>CM023616.1:13141037-13646037 GCA_013358685.1 Antennarius maculatus | reverse complement strand
ACAGCAAACAAAGCTTTAGTTGTGACCTCTTGTATTGTTCCTTCACTGACGCTGCTTCTCCTAAAATGGACAAAGAATTCACCATAACTTCAGAAATCCTAGCTGGGCGATGTCATGGCACACATCACTCTTGGACAGCTAACAGATGATACTCTTGGCTGAACAATAATGTTTCAAGATTTGGCAAACTTTCCCACTTAGTGGACATATTCCCGTTATAGTGCATGAGTTAAGTCCAGCTGATATTAATGTGTGAGGCAGGCAGCTGTAGGCTGAGGTTGTTGTAGGTTTGGGTGTCATGGTTGAGTCTTTGTGAGCTGTTTTTCTGGTCTTAAATGAAAAAATGAAAGTATTACAGTATTTTTCCAGGCTCAGTTTTCTTCACAATATTTGAAAAGTGAAATCTACCTCAACCACATTTATCTTTAACTTGTAGGATTTCTTCATCGGACGAACTAGAAGTGTCACTGGAGTCACAGTGAAATCTGGTATTGGTTGGTTTGCCTTATCTGCTGTTTGCTAACAGTCACAGAGTCCATCACTGGCAGCTGCATTGCTATCAGGGTGACCCAGCCAACATGAGCAGAATGCTAGACCAGTTGCTTTATTCTCAGCACAAAGCCTGTGTCTGTTTACATGTGTGTGTGTTTGAGCTGCTGTCTTACACAGACAAATAAAGAACAAAGCATCATGTTGAAATGACAAATATCCAAATCTGGCGTACGTACTGCAACGTTAATGTGATGCAGGAGGGGAATTTTTGAAAAGCATACACATTTGTGTCACATTTTTCCTAAAGTTTGGGCATTATAATGAATTCATGAATACAGTTTTGTCTGAAAACTCACAAAACCTCACCCTGTGGAGGGAGTCATGATGCAACCCCCACGATCCACAGTCATCCTGCAGCCGCAGCCACGCTCTGGGGTGTCGTGGTTCATGCCAAAATTGTGTCCCAGCTCATGTGCCAAAGTCACAGCTGCACCCAGTGGATTCTCAGAGTGGTCCTGTCATGGAAAAAGATCGGCCCAGAACATTAGAACAGAGCAATCAGGGTGATCTTCTATGTTTTGGCTATGTACATTTTCCTGAGTAGGAACTGAGACGGACTGAAATGTACTGTCACTCAAAAAAAAATAAAATAAAATAAAACAAGGAAAGGAAAGAAAATGGAAGGTTCAAAGAAGACAATTTCTAAGCTGTAAATTATCAAAATATTTCAGCAACTGTCTGCTCTGCCTCCTCACCCCTCTGCACCATTCCACTACCCCCGCAGACCCGATCATACCTGCTACTAGGAGAGACAGCCAATGCAGGAAGGTCCATAAACTGATCAGATGCATTGATAAGTGAGACAGGTGCCATTCACAAGGCAGACGGAGGCAGCGAGGAGAGAAAGGTTTATCTGAAGCTGCATGCACAATGCTTCAATGTCCACACACCACCACATGATTTCTGCACCCACAGATATTTCCCTCCACCTCTGCCAGTGTCTCAGGACATAGTGAGAAGGTAAAGCCGCAAAGAATTTCACTGTGTGTACCTGGACTGCATTAAGCGCGCTAATTTCTTTAGATGCTGACTGATGCTGTTAAGCTGTCTCTTTGTGGAGGGGCACACTTCAAGTTTCTGCTGCTAGCCGATTGCTGTAAATCAAGCAAATATTATTTTCTTTATTAAAGTTGTCTGATTATGTCACACATCTGTAAAGTGTATTCCAGCCATATGATGGATAAATGCTCGGTTAAGTATTTAAAAAAGATGATCAACACCTATAGAAAGCTCTTAAAAGCCAATATATTTTTGACTCTGTTGAAGCAGCACCGCTTAACACGAAATTTTTTTTTTTCTCTGTCACGTTTATCAGAGTCTATGTGTGCATGTGTTTCGTCGATTGTTGTGTGCCTCGGCAAAGAAAAGGTTTGCTATCACAGTCAGTCAAATAGAAGCGGCATGCATTACTCTGAAGTAACTATAAGTCATTGTTGTGATGGAGAGACTTTCACTTTGACACTGCTGGTTACAGGAAATGCTCTGATAGTTTTTGTAATATGATTTCAAGCCAGGTGAGAAAATTACTCCTGTATAAGAATAGCTTTTATAAGAGTGGATATGCTTTGCTGTCATGGGAAAAACATTAAAAAATATAAAAACCATGTAAGTTTACTTTAGAAAATGAGTAATATTTTAAAGTTGAGAGAACATGTGGGATTTGACGCTGATTAAATCACATGGTAGTGAGAAATGAACTCATCTGGCTGCCCTCTAACTGGATACAAAGCCCTTTAATCTCGGTTCAAACCATCTGCCATCTGTAAGTAATGGAGCAAGCAAACAAACATGTGGGGAAGCCTCACCCGTGCCAGAAAACATATCTATTAATTTTGGGGGGCACATCTGGGCTAGCATGTAATGGCTGTGGGCTGATAACCATTTTGTCTTCTGGCATGGGTGTCAAGTGCCACAGCAGGTAATACTAACAGCCCAACAGGCAGACAAATTACAGAGTACAGTCATTAGGTGTACCTGGGGTGATGCGTGGTTTAAAACAAATGTATTTTGACTCAAATGAGTGGCATAAAATTTTATCACAGCTCGTAAAAAGAGAAATGTGGTTTGGTTTAAATGCCGTGACCTTTGATTTATTCTGTGTCCAATCAAGAGAAAAGCGTGACAGCAACTCTTCAAATGACCTTATAAGGGTAAGTGTCTGCTCTCCAATCCGTCTCAGAGCTAATATATCTCAACTCATTCCTATGAGCTTGGGTGTTTGTGGTAACGATGAGGTCATGAATGTTGAGGGAGTGCCAGCACAAATATCATTATGTTTAAAGGCACGATTTCCTGCCAGAGCTGTTCGTTAAAACGGTAACAGCACACACCCAGCATCTTTTCATCTTAAACCAGGTCTTGATTGTTTCAGGCAGCTGAGTGTGAACAATGTCCACACACGCAGGAGAGGGAGGAGGTGGAGCGAGAGGAGTTTTCATACTCACCATAACAATGCCTCCAGACTGCTCAACCGTACACATGCTCATAATGGGGGCCATGCCGATGGTGGTGCCCTGGAAATAAACCCCACTGCAGATGGAGGAGAAGGATGAGAGATCCAAATGACTACATAAGCAACGACACAACCTGACAAATATCATTAAATACAATCAAATTAGTCTTTTGAGAAAACATCCATCCATCTATAATCGCCTTGTCTACAGCTATTTTCCCACTTTTATAGGTCAGGGGTCAGCTGGAGTCTATCCCCGCTGACTAGGGTGAGAGACGGGGTATGTGGGTTTCTACAATTTAATTTTTTCTTTTCTTATATTTATATGCTGATATAATTTCATGTTGTTGGCCAATGAATAAAATTTGGTTTGATAGAATGATGTAATGGAGAAAATGAACTTTTGGACGGGTCAAAGCAGCAACAAGGTGAACTGATCAGCTCAGAGTCAAAAATTAACAACACACTTAAGTCATTAAGTGGAATACAACAATAATTGCACCAGTAACCTTCCTGCTACAAAGTCTGCAACAGAGTTATTTATTCATTATTTATTTATCCAGTTACACTGAACAGTTGTCCCTACCCCCCTAAACCCACTCCGCCTCAAAAAATTATAATAAAAAAAAAGAAATTCTGTACAAAATACTGTTCTTATAAGTTGTAAAGAATACAATAAGTATCTGTTTGTTTTCTTCTGGGCTCAGTTTCTTCTGTTAAATTCCAACCTGATGAGTTGGGCGTTGTCATGAGGTTTCTGGGGCAGAAGTTTTACTTTCCTCCAGTCGAGGAACTCGTGTAGGGTACTGAAGGGATCCTGGGTGACGGGACATTTATCAGAGTCACTCCACACCTCCAGACCCACCAGGGCCACCCGGATATCCAGGGCCCTGTAGAACTGAACAGGGAGGCAAGTTGACAAGCGGGGGGCAGTCAGTGTGTACAGAAGCTGCAGGACATTTATAGAGATAACGTGAACAAATGAAAGACCTTCAGACATGTTAGACACTGTGATAGCCTCTAATCTGTGACTGCTCAATTCCCTGAATTAAATTACATTTTTCTCTGGCTGCCCTTATTCCTCTCCTTTATCCATCATCATCATCATCATCATCATCATCATTGTTTTTTATATGATAAGAGCATGTTTTTACCATGTTTCTGTCAATGCATCTAAATCCTAATGTATCTTCCAGTTACAGATCAGCAGCCCTGGCAGAGGTTTTAACAGACTAAAAGCAGCTGTTTTGTTAGGACATGTATATATCAACCAGTCATGCCATCAATCTCTGCTGCTAGCAATGGTTTTATTTAGAAACAGCAATTTAACTCTCCTCTGCATAGGGAAGAGGATTTCTTACCTTGTCCACGTAATTGGCTATCTCTGCCAGTCTCTGTTTCACCTTCTCTACATCACTTCCCTGTTTCTGAAACTGAAAATAAAATTGCACGTAATTAATTAAAAACAACTACTGCAAGAAGTTCTAACAGAAGAAGGATGTAATATAAGATACCTATTGCAGTTTCAGTTACGTTCGGATATGAATGGCACAAAAACAACTCAGAACACCTGCAAAGGCAATATGCTTTGTAGAGTGTTATGCAGCTTGTCAAGCTGTGTCCATCTGGAGCCACAAAAACACCCCAACGTTACAGAGATGAATGGAACAGCTATAGGAAGCAGGCACAGCTGAATCTGACAGCCAACAAAAGTTTGGACATAAACTGTTAAGAAATTTTACCAGACTGCAAATCCACCTTTGTTTAGAGTGATGACACCATTTTTTTCTTTTCTCTTTTGCTTTCTTCCCATTCAGGACAGTGACAGCAGGGGGCCGCCAAGAGGTAAGCCCACAGTGAGCATGTCAGCACTTATGGGAGAATCCTTTATCTCACACGAGTTTTTCCTCTTTCCTGTCTGCATCACTGGGGAATCGTTCAGCACATCCTGTCAAAACGGAGGCTCTGCTACAGGACCACAGTGCTCGTTGCACACTGACCTACTTCTGCAGCTCCAGCAGGACCCACTCCCCTGCTACTACAGCTTACTCTGCATGTGTGTCGTTTCTTTTTGTTTTTTTTACTGTGAAAGGTGATTTCTGTTGGTCAAACAATGTAATTGTGAATGGGAGGAAAGTGGGTACATTACCTCTCTGTTGTCTGCAACAATGACCAGCTCGACATACTTGGTTGTCTTCTGAGTGTGCCTTTTATGCTAAAAAAAGAACAGAGGAGTCTTGTTCAAATGTTGATAATGTGCTGAAATCTGTTTGTGTACCTGGTCCTAACAAAGATTTAGCAACTTTGAATTTTTAAGCACTCATAAATATCAGACAAACAACTGATGTGTAGAAGAGGTTAAAGCCAGACTCAAAACAATTTAAAAATGATCAAGACCACAATTGGTTTAGTCCGAATAAATAAACTGATTACATTTAACTAGTTAGAAGTTAGTTGACTGGTAGCTGCAGCTTTACAGACATGAGTGGTGTGGATTGTGTGATCTATATTTTGGCATAGAAGTCTAAGGAAGCTATGACATCATTCAAAAGTATATCCGGCCAAATTCAGTGATCTTTAGCCCCAAAAGTCCCGTCTATTATGGTAGAAATAATGACTTTGTGGGGTGATAAAATCCTGTGTGCTGATAAGTTACAAGATTTGGCTCATGTGAGCCGTTTAAATCTTGGGAATGGTGGCAGATGCTCCGTGCACCTGCTTCATGTCCGTCGTTGGCCCAACATACATAAGCCAGGACTTTTGGCTCAAAGGGGAGATAACATATGTCAACACCAAGACCATTCTCTCTGGGAATATATCCAAACTGATCGCCTTGTCAACGTTGGGTGAAACACTCATTTATCTCCAAAGATAAAAGATACTTTTGGAAATTTTGACCAAATGCAACAAACTTGATGAAATGAAAGCCCTGAACTGTGATCCAAACACTTGGTTATGAGCTTGCCATAAAATAGCATGATATAATTAATCTCACCCTCATGTGGAAGGCCTGGAAGGGATTTTTGATGTAGTTTTCAGGGGCAACAGAGGACATGTTGAAGGTATGACCACAGTCTCCTGGGGTCAGTCTGAGTTCTTCCACTCGATAGATGAAGTGGGCTCCATCATTACGGCCAGGAGCTGGCTCGATGACAAACACCTTGTTTTCCAGAGCGATGAAGCCTCTGCAGAGACACCAGCACAACTATCACAATCATGATACTTTAAAATACAAACTTTAAAATACAGAATGTCATTTGATGTGGATTTATTTCTTTAAGAACTTTCCTTTCAAGAAGTCACATGATTTTTTTTTTCAGCAGGGACTCGCAGCCACACAAACACCAGTCCTGTTATTTTTAAAACTACTCATGACTTTTTGCACAAAAGCTCATTCAAACTTAGAAATGAGGTCAGTGACTTGGTCCATGTTACTTTTGTTTTTAGGTCAATAATACTTCACTAAACATTTCATAGTTATTTTATATTAATATATTTTATTATACAAATGGTAAGACATATATATATATATATATATGTAAACTAACATTTTTACGAGCTGTTATTTTGTTGACAAAAAGGTTGCCATGGGAACCTAAACATTTTGCCTGCTAGCTTTTACTGTCCAATTATTCCAGCAAGATGCCAATTAGTGCTGAAATAAGTGAATATTTACAGGGTGCCTCTTTGGACAAGGCCGTTAGGTGTGACATTTTCTCCTATTACTGTAATCACTAACCTCCTGACAGCACGCTTAGGGGCACAATAGTGATAAGATGGGTACCAACTTGTGTAAATGTAAATGTTGCAGTATCCAGTAGCACTACAGTGCAGCGCTGACATGCTGCTTGAATATAAACTGATGGCTGTGTTTCTTACCGAAGGCCTGAGCAGGTACTTAGGGTGACATCAGATTGTGGATGCTCCTGCACCTCTCCGTGATAGTAACAGTTATTCTGAAAGAAATTAATTTTTAATTATATTTAAAAAAGCCTTTATATACAGTAGATAAAAAACATTTAATGGAAGGACAGCTTTACCCAAATGGAAAATATAATTAAAAATGTATCATATTCAAAAAAGGACAAAACCTGCTTGTCACTGCACTTAAGTGGCATCAAAAGAGCAAAAGAGGACAAGATACAGCGGGACTGTGCTGATGCTGTGATTTGAAATTAGTACAGTCTGAAGAACAGTCTTCTTTCTGTCAGTCCCCATAAAAAAACATGCCTTTTTTAATTAATGCAACTTACACAGTTGAAGGGACAAGCAGGGAAACTGACACAGATGGGAGGTGACAGTTATATGGTAATTGTTTTTCCTTGGCCTGGTATAAAGAAAGGAGGACATTTAAGGTTCTTCTGATGTTTAAAACTCTTTTTGTCTGAGAAGAGATGCAGGGAAAGTAATGTTCATCAAAGTATAAAAACCTGCCTTTACTGTGAAGCAGCACTCCAGTCCCCTTAAATAAAGTGTTATTATTCAACATGCTGAATATTTAAAATATCAGTATCAAATGAAACATAGGGTGAGATCTGTTTTGCATTTTCACTCTTCTGCAAAAAAAGTCAAATTTAGTGAGCTGGGCGGTGACTGAATGATGATTTATTTTGTTAAATAATAAAAACAGAACAGGCGCCGTGTTTAAAATAATCTTGACCTAGATTACTTCAACTTTACAAGAAAACATCGGGCAAGAAAACTGATTGTCTCCCTTTGTTTATCTTGAGCCTGTCTGTGACTTCAAAATAAAGAATTCATTATAAATGAAATGTTTCTCTAACTGCCCATTTGTAAATATTAACTTCTTTAAAACTGACAGACCTACTGCAAAGCAGCTACTTGCTAAAGACTGCATTTATGTCTCGACACGCAGCTCCTCCCTAGGCTTATTGTCTGATCCATGATTAATAAATGTCGATTGCTTGAGTTTGAAGACATCTGGACATGGAAGTGTGCAGATGTGTGAGACTAATCTAAGATAGGACAGTTGTTTCAACAGGCTGGTGTAATGCTTGTGCTATCCTGCCACTTAAAAATAAAGGATAGTGTGGAAAAACCCAGTTTGCATAGGTTTTGAGGAGAAAAGACTTCTTGTTTGCTGAATTACCAAACATTTCTTCTCCGAGCTATAAACAGAATGTCAAACTGTATTCTACTGTTCAATTAAATTGTGATTTCAATTTATCTGTGAGTCAATCCACTTCAAAAGATGTTTAAAAGAAAGAAAGAAAACCATGCTCAATGTCACAGAAATGCAACAAACATGCAAGTCCTCCTTAACAATAGCTCCTAGAAAGGTTGAAGTATTGCTGTCTACTTCTTTCACCCCAAGTTTTATTGTAGAAATAAGAGCCTTTGTGAGCAACAGCAGGGATGCATTTCAAATCCACTTCAAGCACTGGAGCTATCAATATTTTCTAAAAAGTAGCAGACACTTTGCTTTACAGCCAGCATACACGTAGAATAAAACGAGGAGTCCAGAATAGATCTGCTGCTAAAAGAGGATTCAATAATAAAACCCTGATGGCAATGTTGGCTTAGAAACAGCCAGCATAAAACACAGCTTATCCTTAAAGTGGCCACAGGCGAGACGTCCCAGTCAGTGACTCTTCCAACTACAGTGATGAGTAATGAACAAGAATTTAAAGATTTGATTCTTCCACATTTTTGATTTATGTATTAAACATGTTATGAATGATTATCATTAATGTTGATACATAAGTAAAAAAACAAATTTAATCTGTGCATACACAGACTTTACAGCGTGACTGCATGTCAACCTCACCGCTGCATACCAACTGGACCATAAATGTCAGAAGCACTCGGGTGCCACCGTACCGTGAAGTTGTGAGCGCTGGTGACTGCAGCTCCGTCCTCCTGGTAATGTGTCTCAGTGTAATGGCTCGCAAAAAGACCCCTAAGGAGAGAACAACACAAATGAAACTGGTAACCCAACAGTGTTTTAAAAATAAATAAAAAATGCCTGTTTTAAAAGAATATGAAGAAAACCTTAGTCGATTATCTATGTAGATTCAGTGTTGATTGGAAGGATGTAGGCTAGAGTGTGGTGGAGAAAATGCTTAAAGGCAAGGTGAGATTTAAGTTGCATCCACATCCTGGCGTTCAGCACTAGTGAGCACAAAGCCTGCTGAGGTAATTATGCTATGGCCATGTGTTTATGTGTGTGTATCTGTGGACACTTTTTCAACTGATAGAGAGTGGGAGTGTTGTTCCTCCTAAAGCAATGAGCAGATGGACACAGTGAGACAGCCCCATCCCCTGTCAAAGGAGGAGCAGGAACACCCATCATCTACAGCTGCATAATGACACCAACATCCGGGAGGAAGAGGATGTGTGTGTGTGTGTGTGTGTGTGTGTGTGTGTGTGTGTGAGCGAGCGAGAGAGAGAGAGAGGGAGAGAGAGAGAGAGAGAGACAGAGAGAGAGAGAAAATGAAAGTGTAGTAACTTTTTTTTCTGTCTATGGCAGGAGCCAAGATTCTCCAAAATATTTTTTTAAAAAGTCACCGAAGGTGAATACATTTGTAACAAAAGTGTGCATCCTAGGAGCATTACTGTCATGTCAAAATAAAGTTCAGGAAAAGTATCCCAAATTGGCTGACTTTTTTTATTCTCCAGACAGCCATGAGATCCCTTTTAAAAAACTGGAACACAATATTTGCAAGAATCACAAGAATAATTTACTTCAGTGGTCCCCAGTCCCCAACCCCCCGGTCTGTTGGTCAATTGGTACAATTTTTCCGTTTTATTATTTATTATCTGTTTTGAAAAATTCCAGGACTCTCTCTGCCACATCTGTTTATGTGTCACTCAACGCTTATCAAGTTGCTTGCCCTGGTCACATGACTACTATCTTGAAGGGGCCACTTTGTCCTGTGACACAGAATACTTTACTGCTCAATTGAAACTCCAAAGCTAACAACAACAAAAAAAAAAACGCATGATGTTACGTGGATGCTGCTAATAAGGTTACATATGTATTGGATTCACGATCATAAAAAATAATAGTTTTTATGCTGGTTGTATCATTTTAAAGGCAGGTCCATGAAAATATGTTAAAACAGCCCATGGAACAAAAATGGGTCAGGGTTCACTGATTTATTTCTCTTGCACACATAGCTTGGATACACCACAAACCATAATTATAAGAAGGTGAATGAAGGTAACAAAACACTTTTTCCATACTTCAGGCTCATTCCTAACTATATATTTGAAGTTCTTTTTTTTACCTGTTTTTTTTTAAAGCCTCTGTGGCTCCAGCCTTATCAAAATTTACTTAGGTAAATACTTATTATCATCTTAATGTGCTTTATCATACCATTAGAGAGCTCCAAAGCAAATCTGATAAGCCAGCTGCTGGTAATCACTTTCAAGAGCCCAGGATGTCTCATTAAATATGGATGACACATCAGTCGTGTATGCTCTGTGGAAAACGTTTAAATATTTTTTATGCTTCATTTCCAAAAGTGACATTTAAAAAGAAACACTTACAAACAGTCATTTTCCCATAACACAAAACTGTGATATTACTGTTGGAAGGAGGGAATATTCAAAAAGCTCTATTAAGGGATGTGTTGGCAGAAAAGATGGGATTTGACTCATGTTCGCAATAATTCCAAGCAAGCAAATGCTCCTATGTTGTGTTTAGCTGCATGTTTGAGAGAGCCAGCTTAGTGCAACGTGGTCCTTGGTAGTACGACATATATGGTGCTAAAGCTGGGTTTTACATGATGAAATCTGCAGTAATCAACTGTTTGGCAGGAGCACATAGTGTTTATACCGAGTTTATGATGCCATGAATGTTTACAGTGCTTGAAGACTTTCCTCTGGCCTCACTGAACACCTTTCAGCTCGGAGATGTGGAACCCTCTATCTTATAAAGCTGAAAATGACCCTGCTGTAGATCACATGCCTACAGTTCCTACCTCCCCATTTATTTTATGTTTCTGTACCTGCTTTTTTATTACTGCCCGGTGTAGAGAAATAAATCCAAAATGTTGGAAATAAAAAAAAAATCCAGGCTTTGGTTTTGTTTTCTCCAGAGTACATGTAAAACGTGATGGGAGATTGACATTTTCATCATCCCCATTGCACTTAAATGTCTGGCAGCAATAAAAGTGGGCAAATTTCCCTCTGAATTCCAGCAATCTTTTATTTGATTATAGCTCCGTTCTTAACAACAATAAATCCTTTTTTTTAAAGAAAGAACCAATCAAATGCATTAAGAATAAAACAGGCAAAACTGGACAGAAAATTTCAAAAGATACCTTTGTAAATTCTATCCATCCATTTTCTGCTTTTCCACTTTGCAGGTGAGGGGTGTGTAAATTTTATGATGCTTTTATTCATTCATTCATTCATTCATTTTCTACCACTTCATCCGCCGTAGCGGGTCACAGGGAGCTGGAGCCTAACTCAGCTGACATAGGGCGTGAGGTGGGGGACACTCTGGGCATGATGCCAGTGCACCGCGGAGCCACACAAGGATGGACAACCATGCACACACACACTCACTCCTACGGGCAATTTGGGACAGGCCACTCAACCTGAAGCGCATGTTTTTGGAGGTGGGAGGAAGCCGGAGAACCCGGAAAAAGATGATGGTCTCTACCTCAACACTTATTCATTCTATATTTGCAACTGAGTTGTACAAGTGTCACGAAGCACCCGCTGGATCGATCTCATGCATCTTTGCTCATCCACTGTTCCTTATTTATTATTCTGATTGATCATACGTTTATTTTCTTCATAAACGCTTCATAAATCTCTTGTAATTGCTCCTGTAATAGCTTTAGTCAATGCCATTGATTTTAAGCTCCTGGTGTGCTTTGCGACTCTTTAGACACAGCCTAACATCTAATTAACATGTCACTAGCAGTCAACCAGGTTAATTGTGATAAATGACGGCCTCTTTAACAGCACCTCCAGTAAGTAGAAAGTACTGTTATCTGTCTTAAAAAATAATCCACCATCTATTTTGCTCAGTATCTTACATTCATTCAATCATTTTCTTATCAGATTCTTCCCCTTATGCGGGTCACGGGGGTTGCTGGAGCCCATCTCAGCCTATACCAGTGACCCCTGCGAGAGGCAAGGGCCATACAAAAGACAAACAACCACTCACGCACACACTCATGCCTACGGGAAGTTTTAATGAAGCATGTTACATATGGCTATAATTAACACAATTTCTCTGAAAAGTGAAAGTGCAGTTAGAGACTGCTTACTTCTACAATCCTATGACATTCAATAATGGAAGCCTAGTACTATATGAGTGGATATATATACATAAAAAGCATACGAATTATGGTAAAATGTGGTGGTGTCTGGATGAAGGGAAACCTGTATTAATCATTACTTATGATAAAGAACATGCATGTGCGGTGTGCTGACATTCACCCCCTTGCTTGGGACATTTTTGAGAATCAGCCAGAAGGCCAGGATAAAAATGTAGCAGCCAGCGTCGCTCTCTCTATCCCTTGCTTCCGCGTATTTATAAAGATGTGGTTCTGAATCCACACAAGTTCTGTCAATGTGATGACATGCTGCTGGGTTGTGTGGAGGTAATCAGAAAATGACTTCTCTGATTCTCAGCTTGTATCACTCTCTCTCTTCATTCACTGTCTAGCTCACTTGACCATAGCTGGTCTCTGAAGCAAGGGCTGACACAAACCGGATTCTAATTTAAAGTGCAGAGTAATTTGCAATTGATTGGCCAATGCTGCACACTCCCAGAATGTTTTAGGGTAAATTGTTCAGTTTTTCCATCAGGAAGTTGTGGAGACATAATTTAAGTTTACATAGAGATCATTTAATCAGGTGAAGTACTAATTGCTTTATGAAGTAAGAAGAACATCTGTCATGCATGTTATCCACACCCGCATTGTATGAACATAACATGAAAATAAAAAAAAGATGTTTCAGCAGATCTTTGTGAGATTTTGTTGTACTTTTAACTTCACTAATCCCTGGTGTCTCAGATGATGTCATCATCTTCTCTTCTCACTCTGGTTCCATATCCTGGCATGACAGGGTTGCTGACGTCCATCATGAACAATAATGAATGAATGAGTGGCTGCCAGAACTATGACAAGCACAATGCAGGTCCCACACAGAAAAAGACAGCAGAAA
This sequence comes from Antennarius maculatus, assembly GCA_013358685.1. Classification (NCBI taxonomy): domain Eukaryota; kingdom Metazoa; phylum Chordata; class Actinopteri; order Lophiiformes; family Antennariidae; genus Antennarius; species Antennarius maculatus. The sequence goes on along the minus strand of CM023616.1, from coordinate 13,632,881 downwards.
AATCCTTGACAAAATACCGTCTTTCCTTTTCCTGACTTTCTGCCATTTGTCATTATCACAGATAAAACTATACCTGTTGCTGCAGAACAAATAATTTTTGGTTGTTTGAAGAGAACACATCAAACACAACAGGCAAGAACTGCTATAATGGGAAAAAAATCAAAACAAGCTAAAACAGGATGTGTAACGCATTGTTTACAAGAACACATACTTTTAATGTCGTCTCTTTCTCAAGCATCCAAAGGCTGCAATGTTTTGTGCAAAATTTATAGCACTGAGCCTAATTTACATGTACGTGCCTCCATGCCTCATGTGATAATTCACCATTACACAAAACCCCTTAAGCATGATACCATTTGAGAAAAACGTGGCTCATTTTTCACTTGCTCTGCTTCCTTTGAAGAGTGCTAACTTCAGTGATTTCTTTTAATCCTCTCCACCCCACGAGCCTAACCCTAAGCCTTCCTATAGCTGCTACTTATGGTGCTATATGACTTACTTGTAAAAGAGCAGACTACTACAGAAAAGAGGGAGATGAGAGGGAGAGGAGGAAGTTAAGAGGTGTGGTTGACAAGACAAAATCTATTTCCACGTATGAATGCGTTCCAAATTGATTTTCATACAGCTCAGCGTCCCTTCAGCTAAGGCTGTATGGGTTTACTGGCGTGTACAAAGTCAGAGAAAACCAGGGGGGAGGGAGGGTGGGAGCAAAACAGAAAAATCCCCTGAACTGAATTGGATACCTTGAACTTTGTACATACATCTTTTCATAAAAAAATTAATTGTGAAAAAAGTCTATTTTTAAAAACTAATATTAAAAGGGGAAACTTCAACTTCAACCAACAACTAGTCTATAAGAAGAAACTCCAAAATTTCAAAATGATCAGAAGTTAATTGAGAAGAATAATTTTCAGGCCCCAAATACAAATTACACTCATTCAATCATTCATTTTCTCTAACCGCTTCAAGGCTTGTGTGGGTCGCGGGGAGCTGGAACCTATCCCAGCTGGCATAGGGTGTGAGGCGGAGAAACTTAACACTTAACACCGCGGAGTCACACAGAGACGCAGACACTCTCACACACACACACACACACACACACACACACACACACACACACACACACACACACACACACACACACACACACACACACACACACACTCATACCTATGGCCAATTTGGAACTGACAAATTAACCTGAAGCGAATGTTTTTGGAGGTGTGAGGAAGCCGAACAACCCTGACAGAACCCACACAGACACGGGGAGAACATGCAAACTCCATACAGAGCGGGACTCAAACCTGGAACCCCCTTGCTGTGCAGCGGCAGCACTACCCACCGCGCCACCATGCCGCCCACATAAATTATATATTCCAAACAAATAATATAAATACATTAAGACAACAGCTCATCAATGTTGACATAAAAGACTTTGAACTGAAAAGTGTGTAAATACTGTTATTGATGATGTAATATGTTAAAATGTACATAAACCAAAACAAGACAAGGTTCACCATTTCATATCGGCAGTCTGTTCAGTCAGTATTCTGCACGACTATCACCAGTAATTCCTATTAAGAGTTTTGTTTTGACATTTTGTAATCCTATTTCTCTTTTGCTTCCAGTTTGGACCTTCTGTTCTGGGTTCTGCCTCAGCCCTGCACCAGGAGGACTCCAGCTTGCTCCCAGCACAACCTCTGATTAGAGAAATAAACCTTTTCAATTTCACCTGCCGTCTCCTTTTCTGTCCTGATACAACTGGTCCTTATCACCCCTAGCATACTAGTGAAATCATCCAGTTACTAGCAGTATTCACTAAAATTCACAGTTTAAAGATGAATATGTATATTTGGGACATCTGAACACAAAAAAAAGGATGAATGGTGAGGACAATAGGAATCCAAGCCATTGTCATTGAGATCTTTTCCTCAAAACCAAATGCCAGGGGACCTGCGAATCATCAGTCATGGAGGCATATCCTCTGTGGACCACGAATCTCAACAAAATATAGCAATTTATGCTATTTTTGTTAAGAATCCTCAGGCGAGAAAAACTATGGGCATCCAACATCCAACATATCTGAAGGATCTCCACACACATTATATTGAAATAAATTCTAACAATTTTAGTCACTGAGTTAACCTGACTTTAACTTGTTACCATGGAAATAGTAATAAAAAAAATCTCAAAAAATATAAAAATCAAACGATAAAATAACCATCAAAAGGTATGACTTTGTATTTTGATTATAATTCATATAAATATGAAATGCTTTTTATATTATAGTCATGGAACAAAGCTTGATGGAGCCCATGGCTTTGTTTTCCTCTACTTTGTTGATGGCAGGGGGATTCTAAGGCTGATCCATTTAAAATATTGATTTATAAAAACATAATGAGGTTGTAAAAGAATCAAGATCCCACTTTGTTTTGGTAGAACTGATACAATTATTCTGCAGAAACTTCACAAAGGTCCAGATGATATATTTATGAACATATAAAGAATTTAGACTGATGTTCTGAAAAAGAAGCAGACAACTCTACCTTAGCTTTCTTAAGGAGCATAAAGAACCAAATACCAAACCTACCAACCACTTATTCGATGAGTGGTTAGTACCAAAATATATAAGTTATAGTGAGTGTTTTAACTTGATTTACATTATACATTCAGTCCAAATGAAAACCTGTCTTTTTGAAGATCAATCACTAAGAGGGTGATATCATCCAAACAGTTTTCTCTGTCTGTGTCCCCCACCTCAGGCTTGAAAAGCTCTCTGTATGGAATGTAATGCCCAAGGCGAGAGAGTCAAAAAGAAGCCACAAAGGGAGAAACAAGGCTGTCTGCACTGGAGGGAGTTGTCAATGATAAATCATGCTGTAGTGATGCAGTTAGGGAACGTTGTCTCACTCTTGCATTGAAAAATAAAATAAAATAACAGGTAGTGCGCCCTCATTATTCGCGGTTAATGTGTTCCAGGAACCACATGCGGATAATGAATTCTCCGATATAGCGACAAACTATTTATCTTATTATTTATGGTAATTTAAACATTTATGAACTCTCCCCATACTGATAGTAAACCATCTCCTATCTGTATTACCTTTTCCTACACTCTTATCGACTGTTTAAAGCACTTTCGTGTCTCACGGAAGTACGAGACTCACATGACATAGCGCACTTCCGGATGCCGTCAGCCAATAGAATGCGCATACGGTATCACGTGACTGCCTACCAAAAACCCACAATGAGGTGAAGTCGCGAGCGTTGATGCGCAAGGTCGCACTGTATTCACTGGAAAAGACAAATGCATTTTCCTGTGTGGGCTGCAGGACCCAATGATTTCCTTCATGACTGCTTGATTTGTTACCAAAGAAAGCTGCAGCTCCATGAAATATATATGAAATATATGGGCGCTGACAGAAAGTAACACACAGGTATTATGATTATGTGACCGTATAGTCACATGATTTTTCTGCCGTAGGAGGCTTAAGATGTTCACAGTCGACCTTTTGATAACACTGATGTAGAACGGGTATCCAACACTCTCCCAATCACTTAACATAAAATAATAAAAGATGTATGCCTGAAGATATATGCAGGCAACTCACACATTTTTCATGCATGTCAGAGTCTGAAGAATTTATAGATTGCAGAAATCATCTTCTTTCCTCTAGGTATTCCATCTTTGACATTCCTTTCACATCTCATGAGATTTTAATGCTTGTACAACATACAGTACATACCTACAGTAATCTTATCTTTTATGCTTCTGAATCATCCTTTATTTTTGCCACCCATTGCTTTTTTCAGCACTGCTTTACTAATATAAAATCTTAATAATCTTTAAAAATGTAACACAGAAAATGCAGGACAAGACGAGCTGATGTCACTTCCCAAATCTCTTGTGCAAATAATGAAAGCACAGGTGAGGTGGGTATGAACCCATTCTATTGGTGTCTGTATCTGATGCTACACCATTCTGATTTTTACTGTTGAAGGATGAGTCGTTACATGACCGGAATACTCAACACCATGAAACTAACCCCAGACATTCCCCCTAACTGTACAGAGAGAATGATGTCATGTTCTCCCCGCTGGCCTAAGGAAACAGTTCTATGAATCATTGCAGAAAGAAATGTGCTCATCTTAACAACAATAAGACTGAAGCATGTACAAGAAAAGTCAGTGCGTATGTTCACCCAATGCAAGTCTATGCCTGTCCATCTAGTTCTCAATCTGTTGGTGTTTGTGTCCTCTCCACTTCCCGAAGGTCACAGCCTGTTTTTAGAAGAAATACTGTTAAGGTTTCACAAGCTAAAGATTGCAGCTGTTAATCGTAAATGTTCACAGGAGTGTCTCAATGTTTATGGGCTGCAAGTGATGGTGGTACAAATTGAAATTTTCAGTGTTGTGACAAATCTTAAACCAATCTGAAATTACTAAGGAAAAGTTCAAGTTCACCTTAACCCTTCACATGATCGTATGTCGAAGATTTCAGCAGGAGAAAACATGATAATAATTTGGTCCCACATTTATTTGTAATTGGTTAATCACTTTTGATTAATTTGTATTTTGAAGTCATCTTTGCATTTTTGAAGGTATTTCAGTATTTAATTACATTTTACAGTATGTAATAATATTTAATTAATTATATGTGTTTGTGAGGAGGGGTCAGTCAAGTTGAACAAATGGTCGGTTCACAGCGTCAGGATACTAACTAGAGTTAGCACTGACAGAGGTGAGAATAATTTGCTCCCAGAGTGAAAAGACGTGATTGAATTGTGAGTTCATTTAAGTCACAGGGCTCAAATCCATGACTGCCATCCATGAAGGTCTGTGAATAGGTGAGGGGTATATAGAGAGTGAAATACCGAAACAACTATTACAACAGAAAACACTGCTGTGTTCATTAAAAAATGTTGTGAGGCTAATACAAAATCCAAACAATATGGGATAACTTATGTACATTAATCTAACATAATCACACCTGAATAATCAACCATTTAATACATACCCTAAAATGAAATAACCCTAACAAAATACAGAAAACCTGTAGAGAAAATTTGATCTTTTGAACAATTTGCCCCAAGGTGTGTTATTTACATTCATGCTGAATAGAAGACACAAACTTATTTTACCTCCTTTGCATACTGAAGGTGATGTACATGCAGAAGTATTAAATCCTTATCAGCAGGAATAAGAGAAAAAAGTATTCTGAACAACCACTGGAACCAGTTTTGTATGCCTGCCTAGTGGAGAGATTAATATTTTGCTTTATGTGCCCACAAGTTACACACCGTAACTAATGAGTGACTAGGGATCTTCGAGGGAGGTGGCCTATTATTATTCATTGGAAAAGAGTAAACAAATGCATAAATGTTAATGTCAGAGGCTTCCTATCTGTCCAATTAATCTATGGCGGCTCCCCCCGGGCAGCCTCGTTGTTCAGCCATACGCTCTTTTCTGCAGGGGGAATATGCAATTCAGAATTGAGCAGAAAAACATTAAACATTTTTTGCTGTCATTTGTTTTCCTTTTGACTCATTCCATTATTTCTTTCTTGGTCCGCAAAACTTGATAAAAAAAATTGGCCATGAGCCATCGTCTGCTTCCGCACCAAACATGATGCACACGTACGTTCCTCTTTCAGATCTTAAAATTTTACACACTTTAAACTTAGTGCTGTTAGGAGCAATGATGCTGCATAAGACACATTGTTCCTTCGCTCAGTGAACACATCTCAGACTCTCGGGCCGCAGCTTTTCGAAAACGCTGGCCAAAGTGAAGTTTTTTGAAAACACCGGGTCTGCATTGTTGTGTGGACGCTGTATCCCCAACTTTTTCTATCTGGGGGGTGTCTCCCTGCTATGAAGACCGCTGTGACGTTAGTGTGTGTGAACCGTGCCTACATGTACAGTTAAAACCGGCTATTTCCTGACCCAAAACAGCACGAAGATGCGATGATAAACATACTTGACACAAAAATTTCCACACGTCCCGGTCCTCTCTCCTGTCTGTCTTGGAGTTGTTCTGCTCATAAATGTTGATCAATGCACTTATGCCGTTACATGTGGACGGGGATTTTTTCGAAAACCCTGTCGTCTGGGTGCAAATTTTTTTCTATACGGAGTGAAAAAAGTTGCGTTATCAAAAAGGTCCGGCACTGTGTGGACATGGCCTCAGATCTCCAGGCCCAAACCTTGCAGACAATTTCTTCTCCACCCCTTAAAAGGTCTCCCTTCATTAAATGCAACATTTTCACAAAAGCAAAGCTGATTCTCCAATTAGATAATAGCATACAATCTGTCATTCTACACCTCATTACCTTGCAAACATGGTGTAAATGAAAAGTTTCATGTGGCGCTGATGTGTCATTTTAGCATAAGTAATAGGGTGAACAATCTGTCACAGATGCTGATGTAGTGTAATGTGAGCTGTCATGGTTGACGAGAATTCAGTACTAGATGTCAATCATGGGAGCGACGCCAGGCGGAAAAACAACAGTCCTTCCATTTAATCAGATCCTTGTTTTGTTTTTTTTTGTTTAGCTGAGAGTGACTCGACTTTTCTCTGACAGCTACGCCTGGTGTAACAAAATGATCTCAAATCAAAACGGGCACTACACAACACTTATCTACCAGTGAGCACAGGAAATACAAATCAAAAAGCCAATGCTATCTAAAAAAGTTTGATGAAAGGATTACAAAAATGTCTCCTAGTTTGCAGAGCTCATGCTCAGACAACATTTGCAGTTTCTCAACAAAGTTGTAGAGAAATTAAATAGGACAATTCACTGGCTTTTCATTGAAAAAAAAGGCATTCATTTCTTCTCAGCCATACTACCACTTTTATCTAAATGCAAAATGAGGTTTGAAGCTTCTCTGCAGCAACTAAACAAATAATCAAAGCAATTATTTGTGAGTAATGCTTCCACCAAAGCCCAACAGGCCACTGAAATCCAATCACGTGTTATCCAGAACCACACTTGTAGCCCTGGAACAATAATTTAAGGTTGTTAGATTTACAGCCCACAATTTAAATCTGATGAATCTGCAGTCTTATTACGATCTGCATAAAATTGGACACAATCAAACACCCCACATATGCCTGATTTTACTCAACAAGATTCATTATTTTTCTCTGGGAAATTAAGGAAATGTGAAACAATTTTACAATGTCCAAAGGTACAGGCGGCACAGTGGGTAGCTCTTTTTGTATGCTTTCACCATGTCTGCGTGGGTTCTCTCTCGGTTCTCCAGTTTCCTCCCATCTCCAAAAACATTCAGCTTAGGTAAATTGATCACTTCAAATTGTCTGTAGGTGTGAGTGGGCGAGCGAGTGGTTGTTAATTAACGTGTGGCCCTGCTATGCGCTGGCAACTTGTCCAGGGTGTACCCCTGTTCTCGCCTGTAGCAGCCCGGGATAGGCTAAATCAAAACCCGTGACATGCAAGGCGGATAAGCACCTGAAGACAAGACCATTACAGTCATCTCGTCAACGAAGAAATGGATGGAGCACCCAAGGCCCATCCTCCCACCACTGTTCATGGAAATCATTCAGTAGTTTTTTGCAACCAGTCCACATTTATCTGCTTCTCTGCAGTTCTCTGTTTCCAACAAAGCGACAGAAGACTACCATATATTTATTGTCAGCTTCTTTTTTTTGTTATACACACAGCCTGTGGATTCATTGTGCTGCTGTCACTGTGTTGTCAGACTCAACATATTCTCACTACAGCAGCTTCCCTTCCATCGGTGATGTTGCATGATGCACTTCTTCTTTATCTTGTTTTCCAAAGCACATCTGGATTTATTGAGACCTATTTCCTCTCCATGCACAGAGCTATCTAGTGCATGTTTGTGAGCGTGCTACACTCTAAGACTTGTGACCATTTGACGTGATGTATGCAAACCAAAATGATTGTGAATCAACCTGTTTGCTGTACACCAAAATATGTATGCATGGTGAGTTTATTCAGTTCACCTGAGACATGTAATGTGCATTGAGAGTGGAAAACTGTCTAAATGAATCACTAACACATATAATAAAATGCAGCAGACCAATGACTTTAGCTGCAGAGCAATCTCAATTATCCCTACCTGTGTTTCACTTCACCTGCATGGGCTGGTAAATGCGATGAATGATATTTCTGGTATTCACCATATCAAATAAACACAAGTGAGACAGTGAAACAGCTGCTGTCTCAGGCGGAACAGTCCTTATTTCTCATGGGTCCGCTACAAATGACCCATTCTGGGCTGAGCTATAAAAGACGATGTGAATCAAACACAAAGCAATTTCTACTTTGTGAAGGATTTCTCATTAAAGCTTTTATATCAAGCTTTTATGGCTACGGGTTTTGGGAGGTTGTTTATGAAACAATTGTGATACCCTATAACAGCTTGATTCCCCAGCCTTGGAACGGCAATTTGATGACAAAGTACACTCTAATGGCCACATCCTGTCAAAGACAAATGTATCGAAGTACATTATATTGTAAATTTCATGCATGCCATTAATTTTCTTGACAAATGTGTCCAGTGAGGTACTGTAATCAGTCACATGCCACGCTCTCTTGGATTGGGTTCCTGTTAATTTGTATAAATGATTAATGTGGATATTATGCTCAATCAGCATTTATAGCCCCAATCTGCCATACCAATCACAGATTCTCTACTCACCTCGCCATTGATGACATATAGAGTATTTGGATGTCTTTTGACAAAACAAAAACTGCAGTATAGTTACTCTCAAATAAGCTCACATCTTCACCAAGGCCAAGCAATCCTACATATTTCTGTGTAGCTCTTACAATGGAACAATGAAATAACAATGAATAAAAGAAAGGATAACATAAATGAGTTTTGGGAAAATACCTGTTTTGGATTATTTCCTGAGGAATTTAGGGAAATGAAGATCTCACAATTCTAGGGAACGTTGTAAAAAATTCTGGCTAAGCATTTCTGGCAAATCAGTTAAATCATTTTTGCCAACAGGCAAAAAAACGAAACAACAATGGGTGGAAAAAAAGCCTTTGTAAGGAGTTTGAAAATACACTGACTGCCTGATCTCATTTGGAGGCATTTACTCTTTAGTAGTACAGAACCGAACCAGACCATCATTAGCACACACAAGATCATTATTGTTCTGCCAACGAACATCCTTGACAGATGACCCACTCTCTGCTCAGTATGTTTGAGGATAATAGCAGTTAATGCTGGGATATGATTCACTCAATGTTCTATTCTGTGGATTAGAAAATTAAACACATATACTCTAGACACAGAAAGACAAAATATAACGTGAACCTACTAAGTGGCATAAAGATATCCTCTATTCTGCTCAAGGCCTCTGAAACAGCAATGAACTTAGAGACGATATCATACTAGGAATCATGAATGTTTTTACCAATAGATCAATAGCCAAATTATTGTATTAACAGAAAATGATTTTTTTTTTTGGTAAACCTGCTGCTCCCTTGGTAAAGTTGTAATAGTAGCTGTAGTTTAGCACCATATTCACATAAACTTAAAGCAGTTTAATGTTATGCAAACATACCTGAACAACCAACTAGTCTCCTCACATATGAAACTCATAAGTGAAAGCCTGGAGCTGCATGTCACCATACTCAAAATTACAGTCTGATTATCACCCATTTAAACCATTACTGGAATATGTTTTTAATACAAACTATTACTTCCTGTATTCTTTAAAGCTAAAAGTCCCTCAAACATTTCAGTCGATGGAAACTCTTAATTTCTTAATGAAGCATTTATTGTGAAACATTTATTGTGCAACAGGAAAGTATTTTAGACTATTTCTATCTTCTCTGGCAGTTCTTACTTATTTTAATGTCAACCTTGAGAGTCAGTAAAAACACGTAATGATGAGAATGATAGGAACACACTGAAAATGGACGAGAATGAAGAAACACTTAAATTCATTTGGTCAAACACAGTCTGTCTAATCTTTATGCCTTTAAAGGGGTCCCATTATGAAAAACACATTTTTTCAGGTCTCTACATATACATAGTGGTCCTCCCTAACCCAACCAACTCCTAGAATCTGGTAAACAAATGCTTGCATCAATAAAATACTTGGCTGCCACCCCTGAATGCCGTGTTGGCTTTAGGATGCTGGCTGGCCTTGGTGCTGTTGGGCTGGCCCTCTGTGGCCCTATGGCCGGGACTGGTAAAGCGGGCTAAGCGTTGCCTTCCTTCCCCGCTGTGGTGCCGTGGTGGTGTATCTCTGGGTTGCTGTTGTCGTGTGGCTGGTTGATGGCTTGGACCGGTTGCTGGTGGTGGTCGATCGGCATTCGTCGATGGCGTTGATGATCGCTGGACGCCTGTGGTCGGGCTGGGGCCCTGCTGGTTGTGGGCTCGGGCTGATTGGCTGGCTGTGAAGTCGGTCCCCCATACGCCCTGTCCATGTGGGCCAGACCCACACCAGATTGCCTCCTAATGTTCACCTCACATATCTCACACTGCACTGTACGTAGTGACTTATGGCGGATGGGCCTCCTTGCCCCCTGGGCCCCTGGTTTCTAGGTCTACGTGGTTCTCGCCATCCTCAGTGGCTCTTCAAGTGATGGCTTCTGGATGCTCCTGGCTGCCCGTCATTGGGGGTACTCTGCTAGCATGGCCCTGCTGGGTTCTGCTAGGCGTTGGTTTCCGTCACACATGTATGTTGGTTCAGGGCTTACCAGCTTCTGTCGAGTCCAATTGTTGAGAATCATTGGACTCGACAGAACGTGATGAGTCTCTCTTCAGACTTCACAATCTCATGCCCTCTGTCTTACTTCTGCACTGTTTTCTGCTGGTGGCCTATTCTATACTGTCAGGACCTCCACTAATCTGGTGTTTTATAACATTGGTATTAAGGTATCAGTTGTGAGAAATGATGAAATCTCTTCCACTCTAACAACAGCACTGCCTGTCTATCCACTACCCTATTTGTGTTTTCTCTCTCTGTCTGGTTTCCTTAATAACACACATAGGTGCAGCACTTTCCTCTCTGGCTCACAATAGGAAATTCTAATAAAGATTGACAACTTAGTTCCCATCGAGGACCGGTGATCGTCACATGCACGCATTAAAATATATAAAAGATTTTGCTGCAAGACTAAAACAAGCATTGATCTCATAAAAAGTTGGCCCCCTTTTATGGTGTTCAACTATGACAATAAAGACAAAAAAAAAAAAATCTTCGCGATGTTTACTGGTCAATAGGATCAGCCCATGTAGTGTTTACATAATGAACAACGGAGTCACGTTTGGCTAGGCCCAACACTCAGCACAAAAAAATCAACAGTTATTAACAAGAGAGAAAAACACAAGAAAAATAAGAATGAAATACCTAGTAATAAAGTTACTGAAAGTTAAAAAAGTTCCAGACGGAATGCTAGTGTGAGCGCGTTCAAGTGGCTCATGCAAACAAAACGCACGTGAACACGGGGGAGACGGAAGTATTGATAGAGGCAGCTCAGAGGGGGGGGGGGGGGGGGGGGGGGGCATGGAGCTATGGAACTGAGAGACACGCCCCATTAACACAGAGTGTTTGGGGGCGGAAGCGATTGTATCAATATTCAGTCAAAAATATTGAGGTCCACGGATCACTTTGGGGCAAGACATTTCTAACATAGTGTAGTTGGACATCCGGCAGCTGAAAAACATGAATTAAAAAAGCATAATATCAGACTTTAAGACCAAACAACTTTCCCCAAGAGTGTGCTCTATTATCCAAAAGCTCTTCAGCCAACAAATCAAACATGTCACGAGGTGAAATGCAATTACTCCAAGCTTAACAAAATCTACAATCTCAAAGTCTTTGCGAGGGTGAGAGGTGAAACTGACAATCCAATCGATACTGAAGAAGACAGACTGTGCAGAAGTTCACAGTCTATGCCCCATATCTCCTCTAAACAAAAAGAGACGTGTGTTTTATTTCTTCACCTGATAAAAAGCAGCAGGTATAGGGCTTATAGTCCCTGTGGTTATCCAGTATTTTACCTCTTGTTTGTATTACACTTGTAAGGATTGATATATCAGGTACTAGCAGGACAATGAAACATGATTCAGGAGAGTGTAGCTGACTGGCTTAACCCTATAGTAATACATGAATTGATTGTGGCAGGCATAACAAAATATCTTGGCATCCAATGTAAAATCACACAGAGACTTGGCACCAAAATACCAGTTTTGGCACCAAATTAAAGGCTGAGGTCCAATATTTCCCAATGATTCATGTTCCATTATGACAGTGGAGCAGCCCAGCAAAAATACAAGCATATATGTGGAGAGTGTGAGAGGAAGAGGGGAGGGTGGGTGGGGGGAAGAGGGACAACTTGTCATGTGACAGGATAAGGGCATCATAACAACTTGATCACAGATGTACAGGAAGAGAGGAAGTAGGAGTGATGGAGGAGTTTAAATGAGAGGCAGCAGCAGCTGAAAAGATAGACTGCTGAAATGTTCTACCCCCACAATCCATCTATTTTGATGACTTCATGCAGGTCAGTAGGTCACTACAGGTTTATTTAGACTGGAAGTAAAATAGTCAGTGTTGTCAAATTATAGTCAGCCCATCAAATTAGAAAACACAACAAATATTCATGTAAGGGATCAAAATATTGCTCAAGGATGGAGATACAGCCACAAAAGCATGCTTTTCTCTGGACTGGTCCAGTTAAAGTAACCCTAGGAGCTCCTTGTCTGACCTCGAATACTGGGTAGTAAATGTCTATCACACATTAACAGAGATCTGGGCATCGTCATCTGTTATTGAAATGAGGTGCATCGTCCTTCACATGGGGATTTCTTTCTTTGTCAGAATCATAATGACGTTTTTCAGATGTAGCCATGTGTTGCAGAAGGGTTTTTTTCCTCTTTTCTTTTCCGGCCACAGAAGAATGAAAGGAAATGTTGTCACTGGGAAATTCATGGTTTTGTCCGCAGTTGATTATAATTGCATCCAACTCATTGTGTTTCAACGGAATAGATTAAAACAATATTTTAAGACAGTGCACCCTGAGAAACTGAAGTTGAACAAAACTTCAATGAATGTTGAACAGTTAGTTTATGTGCGTGCATATAGACTACCCTGAATGCAGATTTGATATTTGTGACAGTGAAGTCAAGTTCTATAATATATTAAAGACCAAACTGCTTTGATAGCTGAGTTGCATTCATTTGTTTCAAGCCAAGTTTAGGAATAAAAATGAATATAGAATGTATATGATGATAATGGTGCCGATCAGATTCAATAAAACAATGAAATAAAACAAATATGGAAATCACTCATGTCTTATGACTGCATCCAAAATGACAGCATTGTCAGAATAGTTAAAATCTAAAATATCCAGAGGAAAAAATAATCAATGATGAAGGGATCAGTTTAATTGCCAAAATTTGAAGGTTACACTCACAGTAACTGAACGATAAATGATAAAACTGGAAATATGAACTCATGCTATCCTAAATAGTCCTTTATTAATCACCCTTGACAGAGGATCACTACACAGAATCCAAGAGCAGACTTTTATTCTTGTCTGGATATTTGCATCCAGATGTGGGTGAGTCCTTTTGCAGATGGTTGTTATTTGTTTTTTCTCAAGTAGACGGAAGAGCAGACTCAAAGACAAGTTAGTAAATGTGATTCTATCCATCTCAAACAATGTCTCACAGACTGTATACACAAAAAAACTTAAAAAGCTTCAGTACGGTTGGTACTGTTTATTAGACTGTAGACGTAAATCATTGTGAAGATTTTCTATTCATGTGTTTAGCTTCACAAATTATTTTGCTTTTTTATTTTCCTATATTATCTAGTGGACTGAAAGAAAATGCTTGGTGTTAATGATTAATACCACTAATACCAATTCTGTACTGATCAAACTGTCTTATATGTAATGAAAAGTATGAAGTAACCTAACATGACATCAACTGTCTGGACAAACGTGTAGGTTTTCATTTTAATGTTAATCAGCTTGTCATAACAATAATTTTTTCTCCAGTTTTTTAATTTTGTTTAATTAAAAATACTAAAAAACAAAGCAAAGCTACTATCGAGTATAATCCCGATAGTAGCTTTGCTTTCAACACAGAACAAGATTTATTCCACTCAACATCCAGCACATTGACTGGGGCATGTTCCACTCAAGATATTCAGCCCTAGTTAACTGACAGGCTTTAAACAGCTGTTCCAACCGAATGTTTTAAGACCAAAAGGCTGCCAAACAGTCAACGCACAGCTCTTAAGGCACCCGGGGAACAATCCATGCAGTGTCCTGCTCAAGAACACTTCCTTACATAAAGGAGTCAAGCTACTAACCTTCTGATAGGTTGACTAGCATTTCACCTCATACACATTCACTTGAATACCACACAGTCCAGACTGGTTTAGTCATACCTACCTCTACTGTTCATTTAAATGTAGAATCTACCTTTTTTAAATAAGGCAAACATATACAGGTATTATGCTGAAAGGATAAAACCAAATGTACAAAACTTTAGAAAGTGGGCCAAACTGTACATCTGTGATACTACTCCCACTCTTCGCTCTTTTTCTGTCTCTAACACACACACACACACACACACACACACACACACACACACACACACACACACACACACACACGCACACACACACACTGGCCCCCTAGACAGTGCTACTGAAGTCTTTAATCAAGACTAATGTGGAATGTCCCATATGACCACCATTAATCATCAGAAGCTGGCCAACTTTGCCAGTGATCAATGTTATACGGCGAAGCAACTGCTGCTGGCAAAAGGCTGTATGTTCTGTTGGCAGCGTACAGCATGTAGAACCTCAAATATTGTATATCTTGTGGCGATTCATTTCCATTCCTCGAGGAAGAGGAATGGGAAGACATTTTCTCCTTTTTTTTAACTTTGTTTAGCTGCTTATTTTAAATAGCTTGTGGTGCAGGAAATTAATTGAAGAGTGCCAGCTGCTGAAAACAAGCACAGAGGCTGGTCTAAGTCACGTCCATATTTGCTGTTGTGGTTCAGAGATTCCTATGAAATAAAATTAACACTAAAAAAAAAACTCAAAAGAAAGAGAGCTGGTGGCATAGCCTTAAACAAACAAGAAGAGGGATGTTTTTTGACATTTGCAGCACACACACACACGCATGCACGCACGCACGCACGCACGCACGCACACACACACACACCCGCACACACCCACACTCACACACAC
The DNA here is from genome assembly GCA_013358685.1 of Antennarius maculatus. Lineage (NCBI taxonomy): Eukaryota > Metazoa > Chordata > Actinopteri > Lophiiformes > Antennariidae > Antennarius > Antennarius maculatus. The sequence goes on along the minus strand of CM023616.1, from coordinate 13,617,659 downwards.
ACTGGATCTTCATTCATTCTTTTTATTTTTTCGCTACCTTTGACACACACACACACACACACACACACACACACACACACACACACACACACACACACACACACACACACAGACTCTGGACCCCACTGAATTCTCTCAGCAGATCTGTGCTCTAATGTTGTCCTGCTGTTGCCAAGTTTTCCTGGGATGGGGCCAAAAAACAACAGTTTATTAAGTGGATCTGGTGGCACGTTTATATTGATGAGGAAGGAAATTATTTCACACAGGCTGTGGATCAGGTAATACAGATGCACATTGCATGGACTCAGCAGATTCAAGGTAAAGAAAAAGGATGAACACAGAAGTTTTTTAGTTGTCTGCATTACCTCAACAACACCATGGGAGACGTTTCCATTCTTTCTCCGTTCCCTTTAAATATAAAGCCTTCACATTTTCACCACATGTATATTGACAAACTTTAAAGTCAAATACACTTCAGACTCTGTTGCTTTCATTATTCTCACCTGCTTGTTATTTGAAGGTTGAGGTTCAGGTTTAATTGAAGTACTCAACATTCAGTACATCTTCAAATTATCATGTACGTGATGAGAATTGTTTGTCGCAGAAGGAACATCCCACACATTCAGCATCCTATCGAGACATTTTCTATGGAGGCCGCTGAGCTCTATTAAAATGCAAAACCTATTCCATGCAACACAATATGAAGACATCCACACAGCGTCAGCGAGTGAAACCGGGAGGGTAGCTCTGGGTGAAAAAGAAATTAGCATACTACACTTGAAAAGTCATGTTGTTATGAAAGCTGCCTTCAAGTGTAAATTAAGTGGTCAACATAAAGCAGAGCAATTACCACCTCCAATTTTTGGTTAATTAATCAGCTTTCTTTTATTGAGAGTAAAGCTAAAAATCATGACTATGACTATGGCTATGACTATGACTTAAGGTTCACAATTTTTTTCTTATGTTTACTGAAGGGAAATGAATATACTGGAGAAGCACTCTGCTTCCAAAATATAAAATTTTACTGTTGATTAATTTAATAAACCTTATTGACAGAAACTCAACATTTTCCTGCCACGCATCTGTCCTAGATTGAATGATTACAGTCTCAACAACAAACCTGATCCAAATAGAGGTCAGAGACCACCTGTTTTGATTTGACTAAACTGGTGAAATGATATCAGAGGACACATCTGGTCTGATAGGGAACTGGCCAAATGGGAACAGGCAGCATGCTCCCATGCTCCGGGTCTCAGGCTGGTGACGGATGACTCACAGCTGGTGCTGATGTCACAGGGGTCGTGTGGAGAGTCGGGAACGGAAGGGCCAGTTAAGGGAGTGTGTTATTCCTCAACAAGAGCTGCAGGAATGATTTGGCTTGTATGGCAAAATATGTGGGAGAGACTTATTAATAAGTTGCTTGCTTATCCACTCCCATGACAGACAATTTGTTGAAATTTAAACTTGCTAATGGGGACTTACATTACAATATCAGAGGTGCATTGATTATTAGTAGTTTAATTTCTAAATTGCATTTTCATTTTCAAGACCAATAGGGAATGCGGTTCTGAAGTTTGAAATGTGGAAGCAGTCATAAAAAAAATTCTCTGCTGTGAAATTTGTGTTTGTTTTAGAGTTTCAGTTGAGGAGGTCTGACCAGTTGTGGACTCAGTCCATCACTCCAATGTCAATATCTACGTCCCAGAGCAGCAGGATAAAATATTAGGTCTCCCTTCCAAACAAAACTTCAGCCTGTGATGCCATCATTCTTATGAGACTGTATATTTCCCTGGATATGCAACCTGGCCTTTATGTGCTTTTTCCTGTGGTTCTACAGGACTTCATTGTCTCTAAAGCAGCTTGGGCATGTGCATGCATATTTATTCTGAACTCCAAATAATCTCCACCCCTCATTTTACAGTCCACCATGCTATTTTCTGCAGCCTGGAAGGGCGAGTGGAGTGAGAGTGAAAGCAAAGAAGCAGAGGACAAGCACATGCTCAAAGCTCTCTTCTGCATTACTCTTTATCATCTTTCATGTCTTGGCCCTTCAGAGAGACTAAACTATAAAAGGCTCCAATCACTGTGGGACATATTATTTTCTGCTCCCTTGAATACTCTGTATCATAACCCAGACCAATAAAACTTCTCATCTTGGATATATGACCCCGGTCAGCCACAGCTGGAAGCTTTGGTTTATCTATTAGTTGTCATTAACATGATGTATCAGGTGTCCTCCGTTCCAGCTATTGTAGAAAGGAAACAAAATTAATCGCATGAAAACTCACTCATTTTTCTCCAGCGACAGGATCAGTTGTTCACTTTCCGCATGTATCAACAGCTGGAGTGACGTGGGGTAACTCTGAAAAAAAAATAAAAAAATGGAGTGTTGATGTGGAGCTCGGATCGCAACAATCCTTACTTTGAATCAGCATTTTGTGTGATGGTGACACATCAGCTGTATACAAAGCAGGATGTGGCAAAGCACATTGATAACATTTTAATCCAGGAAGTTGGTACATTGGGCTAGATTTGCCACATATGTTTTCTATCGGCTGTCTCTCTCTAATGGTAATTTTTTTTTGTGTAAGCAGTTAATAGTTCAAAAATAAATTTTCTCTACATTAGTTTTCAATGTTAGCAATGGAGTCTGCCTCCTGCACTGGCTTCAAATTGCCTCCATACTGATAAGAGCTTCACTGTTTATTGTTGCAAATGGAATGTCCTTCTTTTTTCTGGTAGAAAACTTGTATTTTAGAGCAGGAACAAATATGATGACTTTGTGACAAGAGTTTTTTTGGTGCCACATATTTATGGTAGCAAGAAACTGGGAAATAAGATGTCAGACGTTGTTTTGAGATTCAATCATAAATCACATACATGTGCAATGACCTGAAAACTCTTGAAAACAAGTAAATGTGCTCTTGAGGACCCAAATATTCTTGGGGAATCTTAAATAGTGCTAATATGAAAAGAAAATAATCTCAATAATGGGCAAAAAATCAGCAAAGACATTAATACATGTCCTGAAATGTATAAAAATAAGCAAATTGACCTGTAGGGACCCTAAACAACATCTGGGAAAAGCCACTGAAGTGTGTCCAGTAGTGTTTGAGGAAATGCATTGAGATTCCAGATATATGTGGACAGAAATTAAAGAAAATGAATAATCTGTTATCCACACTTTATCAGGGACATAAAAAACAACCACAACATCTCTAGGAGTGAGGAATAGACATAGAATTATTTATCCAGAATAGATAACTAAGACGTACTGTGATATTTAGGTCTGCTGCTGACCGATGCCTCGGGGGCAAGCCTGTCTGCAGCTGTGTCTGAAAGTCAGTACATTCATATTTGTGTAATGTGGCCATTGTGTGTTTGTGTGCATGTGTGTGAGTGTGTGTGGTGAGGGGAATTTGCTGTGAGAAATGACTCTGCAAAACTTAACAACTGCTTCATAGTCCTTTATTGGAAGTCAGTTATCTAAGAAAGGGTAAATCACGGGTTCCGCCAGCAGTCAGTTTAATTTAAGCAGATTTTTTCTTCATGACTAGATCACATGTTAATGACAGATGATATAATTGACATTGCTGTCTTTCTCCTCCTGACTATCTTCTAAAAACCCCTCAGCTTTGACATAACTTCCTTATACCATGACAAAATATTTTATTGCTCAGGGAATTCTCTACACCGACACACTTCCCTCCCCTGGAAAAGTTTCCCTAAATCTCGGTGGGAGATGACGAATTTCATAAGTTTTCTTTCCCAGCTGTCGCTATGGCAATTACTTGTTTCCTTACCTGTGAACAGAAATCTAACGAGTCTGGAGAGAGTGATTTAAATATACTGATTTATACATGCATACTTTAGTCTAACAACCAACAAGATCGCTTCTACATTATTTCCTATATTTATGTACTAATGACTTGAAATAAAAAATCTTGAAATGCTGACAAGTTCCAGGAAGACTTGCACAGCATGCATTACCAATGAGACAAAGTCCTATCCAACAAACAAAAGAGGACATGTTTAAAACAAAGTAGTGGGAGCAACTGAGGACAGAGCCCACAGTAGGGTGAAGGATGAATACAGGGCTTTCTGTGGAAAAAAAATCAAGCAAGCATGAAAAAGGCAAAAGGACAGGAATCACAATCAGATCTGTATTCAGCTGAGGTTGTGGAAGCACACTCAGAGGCAAGGTTATTAGCATTACCACACTGCTGTGTGGCCTTGTGAGTATTTACCCCAGCCCTCAGGTGATGAAGAGTTCTGCGCTGCCTGCCACTCAGCAGCAAAGGTATGGTGATTTCATGGCGTTGCGGTCTGGATGGTCCTTCCCGTCCATCAGACTCATCTGGAGTCCTTCCTGTACAAGAAAGATTGCCACAACAGATTGAAACACTTAAAACAATGATATTTAACATAATTTTGTCAAACACCAATAGTGTCTATACTTTACATTTTTGGCAAATTGGCATGTAGAAACAAGTGTCAACGTAATCTATAGGTCAAGATGCTTTGTATTTTCTTCAATTATTCAAACACACCAAAAGCGCTTCAGACAGAAAGAAACCTGGAACAAAAGCAAGGAAGTACACTTCTGCTGTCCCCCTTAGGCCCCTTTCTACAGAACCACAGGCACAGGCAGCATCAATAATAGATGTTCCTACACAGTTTATAAGGAACTCAGTCTTCTCCAGACAAGGATGGGGTTTGGGAAAAAAAATGGCACGATTCCCGTTTCTTTCCGCTGTCTCTCTTAAACATATGATTTCACACCGTGAAATGAACAAAGTCGAAATCCAATTACGTTGATGAGCTCTTAAAAGACTTGTCAACAGGGAGGAAAACAGAAGTGCGTGTGTGTTTGTGTGCATTTAGTATGTAACATAGAAATCTTAGCTGCTACTTCACTCTATCCGTCTCTGAACTCGGCTCCCTTTTCTCTAAGATGACCAATGCTGTGCTCCTGCAGCTCAACGAAGCAGGAGTCCAATAAATACTACAAAGAGAGAGGAGCTGGGGAGACAAAGAAGCTGAGGCTTTACAGTCCTGATGGGAGAGAAAGTGGGATAGAATGCTTATTCTGTATTTATTGTAAGTCTGGTTCACCAATCCTTTGAGATACCCTCTCAAAGCCCGTGTTTGTCTATACGTATGTGTATATTGCATTACCAGAGTACAACTAGAGTTCAGTAAAACAGAGTTGAAATCTTTCGAACGTTTTATTTTTTCTTCTCTGGTGGTGAAATCCAGCCATGTCTCCTGTATCTCTCGCAACCTAAAACGTCCTAGACGGCGGTCACCCTGTGCTCTGAACGTGACCCACACTGTCCATTTACCCGTAGAGCAGAAGGAGTTAGAAAGCGCATAAAAAGGACCTCCTACATTTAATGGGGGTATTTAAACATGTGCTAATAGTGGTTTGTTTGCTTAAGTGGTGCATGAAAAACATGTTAGACAGATGGAGCAGCACGACAAGACCACAGCCTGGCAGGAGTTACATTAAAAAAAGAACTATAAAAGGAAAGTCAAGCAGGAGTCTTGTTAATAAAAGACTTCAACACTTCCACTTGTGTGTTAATTAAATACTCATTCAGGGTACATGCGTGTCTTTTCTCACAGGCATTCACAGTGTTCACACAGGAAGTGAAGGAAGTAGCTGTGCCAAGAATGAAAAAGCAGAGCTTGAGAAATTCAATTTCTACTTTCGTTCTATTTTGCACACTTGCAGTGTGAGGAGTGCATGCTTGTTAGATTGCTGGTTTCAAACTATGTAGGGTTCCATTTCTGAGGTCTGACACTTTGTTTGAAGCACACTGACACCTTAAATTTGGGAATCTTGCACACACAGACGTTAACACGTGTGTGATGAAAGTGTGTGCAACAGAGATCGGTGCTGAATGTAAGATTTTTTTCCAGTCCTCAGTAGAGGACGTATGAAGATTAAAGTTTATATGCAACATCCTTCATTGCTCCCCCCACCAAAAAAAAAAAAGAAAAGAAACTCCCTTCAAACAGAAAAAATTGTGACATTTATGATTGCTCTCATGGGCTTTATCCTCTTTGGGAACCTTTGAAATTCAAAATAAATCTGGGTTAATCCCATATGTTTTCTGGAGAGTATCTGGAATGCTCAGCCAACCACAGTTGTATCCTCATGTTGGATACAAGGGAAAATCCAACTGTGGTCATACATCTAAAAAGCCCATTTGGCAAAAACAGTTTTCCCGCACTCTTTGTACAGCCTCAAATACCAGATCTTTGTTGAAATTAACACTATTTTAACAATCTAACTAGGATTTCTGAACTTTTTGCACACTCCAGGCATGAGTGTGTTACTAATTAAACATGGGATGTGATAGCCTGCAATACAAACAACATGAGCCTCAGTCAGATGGAGGCTCCTCCTCGACTCATTATACACAATATACTATTCACAGTATGAATTCTGGAGCATCAGAGACATCTCCTGATGACTTTCTCATAATTTGCATATTGATTTATTCATATTTTTGAAGAGGTTACAGTATATCATGGGGTGATTAAAGAAAGGCAGCTAAAAAATGCACATGTGCAGCCTTATCTTAGAAAGAGAATACACAGCCTTTCATTCACAGCTGACTCTGAGTCTGCTCTGTCAGCAATGTTAACATGATGTCCCAATGATAGAATATGAGGAAGGTCAGAACAGACGGAAGAACAGCTGTTAATCTACAGACAATGTGTTGAGAGAGTGCATCTGTGTCGGTGTCGATTTGAAATTTCTCAGAATGTGGGGTTAGAAACAAAATACTGTTTCATCGTGACTTAAAAAAGACGTAAAATGAATACTGTACCCACTGATTATTGGCACATTATATGTCACCTAATAAAACAAATCTACTAATAGCTAATCGATGATCAGAGTGACACAGGAGACAAGGGGAGAGGTCAACTAAGTTGGACATTGCTGATTTGTGGATCCAACTGGGGCCAAATGAAAAGGTAAGGAGAAAACAGCGGAGCCCTGAAGGTGAGCCGCTCAATATGGAGATCAGACCTAGAATAACAGAGGAAATACAGGATGAATTGTTATGAAATAGATGATGGTGACATTCAATTTTAATTTCGTTTTAATGTTCAATATCTGCTGCAGAACCCCTGTGATGTTTCTGTGAATGCCCTCCTTTAGGAAACAAAGGGAAGATAAATGCTTCACATTTATAGAAAAGGAGAAGTCTCTTAAAAAAGGTTTTGATTCAAAATACTGTCAAACAACAAGCAGCAGAGGTTCACTGGATGTTGTGGGAGATGGAGGTAGGATGGGTGTCATCATCAGCGCAGACAGGTTTGATCTTTCTTGTTTTTTTGTTTTTATTCACATGCTTGTATATAGATTAAATATGCTATGAACATATGAAATTAAATGAAGGAGCACTGTTCAGTGTTTCTCTACCTTTGAGGATATTATAATCAAAATTCCATTAGGACGTTCTTGGAGAGATGTGCTGTTGTAATTATGTCTTTAAAAAAGAACTTCACACGTCATGAACTTCTCTGAAGCATTTGATATTTTAGGTCTATTCAGGGCTTTTGTTGAGGGCATTATGACTGGAAAAAGTGTGAAACAACTCGTCTTTATCACACATGCTCTGACACACACATTAGTGTGATGAAAAAATCTTTTGAAGCAAAAAAAGTTTTGAGAAAGAGCTTGGTTAACACACATATACAGTACAAGCTTGGTTAATACACATATACAAGTTTTATATACAAGGTTTTTTTTTACATGTTACATGGAAGACTTCAAATGGCATCTGAAAGGAACGAAAGGAAAGGAAAAGAAAGGAGGAGTAATGCTGAGTGCACTAATGACCTGAATAGGTTTGGTGTTTTCTTCAACCACAGATGCTCCATCTGCTTCATTCTCAAAAAAAAACAAACAAAAAAAAAACTGAAAAAAGCAAATGTGGAAAAAGCCCTCTTATTTTCAGTAAAAGTGGAACAATGCAGTTTCACGTATCCATTAGTGGAGCATACTGTATACATCCAATTACTGATTCTGTATGAAAGCACCACTGACCTAAATATGAGCAAAGGATGCTACACCTAAAATGTGCCCATGGAAATAAAGAGCTGTTACCAAAGAGAATGATGAATGAGGCCAATTTGAAACAGTGAAGCTCGTGACTATTGCTATGCAGTCATTCCTGGAAGTAATAACAGCATCTGGCTACTTCTGCAACATCAATTAAACCTTTACACCCACGATCAGTGAAGCAGAAAAATCAAAATAATCTATACATATGTCCTTAAAGCAGCTCCTGTCACAGTTTGAAATTTGGCATTGAAATAAAGTCTGGGTTTCTTTCATCACAATCACTTTTCGACAGATCAAAGAGAACGTTTTGCTTTTTTCCTGTTAAAAGGCTCCTGATGAATCTTCATAAACAGTAAAAAAGAGGCTGCTGATACATTTCATCTTCAGTGTGTTTCTAAACTATCAAAAGACAAGAAAAAGTAGACAGCGCTCTTTAAAAATGAGCTTTCTAAAGTGTGTGCTACTTTCTCGCACATTCATTTATTTTTAGGCAAGAAGCATGTTAAGAGAAAAGACTTTTATACAAAATAAAATAAGTCATTCTGTGAATCGTGTTTCATTTTTAAAAATCTGTTGACAGTAAATGTGCAAATCTCTGCAATTTATCTTGAACTGCAAAACGAACTGGCTGGCACTGTTAATGTTTTCCAGCACGAATATTATATTACACATTACAGTGTAATGAACAGCACACTAGCCAGAGCTGTCACTTTCAGGAACTTGCAGTGCTCAAAGACAAAAACTGAGAGCCATCTTCAAAAACATTTTTACATTTTCAGAGAATTTATTCAGTGATGATGTTAGACGGTAAAAATTGAAAATGAAAAGGAGTCTCTGCAATAGTCTTTGTATACTATATATTTTTTTAGAGTGACCAAGTCACCTAAGTTGCATTTTTTGGAGGTGGGAGCCAAACAACAGAGAACCCACACAGGGAGAGCATGCAAACTCTCAAAGGTGGAATCAAACCTTTTTGCCCAGGGGCTACAGCTCTATCCACTGTGGAATGAGATCTGAGCACTAACGGTCATAGTTATGTTTATAGCATTAATATTAGAAAAGGCAATGGGGCCATCAGAAAAATGAAAAATGTTCACAAAATATGCTCCTGCATAAATATTAGAAGCTCTGTATGGATAGGAGACAGTGGTGCTTTGATGCTAATGTCAGGGAGTGGGTGATTGACCTTCATAGTTTTTGTTTGGCTACTTTGGTGATTATTGTCATTGTGTTTGTTGATTCAATGGTCTGCGGCCAATGAACGTTGTAGAGCTGATGCTCAGTGAAAGATTCTTGGCTGGCAAGCTAACCCTGCAGCACAAAGAGGCCAGAAATGGCAGCAGAGAAAAACAATGTGGTAGAGCTAGAATTTCTGCACATCTAAAACGTATTGGAGGATTGCTCTTGGCTGAAATAGGGCTGGCAACTGTGGTCCTTGGTTTTATGGAGGCAAACCCCAAGATATTAACATGCTGATCAAAAGCATATCAAACAGGAATCATTGGAAGTTGGCACACTCCCTAACATCACCCAAAACCTCTAAAGAGCCTACATTACAATAGTGTACATTATTTAAAATATATACTGTGTGTGATGATCTGCATCTGCCATGTTCTGTTTTGCCTTTTTCATACGTTCCTGACTTTGTCTTTTGTTTATTGGTTTTCAGTTCATGTACTTTCTGGTTTTCTGTCACTGCCACATTTGTTATTTGCTACACCTGGTTAGTTTCCCCTGATTGTTCTGTTTGGTCTTTAGCCAATCCGTGTTTAGTTCTTTCCCATTAGTCAATTAGTTAATCATCAGTTGCACCTGAACCTAGTTTAGCACTCTGGTCTATTTAAGGTCCTTCATTTCAGTTCAACGCTGTCGTAGTGTAGTAAGTGAGCAGAGATCCATGTGTGCCAAATTGTTATTCCTAGACTGCTTTCTTAAGACCACAAGACCTTGCCTTTTCTGTGATTTTCTGGATTTCGACCTCTGCCTTTTTTGACCACTTTTTTGTCTTTTATACCCCGTGAATGACCTTGGCCTGTTTGTTGGATTATGTTTTTTGCCTGCCGTTTTTGTACCATCTTTGTCCTGATCTTCTGGTTTTGACCCCTGCCTGTTTTTGACTTTAGACTAATTAAAAGTTTGTTATTAATTGATACTCAGACTCTTGCGCCTGGTTCCATTGGAATCCGTAACACTGTGGAGAAGATGGCCAAATTTCAAAATCACAAAAATGTGTCAATGTAAACCGTACATAATAGAAATGGTGTAAAACTCAACAGTACGTAATGCTGTCAATTTATTGTTGAGATTATTAAACATGATCATATGACAAAAGGCATGTGGTGGCTGGGTTGAGTGATGTAATAAGGGAGATGACAGGAAAACTAGGCCTTTTCCCCCCTGCTCCCAACTCCCTCATCACTCACTTTCCCCTGCGATGACAATCCGAAGGAATAAGCATTGAATTTGAGAAATTGTTAATCCTAGATTTAAGACTCCCCATATTCATTCCAAAAAGAAAGATCCATTATTTGCCTGATAGAGTAATCTAGGATTAAGCTATGTCAGCCTATGATTAGCTAATGGTAATGGGAGACCTCTAAGGGTGGTTCAGTGCGCATTTCTTGTGTGTTCCATTCCCATCCTGTGGGAGCTAGGGTGGGAAAGCCAGTCAACATCTTGTCTTGTACCGATCTGGAACTTCACCTTTGGGATTACCAGAAATGCATCAAACATGCTGGATAACATAACAGTCACGTGTAGGAGAGATGAGGTTCCAACTCAGATTGGATGGGCATTCATGTTAGAGGGATGCACTGTGAATGACAATGTTGATCTCTGATTGGTCAGTCCATTAAACTGGTCAGAAGGCAAGTCAAACATCTTGGTTGTGTTCTATTAGAATTTACACAATCCCACACCGACAGCGTGGTTTTGATGTAAGGGAGTCAAGAACCATTGAACAAATGAGGTATTTTGGCATTGACATTCATGCCCAACTCATGGTGACATTGTTTTGGTGACTTTTTGTGTAGCATTATCTCGAAAAATAGTTTTTATATATCCAATTCTTTGGTTTATTAGTGAATACAAAACAAACTAATTAGCTTGCTTCATTTTATTTAAATGATCAGAACTGTAAATTTATACATGCATCAGGATTCTAGTTAGTATCATTCTCGAGGACATGTTTGGTACGTTTGCATTCACCTCGAAGTACTGCTGTTTCTTGTTATTGCAAGTTTCAGTGAATTTTTACAAAAACCACAAACAGGCACATATTTTCCATTAGGCCGCTTTAGAAACAATTACAATGAAGTAAACTAAAATATGTGTCCCCATCATACAAATAGATAAATACATCAAGAGTTTGCAGATTACTGCAGGCAAAGGACAGCAAACCCAACCAAAGCCTCTTCAACACGTCCACTGCTACCCTGATACTTTCCAAACATAATCCAGAAAGCCTGAATGTGTGAGTGAAAATCTTTGAATTAGGTGGCCCAGGATTCATGCTGCCAGCCCCAAATAGCATATGTATGTTAGATCCTATGTGTGAACTAAACATGCTCTTGTCTCTGTAATTCACAGAAAAACAGTGTGTTGAAGACTTTGCATGTAATGTAGGTGTTTCATATTCTCTGCTTGCCAGTATGTTGCTTCCCACTCTTTTGCTTTGCAAAAAAGATACATCCAAATACACAAACTCATGAAAAAATAGCTAAAAACACAGTTTGTTCTAAATACACTACTGAGTACTATAGGAAATATTTCCTGCCTGTGACCATCAAATTGTACAACTCCTCACTCTGACAGTGATGTCATTAAGAGGAGGAGGAATGGAATTGGACACAAAAAACTGTACCTACCTGTATATACCTCTATATTCCCTTATTTTTAACTCTTTTTCTTATTCTAAATTTTTTCATGGATCTTCTGGAGCAGTTCAACTGTGACAAAAAGCAATTTCCCCCTCAGGGATCAATAAAGTAATCTTTTTTTCTGATTCCATCATTAGATCATGTGTCTCTCCGCAGGATTCTCAAGACGTTCACAGATCATTTTGGAGAAAAGTCTGAGGTATTTCTTTACAAAGGCATTCATGCCATATAATACCATCTCAGCAGCTTCTGCACTCCGATCTGGTCTCATATCAAAATCATTTTGCAGTAAATACACCAACACAGCGAAGCAATGACCTTTCTGTTGTGAAATTATTGATGTGGAGCGATCTTTCGACCCACTGAGCAACTGTATATTACATTGTTGCATCAGTCCAATGTTCTGCCCTTCTCTCTCTCAAGAAAAAGAAGTAAACAACCAGCCACGGTTATTTTTGTGGACAACGGAATGCTCCCCATTTCTTCTGCTACATCTCTGGCTTATCATTCATTTTATTTTTAGATATCAATAAATGCATTGTGCATCCGGCAAAAACAAGATCTGACTTTATTAAACTCTCCCTAGTACAATAAATGCCAACAGCTGCCTGCTCACAGATATGCTCCATAAGCACTGACACAGTTTCATGACACACCTCTCATCCTTCTTTTGTCTCAGTCTTGCCTTCTCAATCATGACATCTGGGATTGCTCAAAGCATTATTCCATATGTGCATGTTGGTCTCTGAGATTATCACACAGCAATAAGCATCTTTGAGCTGTGGAACTCCCTGATTAGTGTGTTATCTGTTACGGTGCCATCTTATAACTGGCTTATCTCACATAACTGATCCTGTCATCTTTGGACAGAGGGACACATGGTAGACGAGAAGAAGCTAAATCACACTGATGCCTATAATGACCAGTGATGCTTAACAGAGCAAAGTGGTTCTAATGATGTCTGACAGCCCCTTCTGGCAGGGGTGAAAGTAAGATTTGGCAGGTGGAAGAGAGTCCAATTTTCAGTGTTGGAGCAAGAATCAGACTGAATGAAAGTGAGATTGTTTGGAAATTAATATTCAATAAGCACACTTGTCCTAAAATGTTTAATCATATGAAGAAGACAAGTGGCTTTTCTGAAACCGGTGACCCCACAACGTTTCTGAGTGCAGTGATAAATATTTTTTTCTAATCAGACAACAGTTATAGAGTAAATACCTATAAAATTTTGTGATAAATTATATAAAAGCATAAATCCCTATAACATTGCTATTGTACGATCATTTTCCTTATAAGTCGAAATGATAGAAATTTGAAAGGTTTTATTCCTGTAAAACCTTTCAGATTTTACAGGAATAAAATATACTGACTTGGCATTAACAGGTGTGATAATGATCAAGTGAAAATCACTATAATTTACACAGCAAAAAAGTGACAGCCATTCTTGATACTTTCAGCTCACTTTAATCTCATCCTTGTGGCCCCCATCCCTCCTCCCCAAAAAAACCCCCATAACCTAACCTCAAAATGTCAGGCAACAGCCACCACGAGAGTTTGAGTGACAAACCGAGGTGAGGTTATTTGCTAAATGGCTTGAGTAGAAAGCAGTTGTTTTAACCTGGATGTCAGCCACACAGTGCTGTACCATAGCCTGGAGATTGGGTGTGAGTTACATGACAGAAACTGCTGAAAGGTGGGCTGTACACCTGAAAGAAGAATTTGTGTTTCAGCATGCTGAGTACGGTTTTTGTTCTCGTTTTAGTCATTCCGTTTAGGCACCACAGACATTGTAATCCTACTAATTCATTCTGCAGGATGCTGCCATTTGACCAGAAGTCCTCCTGTCCAATCCAGGTCATTTGCTTCTGTCACTAATTATTTATTGAATTTCTTCTCTCCAGAACAAAAGATCAACCTTCAGAAAACCAGCTGATATGCAGACAAGAGATGAACAAAAAGAGAGGCAGAGAATGTTAATGGCCAGCTTGATTCTTGTTCTCATGGGATTCCTTTTTGTTTGGCTTTTAGCATTTTTGAAAGCGTATAAACAGACTGCCAATTCAGCAGGTCATTATATGACTTTAAATTTGTCAATTCTTAGACTATTTCACATTTTTATGCAGGAAGTGTTTCTATGCGGCTTTCGACAAGAAATGAATTTATGAGAATCATCCGTGGAGCCATCACTCAACTTTGTTTCAAGTGTTCTTTCTGGCGAGACAATAATTACGGTCAAGTTTCAGCCAATAGGCGATAGACAATGGGATAAAAAAGAACGCTGTGGCACACATTTAACACCACAGTGGCACATTTTTAACAAATTGCCTCATATTCCTTTGTGACAGACTTTGGAGGGATTAACAGTCTAAATGGATTCCTCATTAATATGTGTCAAACCTTTAATGATTCACTTCTTGAATTGTTCTTAGCCTAATACTTCATAGTAGAATTAACACTGCTCTACATGGTGCTTTCCAAAACTCCTCAGAGAAAGTCTCTCAATCTGATGCTCCACTTATGAGTGAATCAGCAACCAACACATCTCTATCCAGGTAGCCGATTGTACCCCAGGGCCGGTGCGCCGATCTGTGTTCTGGCATTGTAAGACCGAATGTCAGTTGGTTCTCATCCATGTACTGTATGGCTGCCAGATTTAGCAGATTTGTTGAGGGGGCACGTGCCCGGCTGATTTAAAAGCGCTTAGGCAGCATTTAGGAAAAGAGCTTTCATGGCATCAGCCCTGATTTGCAGACACACCAAACAACAACTTGACACTAAATAGATTGATTTTTAAGAATCTTTTACTGGTTTTTAAATGTCTTAACAGCCTTGTGCCCTCTTATTGATCTGATCTGCTTTTGCCATATCAACCCTCGCGAACACTGAAGTCCTTTGAAACTGGCGTTTAAATTACACCAAAACAAGGTCAACAATAAAGTTCAGAGTAAATTTGAACGTTCATCCTGGCCTGCTGATTTCGCCCGAAACACACACACACACACACACACACACACACACACACACACACACACACACACACACACACACACACACACACTAAATCCAAAACCTGGTGGGAATATGGAAGACAACCCTAAAGGCCAACTGAAAGCTCATTGCCCAAGTCAACATCAAGTATGGCACATACCAAGATGCACTATCACCATTACTGTTCTGGACAGGCCTGAACCCCCTTGGTCAGATCATTACAGATACCATTTTACCGGAGGGCAACATAGGTGATATCCAAGACAGCTACGAATACCTTAGTATTCCACAGGCTAATGGAAA
This sequence comes from Antennarius maculatus, assembly GCA_013358685.1. Lineage (NCBI taxonomy): Eukaryota > Metazoa > Chordata > Actinopteri > Lophiiformes > Antennariidae > Antennarius > Antennarius maculatus. The sequence goes on along the minus strand of CM023616.1, from coordinate 13,602,404 downwards.
CCTTGAGGAAGCCACAAGGAAGTCAGCCACAGCTAAATACCTCCAGAGAGTAAGGAAAGACTTGAAGAGTCAGCTGAATGGGAATAAAAAGGTCAGAGCCATGAACATGTCCACAGCACCAGTCATCAGATACCCTACTAAGAATGTCCTCCATAGACAAGCTTCTAAGGGGATGTCTCAGGCACACACAGGGAGGCACAACCAAGTGGTGGGATAGTGTACAGGAACATCTGTACCAAGTATGGAACAGAATTACCCAAATCTCAATGGACCATACTGCAGAGGGTGGCTGAGAATCATAGGGTCAAGGTTTTGTGGGACTTGCATAGTGACAAACAGCTCCTGGCTAACCAACTGGGCATAGTGGTAGCAGCAGAGGGTAGTAATGACAGATGACACTCTCCCAGTTTGATCGTCAGTAATGCAGTAACGATCAAACTGGGAGAGTGGCTCCAACAGGGCCCTGGAACATCTGAGACCTCAGTCCAGAAAAGTGCAGTCCTAGGAACAGATCATCAGAGACATCGTCACCACTACCACTGTCATCACTTGCCTTATGCTTTTACCAATACCAATGGCACTAGCCTCTGCTTTATCAGCCATGATTAATTGTAAAGTATACAAGGGAGTATGAAACTGAAGCGCTGAGATGCTCACAGAGGCACGTACAAGAACAAGATGGGGGAGTGTTGGAGATGAGCATACTGCAGCAATGCTAGTCGATGTGTTGTGGCAGAAAAGGGAACTACAGTAGTCCGATATGGTGGCACACGGTTGTTCACAACTATGAATGTTCGTTAGGCGGATGTTTGTATCTTAAGGAGTACTTGCATATAGGAATGTATTATATATATATATATATATATATATATATATATATATATATATATAATGTAGACACACACACACGCACACACACTGAAAGTATGGCCTTTCTGGTACACATTGGTAGATGCCCCTACGGTTGAGGTAAAGTTCATAAGCCACACCACAATAAAAATCTCTGCTGAGATGAAAGCAGGCAGTTGTAAACATTTCCTAGAGAAGCTGATGTCAGTATCCTGCTGACATCTCAGAAGTTTCCGTTGCCCTCACAGCAGATTTATTCTGTCCATTCATATATCAGTTAACCCTTAGAGAGAGGAGCTCCTTGACCCCACATCATAGAGATGTGGGCGGTAATAAACATCTCCTGCACTCCATCTTTCTGTGTTTCTGCCACATGAGTGATTTTCTTGGAAGTTTTACTGTGGTTCGTGGGGTAGTGGTAATGACACACCCTCAGGCTTCATGTTTGTTATCACATACAACAAAAATCCTGCTTTATCCTCTGTTCTATGCAAAACCCTTGCTCATTCATTCACAAGACTCAGTTTAGCTGAATAATGATAAGTCACATCCTGGTTCATGTTTACAATCTAAAGGTGACGTTCAATCTTCCTGTTAACTGCCCACACTTCCCTTAATTGTTTCTTTTGGAGAAATAGGGGGATCCGAAAAAAACAACAACTAATTTTCTATCAAAAGATTTATCAGGAACACTAAGACAATGAAAACAGATGCGTAAGGAGAAAACATCTAAGACAACTGTGTAACACAGGTATTATTAATGATCTGTGGAGAATTTTTGGACAATAGTGAATTGATCCAACAGCAGAGAGCTTTCAGTGTAATACTAAACCACTAGTTTATATTGGACGCTCACCTTCATGTATGTTGTAAACCGTGTTGTCAGCATTCTCCAGCACAAAACACAGGCACCACACCGGCAGAGCGATGATCAGAAAGCCGAAGCTCTCTCGCCGCCTCCAGGCTCTCATGATGCCCGGGCTCGGTAGGGTGAAGCCGGAGGGGGGAGAGAGGCGCTCCGGTCGGACCGCTCACTTAATTACGCAGACACCTCACAGCTGGGGGTGGTGGACAGGATGGGGGGGGAAACAGGTCAAGGCAGTTCACTGTGTTATAGTGGGAAAAGACTGGGAGGGAAATGCCTCAGCACAAAGAGTCCATCGAGATGCGGCAGGCTGTCAATCCAGGAGACGAGCTGTCAAAAACTTTTCGCTCCTACCAGACGTTCCACGGGCGACACGTGTTCCCAAAGTATTCACTGGAAGTGATACTCATATAAATGTAAGGTAAGTAGCTGCCGGACAGACAGAATGATAGGAAGGTGGAGAGAAGTGAGGCAGACTTGCCATCCTGTCTCGTACAAGAGCAGACACACTTGGCCATGTGCGCTTCAGACGCCACCGGGTCCTAAAGCCTGACCGGCGCCACTGACATGAGACGGACTGATCCTGAGGTCAGAGCTCCAAAATGCACATAAAATACCCTCATAACTCTTCTAATAATAAAGTAAACAGACAAAGAAATAACATTAGCAACAAAACTGTTCATTTTCTTCGCATTCAATTTGTTTTTGTTTAATTCTGTAACATTGACTTTTTTTTTGTTTTTTTTTTTGTAGTTGCCATTATTTTGTGATTAACGAATTTTTTCGTGATTTTGATCTGCTGTGTGCCTGTCTGGTGAAAAGTCAGATCTTAAATCTTGAAGATACCACCATAATAAAAATATATTAAACTCAATAAATGTTGATAAAAGAAACAACACTATGAGTTAAAAGAAAGATTCAACATGAGAACATGAATCCAATTTTTATAGTCAGATTAGAAGGTCTTCTGATTTTGAAAATATCGTTAGATTTTCATTGTCATATAAACTGGCTGTGCATTAAAAACAGGAAGCACTCTCAACCACGTTTATGGAACATTGAAAAGAAAATCTGCGGAGGATATAAGAGTAGGTTGGTAGATAAACTAAAAAGAAATCGTTAATGAAGAAGAACAAGGTCATTAAAATATGAGACGTAAGTGAATGACTGCGATATTCTGATTCAACTGTAGTTTTCTTATTGAACTGTCAGCACAGTCTCAGGATGACACTAACACAAATAAAAGTGTGATGAATTAATATTTCTGATTCTAATTGAATAAAACTAATTCCTAGATGTGCAGTTATTCATAAACTAGATTCATTTTTGTTTCAGACTTCCTGGCTTCGTCTCAACAACTCGCCGGTCTGCTGAAATGATGTACATATTGTGTTTGATGCGTGGGTGTATAGAGCATTGAGTTCATCCCTTAAGAGATACATGCAAGAAGAAAAAAAAATTCTTATAAGGTACACTTTAAGTGGCTTCCTAATTTAACCTTGGCACCACTTGAGAACGTAATTACAGGAAATGTGTATAGATTTTTATTGTATTTTATTTATGCCAATGGGTTCAAAAGTTAACATTTAAGAAAGAGTTCAGCTTTTAACTTTTTTTAAAGTTCCTGCTTGAGGTTTTCTTTTACAAAAAGCAGTATCTTTATTCTCCCCTTGTCTACTTGGCATGTCATGAGGTTTGCGATGTTAATGTTTAAAAAAAGCTAATAAACTTGAAGCAGATAATGATTTAATTTCTTTATTTAAATATGGAAAAAATTTTCCATCGCTAAATTTTAACCATTAGATTAAGGCCGTTGTTGCTTTAATTTATTTTCAATGTCAAACCCACAAAAAGGAAATGTGGCAGAGTTAATAGGGGAGGACTGTTTATATTGATGTGTCACTCACAATCCTAGAACACAGAGCTACTGCTGGACTGCTAGTGAGAGACGTCCATTAGGTCATGTGTTCTATGACTGCCAGTGAACAGCCTAACAACTAAACACTTCCAGTTAGTGACTCTGCAATTAGTGACTGCAATCTACACACAATTAGCTCATGGAAGCTCAGCTAATGTTCTCCTGATATAACAGCACCATCCACGGGGTACTTCAGTCACTCAAGGCCACTGGATGTCTCCATCATGTGGCAATAGCCATGTGACATACAGACACATGATATCTGAAAGAGAGAGAGAGAGAGACAGAGCTAGAGAGAGAGAGCGAGAGAGAGAGAGAGCGAAAGAGAGAGAGAGAGAGAGCCTGAGTGACAGAGCCCTTTCTCCTTGTGTACAACAGCCTCATCATTTGAAAACTGCATACATGGCAGATCTCCCATGAGGGTCACTCTTAAAAAATGGACTCAGTGGCATTGCTGTTCATTGCTATCAATACTGTTTACTACAGTCATAAAGTACATGCTGTCCCATCATTTTCTTACTGGAGATGTATGACAATAGCAGACTCAACCTTGAACATTTTGTTTAGGATTTAAAACACTATAAATATTCATCTCAGAGAAAATGGTTTAACGGTTCTATCACAACAGCATGTATTTATAGAGGGTGTGTTTCTGAGACCCACGGCACACGTTCTCCCCTTGTTCTCTCCACATCCCAGCAGGCTGTGTTTAAATACCTCAGGGATGTCTTTCACCTTTTCTTGCGATATGTCGGCTGCAGTTCCATGCAGAGCTCAGAAGCCTCTGCTCTTCTTACCATGTCATCTCTGGTTTTCAGCACTGTGACAAAGGCCCCTTTCATGGCCGTTGTGTGTCTCCTGAGTTTGATTAGCCTGGAATTTCAGTGTTGCAGATGGGAGGCTCCAGAGCCCCTGAGGCAAATGTGAAACCGATGACAAAACAGAGCCCTCCCTCTGCTTTAATAACATGTATGTTGCAATTCCACTGACAGAGTCAATGTGCTTTACTTAAAACAAGTAAACAATCAAGACAGTTTTCTTGAAAATAACATAGCTAGAATACAGAATGTTGTTGAGATAAGTTTATTCCATTTTGAGATGCATCATGAGAAACTGGAATTGCAAATAAAGAATCAGGCTGTTAGGAAAGAAATGGATAAAATCATACGATTAATCTGTTTCGTTTAATCACCTGGTTGTAATGTAGTGGTGGCAAAAAGGGTCATAATTCAATTAATATGATCATTTTAGATGTCACATTTTGTCTTTTTAAATAATGTGAGTCTGACAACAATCTTGCTTGTTTAGAAGAAATCTGATATTTGGAGCAAAGATGAAATGATCTTAATATACCAATCAAACAAGACTTATGAAAAGAAAGGTTAAAGCTGCTCAAAATGTGTTTGCTTCTCAGTCTGACAAGAGAAAAAGCTCACGGACAATATAACTACAATCAAATATTTGTTCTTCTCTTGCATACCTTTTGCAGAGTGCAAAAGATACAACCTAATATTCAGAACAGAATCCACATGCTAAAAACTGTATACCTGAAAATACAGTAGAAGAGTGTGTACAATACACTTCATTAAAAACAAAGTCAGTCAATTTAATCCATTTATCTTTGCAGAATCTGGTCCAGAAGTTTCTGTAAGATAAGAAAAACAATGATTTTCATGATAAACTCACCCCCACAACAAAAAGCAAAACAATACAACAAATCTACCTGCGTTCAGACTTAACCTCCCACACTCTCTTAAGAGCAGCTCTTTGTCACACATGAGCGACCCCCGTTGCTAAATTGACATTTATTTTCATCAGCCTCATTCCTTAGGTGTCCAGCTACAGGTAGGGGATGTTTTCCAGCTATCTGAACCTGTTCAATCATCTATCTCTTACAGTCCCACCCAAACAGTATTCAGAACCACCTGCTGTCTGGCTGATGCTATGAGGGTCCAAGATGACTCCTAACTATAGTCTCTGTCTGGGTTTCTTTGGTAGGGATTTTTGTGGAAGAACATAAAAAAAAGTGAAGAAGACTCGATTTCTGTGTAGGTTCTCAGTTATCCGGGTGAAGAAGACTCCCCTTGTCTCCCTAGACTCACTGTGACTTTTTAAAAGTTTTTAAAATTTGACAGTAACAGTAAGATTCACAGCTTTTTCCTTTCCACAAGAAATACAATACATGTATTGTCTTACAAGTGCTTGACTGCTTTTTGTACTTATTCAATATATTAGATACCTATAAATTACCGATTACATTTGTGCTCGTGAAATAAAAAAAATTTGTGGAAGCTTGAAGAAGAGTTAATGACCAGTTTTGTTGATGACATAAGCATCAGGAACATATGATTAATATTTTTGAAATCTCACCTGACTGACTGTGAATTCATTCCCCATCAGTGAGTTAGTGAAAGGTCACAGTAGGTGAAACTGAACAAATCTGTTAGGTTGGTTCTAACTGACACAAAGATTGTTTATGGTTTCTATTTTTCTTAAAGTATCACTGAAAAATAGCATCTACCACATAAAATAAGATAAAGCCTAACTACGCTCAAAGTTAAATACTCTTTTTTTTTTTTTTTATCAGGACAAAGGTCCAGCAGGAGAAAAGCCAGAGGATCAGCCTTTAGCAGTCAAACAGGGACCTCTGCTGGAGAGTGTTTCATCTCCTCCTCATGCAGAATACAGTACAGTAGATACTGTACACGGTCCATGAACTTACACCTCAGTCATTCATACATCATGACTATGTGTAATCTAGATTACAAAAACAAGTATTTACTTCAATGCAAAGAATGAAGAACTAGGAGAATTCTAGAAAATGCATGTTTACTATGTTTCAAACGGTGCACGGTTTTCTGAGTTGAGGTACTTTATGCGACTGTAAAATTGTCTTGAACAAAAAAAGTACAAGATGATGTGTAACTGTTTGCTTCTTGGGTCTTAAACAATAATAGAATAAATTAATAGACCTTCTTTGTTAAACAGCACTATGTTAAAGCTCTTTATGTGAATGAGTTTTTTTATTTGCTTTGAAGGCTCTTTTCTTTCTGCATCTTGTCTTGTATTAACTAGAGGAGGATAAAGAAATGTACGGTAATAATCCCCTTGGGGAAATTAGTTTTTTCACTCACAGTGCAGATACGTTTCACACGTGTACATAAATGTGTACAGGCCCTGATAAACAAACTCACACACACACAAGGGGCCTGTTGGCATGCAGATATACAGTATAATGACAGGTAAAGCGACGGGCAGCTCCTTCGTAGTGCGATCCCATGAGCAACTTAAAAAGTAGATGGTGGCTTGCTTAAGGGCACCTCTGCAGTGCCCAGGACGTGAACTGGCACCTCTACACTTTCAGTTCACACTCTGAAATTTTTTGTCCACATGGGCCTTGAACCGGCCATCCTCGAGTCAACCAGACCAAGATTTAGTGGACTGAACTACTGAATTAGTAAAAAAAATTCCACTCCAAATCTACCTTTTTAAAAACCTCTGCTCGCAATCGGTTGGTTTGTAACACAGCCTTCTTTTTCTCCTCCTCTTTTTTCTTTGTGACCTCTGGCAGTTTGTTGTAAATCCTAGAGACAAACAGAAAGTGAACTTCGTAGAGGGCAGGAGATATGAAGTGTGAAGATGGTTGAGTTATGCAAAGAGACTGACACAATAGAGACAAGGTATTATCGGGCCAGACCACAGCCGGGATCCACTGATAAATGCTACTCATTCTGACTTCTTTTTCAGTCCCACAACTACAGCCAATTTGTTAAGAGACGCTTTAAGTCAGATAATAAAAAAATGCAGTGGGGAGCCATCTTCAGATCAGGTGTGCCTTTCCAGATAAGACAGCGAAAAGAAGTGAGAGATAAGACACAGAGGGTAGCTCATATCTCCTGTCAAGACATTTGGACATCAAGCATCGCCTGCATACAGCATATGGTTGTGAAAATGGTGCTTGTGTTGTGTACAAAACCGCATTCTCGGCATATTTAGCAAACAAGGGTGATGAATTATGCTGAATGAACCTACAAAGGAAGAAGAGTGGCATCATCCGAAGGACTCACCGTCTGGACCTCAGCTGCATCTCCTTGCCTGATATAGACCTCTCTCTCGGTTTAAAAAGGTTGTCTAGGACACACACACACACACACACACACACACACACACACACGCACACACACACACACACACACACACACACACACACACACACACACACACACACAAAATGGCGAGAATTTATATGCAAATAAACATGATAATAGAAATGAGGGTTGAGTGGGCATTAAAACAGAAATACACACAATGTCAGATGTCCATTGCAGTTGGGATTTCTTCCAAAGAAAATAGTAGCAAAATATGTGCTGTGGTGAACACGCTGAAACTTTTCATATTGGTATAATGAAGAGGTTCCGACAGATCACAGATTTTGTAAAGCAGACAAAAGGTCCAATGGAGTCAAAACTGCTGAGAGTAATGTTGGCTGTGGTGAAAGCCTGTGGTGAAAGCCAAACCAATTGTTTCTAAATCTGACAGTTTATGTGTGGTGAAAGATGAAAGAGGTTTGTAGTACTTTCGGTATTAAGAAATCAAAAATCAACACCTTCATCAATGTCACAGCAAGAACATACTGCAACTATTTTCACCAGTGCAGTTAAATATCCAATGACGGGCCACAGCAGTCATGGGTCTATCAAACGTTTGCTCAGTAGCTACTAAGCAGTTGCTCTTAACTGATGATCATAGGATTCCTTGCAAATTTAATTGAAAAACGCAGACAACCAACAAACATATATGCTGGTTTAATGTGGAAACTTTGTGTGGAATTGATTAGATGCACAAACCAGTTTCATGTGGGGCAAGAAGACATACCCGGAGAAGCATTTTAATATCAACATGTTACACACATCTCACTGTGTATATTCCCTGCTTACAGAGGTTTTAAAGATGAGCGCATACTCTTATATCTGTAATACTAGATAATGGCCACCAGAGAGCAAAGTTGGATAATTGCCACAACACAAAATGAAACTAGGTCAGCTGTTCAAGTTAATCAAGGTTACCATTGACTGTTTGGGAACCAGCCCTTCCAACAGTCATCATATGGCACGATCATAATGTTCTTGTTCCCACTGTGATACAAAAAAAGTGTACCTGTCACCAGTAAATTATGTACCGACTGAAGGAGCCTCACACTTAAAGAATTTGATGAATGAGTTTCACCCTGCAGATTGCTACCAACAGATTGATGGTAAAAGACTGATGCAGAAGATGGGATCCAGCTTTCGGCTGTTTCCAGGGAGACAATTTCAAAAGTGCTTGGTTCATCCAATGCGGACCCCTCACTTTCATTTTCACACCTCCCTGGAACAAGTGACCTGCAGCTGGACTGCAACTGCCATCATCTTCTGATTGATTGCCAGTTAGCCAGAAAGATTGAATTGTCTCCTCCTTAGTGGGTTACATTCCCTGGTTTGTCAGGAAAAATCATTCAGCTGTACTCACCACTGAGTGGATCTGGTGTAGTGCAGTTCCTCTTTTTCCAAGGATTGTCCCTGAGGCCCTGCACCAGGTCTGGATTAGAATTCCTCAGTGCTCTCCTTTTAATAGCCCTCTGCTCCAACCTCGTCACCCGACCTTGAGATCTGCTGATGAAACCTGGTCTGAAAAGCTCCAAAGCCTCCTATGATAGGCAGAGGGAGGTATACAGTAAGCTGCTTGTTGGTACAATGAATGCATTGCAACTCATAGGCACTAATCCTGTCAAAAGAGAAAAATAAATCTTCTCTGGGTCACAATCTATTCTGATAATACACTTAATCTTTTCCTTAACCTTGGAGAATTTGTTTCGCAGCCACAGAATAGCTAAGAAATGTAGGTAACTTGGTAATACTGTGCTCAGCGTCTGTGGGGGGATAACGGGGGCAATCTGAATCCTTTACAGAGCTTCACGAACCTTCACCCCTCACTTTAGATAAAACGTCTTACAACAACTGTGTCAAAAGAAAATCTGAGGTAAGAAGAAACAAAAAAAAAGTGGAAATCATGCATTTGAAGTTTTCTTTCAAATCCCCAGTACTTGGCAGAGGATTTGAAAAATATAAACTAAAGCCAAATTTGTCATCCCTGAGGACAGCCAGAAAAAATAAGAGATACATTCTGTGTATTCCTCTATGGGTGTGGATACAGGCTGTCTCTTATGTGTATCTGTCAATCCCGTCTCATCATCTTCCATCCTTTATGACTGTCTTGGCCTTACATGGCAATTATTGAAATGATTTTGTTTACTCTATTGGCCGTTGGGGGAGCTCCAAGGCATCAACTGCAAAAGAAAGTATCCCAGTCATTATTAACACAATAAGTAAGACTGTACTTCTGTGGTTTGCACTCCCCTGAACCCAGTCATTGTTTAAAATACACCCTTGACCTTATTCCAAGTCATATGGCTGAATCCTGTCTTATTAAATAACTCTGGAATCTCTATTACTTATCTACATGCCACCACCAGACAAAAGCTCCCACGTTAAATGTCTATCTTATTATGCTGTAACTAAATCTAAAGGGATGATTGCATTAGTACACAATCCAATGTCATGCCTCCATTTAACAGAGGACTGTTATGCTAAAAAAATCAACAGTCATGTTGACAGTACTGAAGCCGGACTGTGAGTCATTTCTGACTCCATTGCCTCAGTAAAAAAAGTGACTGTCAAGCAAAGTTGAAACTAAATCTGATCAATAACTCTATGCAAGTAGTTACCTGACCATAGCATTTCCATTCTTGACTGGCCGGCCAGCTCACCTAACTTCAAGTTTCAATCAATCAAGTTTTATTTATAAAGCGCTTAATAACAGCAACAGACATTTCAAAGCGCTATGACAGACAGAAAAACCCAACAGAACCCTCCAGAGCAAACATAAGTGACAGGGGTGGGGAAAAACTCCCTCATTGAGGAAGAAACTCCGGGCAGGACCCAGACTCTTTTGGGCGGCCATCCGCCTTGACTGGTTGGGTGAAAAAGAAATACAATGAAAATAAGAACAGGGTAAGAGAAAGAGAGAGACAGGGAGAGAGAGTGGCATATATAAAATAAACAATATTGGACCAAGAGCTGAGCCTTGAGGAACTCCATAGCTAAGTGTAGTGGACTGAGACGAGTTGTTATTAACTTCAACAAACTGGGACCAGTCAGTTAGATAGGACTTAAACCACATCAGTGCTGATCCCTTAATAACAATACCTTAATACCAACCATTTTGTCCAGTCGTGCCGATAGAATATTGTGGTCAACTGTGTCAAAAGCTGAGCTAAGATCCAAGAGAACCAGTATAGAAACAAGTCCTCTGTCTGAAGCGATTAAAAGGTTGTTGCTAACCTTGACAGGTGCTGCTTCTGTACTATGATGTTCCCTAAAACCTGACTGGAAATTTTCAAATAAACCGTGGGATATAAAGAAATCACATAACTGATTAGCGACTATTTTCTCCAAGATCTTAGATAAGAATGGGAGATTTGATATGGGTTGATTACTATTTAGAACACCAGGGTCCAGGCTAGGTTTTTTGAGAAGGGGCTTGATTACAATTACTTTAAAGGAATGTGGTACGTATCCCGTTGATAATGACAGGTTAACTATATTAAGGAAGTGGCTGCTAAGTAAAGGTAGGGCTTCTTTGATGAGCTATGATGGGATTGGATCTAACAGACAGGACGATGGTTTAGCTGAGGAGACTATTTTAGTCAGCTGACTAATCTGTATTGGAGAAAAGACATTCTTAGAACCAGAAGGTTCAAGAGTCAAATGTGTTCTTTCCAGATCTAGGGGATCTAAAGAAGGACTAGAGTTGGTGGAGGACAGGACGCCATTAATTTTGTCTCTGATCCCTATGGTGAATCTGTGCGGAAACAGATGAGTGGAAGGTCACGAACAAATCAAGATAACATGTTAGCAGCTCCACTGGCGGATTGCCTTCATGCCACACCACACTGATGCAGTAATTCAGGCAAACATAAGACCTGACCAGGTATTGTGTGCATAAATAAACACGACTTTCAGAACGCTGATGTTTTCTTATAGAAATCTTATTAGAAATTAAATGGGTCTTATGAAATGTTAGAAAATATTGGGAGACCGCATTTTGGATTGCACGCTATAATTCTCAGAATTAAAATAAAACGTATTTTATGTATATCAATTTCTATTTAATAGATAGTTTCACTGTTTAAATAAATTGTGGAAAAAATTTATTTTTCTATGATATTCAAAGGTTTTTAGATGCATGCGCACTCAGTACTAATAAAGAAAACAACAACCCCTTTTGCGTGTTTAAAGGCAGATTTAGCTATAAAATTGCCATAGATAACAATACAGGTGAAAATGAGGTAAACGCTCCCTTTAAGGGATCGTTCTGTTGTATCTTCTCTTGATAGTTCAATGGTTTTAAATCATGCATAGATAATAATAATGCACAAAAACCCATTATACTGTATATTTGCAGATGCCCCAGTTGTTAAATTATAGAGCTTGTTTTTACAGCATATAAATGTAGGCCCAAGAGAAATTTGTTTGATGCTGAGACTCATATAATATGTTCCAAACAGTGTTGGCAGAATTTGGCTCTCTGCGTAGTCAGAGTCATCCCTGGTGAGGTTCATGCTTATTCCCAAGAGGAAATGCCTTATTTTAGTTCTATTTAGCAGATAAACTGACCTTTTCCATGTGTAGAGTTAACTCTTTTGTTGTTGCACACAATATAACACTAAACAGCATTTAAATGGCATTTTCCTGACTGAATTGAGCTTTGTACGTACTTGTGATATTTGCATTTTCTGTCACAACAATTCCTTTATGGCTCTAAACTTTTAAACTTTGAACAGTACAAACCAGTCGAATTTGGAAATTAAATGTCCTGAGGATTTTTTATTTTACCTGGATTTTTAGCTTTCACCTGAATAATATCCAAAACTGAAAAAGAATTCAAAATAGGCATATTAATAGAAAATATTGGGATATTAGGAAACTCAACCTGTTGATAAAGTAGTTATGTGAGACTGAGAAGAGTATTATGTTCAAATTATCTGAAGCAATATCAAAAATGAAAATTCAAGGTAAATGTGAGGCAAGTTTCCACAGAAGATGCAGAAGCTGCTCGAAAAAAAGAGAACACAAATGTGGTTCTTACTTTGAGGCTGAGAACCCCAGGTGTGCCTTCCAGGAAATAATTCTTCATTCCAGAAAACCTCTTCTCTGAAGTGGAGATGTTTCTCGTATCACGTTCTTGCTGTCTTCCAGTTCGCTTCGTCCATGTTCTTGAGACTTCTCAAAAGACAATGGAATTTTTTTATGTCAGTTTAATTTTTATGATTCCAAGACCATGTAAGTGAATTAGTATTATTTGATTGATAATTTCAAATACATCTTTTTTTGCAGATTGTTTTGTAGCTTGTTACAGTACATTATATCTTCTTGGTGCCAATGCAATCCAGGTGATATACAGGTTTTCGCTATTTTTGGACCATTTTTCCAATGATTTTGTATTCCATTTAAGTTTTTACTGAGGTCACACACACACACACACACACACACACACACACACACACACACACACACACACACACACACACACACACACACACACACACACACACACACACAGATAGAGAGAGAAAGGGGGAGAGAGACAAAAGAGGTAACAAGAGAGTTGCCTATGAATAATGTAAAAGATGATAGTGCATTCATTCTGCATCCGTGACCTCATTGCCCTGCTCTGTCAGAGAATGTCTTGCCTTGACCATATGGCACGCATGCAGGGCATCATTACAGTGAATGTCCTGAGAAGCAGACACAAACATTTAATGTTACCAGTCAAGCTATTGCCACAGGATCCTTTACTGACTGGAATAAATAAAAGTACCCTCAGGAAAAAAAGAAACCAGGAAGAAAGAAGCTGCGAATTAGTGAAAATGTTTTTGAATGATTGCTGTAATAATTGTAGTAATTTGATAATACAAAGCCCTTTATTAATTGCACAGCACATGGAAAAGGAGAGGCAGGCAGACTGAACTCTGTAACTGCTTCAGGCATTGGCATAATATTTATTGAGCCCCTATGCCTCTGACAGCCACTACCAGTGATGCACTCTCACTGAAACTGAGAAACATTCTTTATGCTATACATTCGATTTGGAACTATGGTTCTTTTTCACTGTACCGTTACTATTATGCTAAACCTTAATACAGGTAGTCCTCAACATACAAACACAATTGGTTCCAACAGGTTGTTTGTCAGTTGAATTGCTCTTAGGTTATTTATTAAACTTCAATCTATAATCACCATTTCAGGTCATTAAAAGCCATTACTACTCTAATTCTGAATGTACTATTCCTTGGATCTCATCAGAAACAATTACAGGAAATTAAAACAACACATGATTAAAAAAATACAGGAACAGGTCATTTCAAGTCAAGGCTTTCTCGATTAGACGTTGTTTTAAAAAAAAACAAACTACGAAAGAATAGAAATCAGGTTGACATTGTTTCACTCGACTTAATGTCTGTCCACCACAAAAAATGGACTTTTAAAATCACTAGAAAACAATGAAAAGAAGATTTTACTGTACAATAAATCAGAATATAAACAAAAATACTGAAATATGTAGGTATAGTTCCAATATCTACCGTTAAGCGTCACACGTGATTTACAGTAATCCGTCGTTACTCGGGGGTTCATGCATTCAAGGAACCACCGGCTAAATTCCGCGATATAGTGACAAACTATTTATTTTATTGTTTACGGTAGTTTAAACGTTTCTGAACCCTCCCCATACTGAAATTAAACCACCTTCTGTCTGTATTACCTTTTCCCACACTCTTATAGACTGTTTTAAACACTTTTGTGTCTCAAGAAAGTGCGCTGCGTTTTGAGACTCAAGAAATGCAGCGCACTTCTGAATGCCGTCAGCCAATAGAATGCGCGGAAGGTATCAAGTGACTACCTACTAAAAATCAGTGATGTATTGAAGCTGTGCGTGTTAATGTGCGAATGTGCGAGGGATTACTGTAATTTGAATTCAGATTAGTTTACGTTAAACTTTTGCTCCTTATAATTTAATCCTTGAAGAGAAGAAGAAGAAAACATTTAAAGGAACTTCCGACCAGTTTTTTAAGTGCATCCAACAACAACAGTCAGAGTACGGCCACCTTATGGTAGTGTAGCATATATTTTACCTTTAAAGGGAAGAAAGAGGAGAAGGAGGGGAAATTTTTGCCTCTGCTTTATCATCCATGATAAACAGTAAAATATCCAAGGTACGAAGCCTGAGGCTCTGAGACGCTCAGAGACAACAACAAATAACAACGTGTTGAAGAAGCTCAAATGCCGAGGTGCTGCTTTGTATGGGTTGTGGCAGAAGGCGGAACTACAGTTCAATAGTCGGATATGACGTTTGTTCGTATCTCTGAATGTTCGTAAGTCGAATGTTTCTACATTGAGGACTACCTGTTCAAAGGAAACAGGCCAATATTATAAATAAATCACCACTATTATAGTCTAACTCTTGAATATGAACACAATGATATAACTGAAAAGCTAACTCAGATCTTAGACAGAGCTGTTCATGAATGAAAAATCATATTATTAGCTCTTTAATTAACTTTGTAGTTGATCCATGTATGCATGGGCAGAAAGGAAAGAACAGTATGGTAGGTGGTTAAATGTTAAAAGCAGAATGAAACAATCTTTCTACCCTCTATGACTACCTTCCTTACACGTTTGATTTGCTCTTATAACTCAGAAATATCATCTCATACAGAAAAGGTTGAGAACACACAAGGCACTGAAAGAAGAACAGATCAGTCGGTGTGGGTGGTCTGTGGATTTTCAGTGCTGAAGTAAAGTAATGAAATTCATACCTGGGCCAGAATTGGAAGTGGGCTCCAAATGCCTGGAATTGCTCTGGGAAAGAGAGGTTGCCTCATCAGCATTCCCCTTCTGCCTTCTTGCTTTTTTGATTGAGATTCTAGACTCTCTGAATGATATTAATCCTAAAGTATCTCTGTGGTGCTGTGTGCCTGAGTCGCTCACCTTGATGTTAATACCACAAATGGGTCGTATTAGCTCAACCTCGCCACCCTGGGGGATCAATGGAGGCTTACCACAGTGACCCAAACCATTCTCTTGGCCATAGTTATTGTAATAAACAAACATGGTCACACTGGGTTTCCTGTAACCCTCATTTGTTTTTGTTTGTTTATCTGTCGAGCATCGGTGGTAGGAAGGCCCACTGAGGTGAACAAATAATGTTGACCTGTACAATGTGGGATGATCACTTCTTCTGCTGTCTAATTCCACAAGAGAAATGGAAAGCAACTTGTCCAAAAACACAAAAGTACTAACGGACCACAGAGGAATCTCACGATGGATACTAGACTGGTAGGAAGGCAGTGGAGACAGGTGGGTAAATGATCCACATACCATGTCCTGCTTTCTGTCACACTCTCTGCAGCTCAGTTTGCATTGTCCAAGTTGTTCTTTCCTTCGTCCATGATCCTTCACTGCCAATTCATCAGGTGGTATATATGCCTGTCTGAACTCATGTGGCGTCACACTGGTGGGATTCTGTCTGCACGCACCCAGTTTAGAGTCTGATGCTCTAATTGTATTCGTTGGTATGGATGAGACTCTGCCTCCAAAAGCGTCTTGCAATTTTGTTGGGGATATCGGATTCATAAGGTCCTGTAAGGTGGAATGTAATGGCAAAAGCTTCCTGTCTGTAGTGGTGATGGAACAAAAGGCTGCCTTTGGACTCCTTCCCATCACATCTGGGAGACTTGCAGTCCTGAACGGGTAGGAAATTCACCATCAAATCCAGTGTTTGCGGTCTGTGAGTGGACAGAGCATGTTATTGCTCCAATGGACACATTCTCCTTCTCCTCTTGCCCCCTCCACACACCCCATGACAGGACATTCCTGTGCAGTGAAGCAGTGAAATCCTCATGTGAGGCCTGTGACAAGACAGAAACACAAAGTTGTGTGCTTAGTTTGCCATTCATTGCTCTGCAAGCAGAAGTATTGTATGACTGAAATGAAGTGAATAGAATCTAAAGAATAAGATATTGCATTAACCACTGGAGTTATCTTATTATCTACTTTCTTGCCAACTTGAGACTATATCAACACAAAAAAGTATTGATCAAATATATGAAAGTAAAAGACATTTTTAAACACAAAATGTTGCCAAATCTCTTTACTATTGGATGAAGTTGGAGTTAGAGGGCAGCAGATGTGCAAATCAGTTCTCTCTGAAGTTTTCTTTGCAGTTTCATGTGGTTAAGAAAAAATAAAAGTCTTGGGGCCTTAACAATTTCAACCTATTCCAAATAGATAAGATGCCTTCATTGGCTTGAAGCAAGTGTGGTTCAAAGTAAATATACAAATTAGTATACTTTGCTTCATGTATGGATGTATTACCAGTACTTAAAACGATCCTATGATTAGACACTTTCTGCGTCCTGAATGCATTCATCTGTTTTCCGTCAGCAGATGATCAAATAAAATTTATGAGAATTGAGTAAAATAAAATTAAATTAAATGGAAAAAAAGGGTTTTCTTTCACTAGCATAAGATTGAAATGCTCAGACATTTAAGTAAATAAAACTTAACATGAATAATACTAAGGATAAAATGCATTTCATTTTTCTCGGTCTGATCTGATCTGATATTTGATAGGGAATCTGCACAATGCATCTCGATGTGTAAAAGGTGTATTCTTTTTTTCAGAGCAGATAGCCTTGTGAAGTGTGATTCGGTAATGTGATGCAGAGTGGCTACAATGTGCCATCTCAATACACAAATGATAGAAAATGCCCATGACATTGAAAATATACAATTTACAGTTGTCTTCACAACTTTTGAATAATTATCAAATAAATCATTTGCATCTTGTAAACACTCATTGACCCCTGACTGCACCATTATATCTAAAATCACTTACAGAAACAATGTTTAGTGACTTTCAAGATCCACCCACTGGAGCAAACATCCAGAGCTGTTTACCTCATTGATGTTTGGTGTCAAGTTGCTTAGTAATCTCCAACTGTGGAAACCCACTGACATCTGCCAGCCTTTATTTCTTCATCTGTCAATTCAGAACAGAACAGTAAAAATAAAATAAAATATATAAACGGCATCTGATTTGAACAACACTGCATGATCTAACATGACACATGACATGAAAGGGTCGCACAGTTGAAAGAAGTTATGACACTTGTCATAAAAATAATTCCATCTCAAGGCTAAAAATAGTCTTTCCGTTGACACCTCGGTGTCTTTAAATGAAATTTATCCATTTACTTGGGTTAGTGTTAGTGTTAGTTCCCAACTATCAGCAGCCAAAAGAGAAATCTCCGTCTCTGCTCTCCAGCTCAGCTGACATTGACTCTTCCAACATGTTTACTCACCTTGCTTGCTAACAATAGTTAAACAATAGTTTAAATGCTTAGGTCTATTATTTCTGACAACAGGGGAAGGGCGTATGAATGTAATGTTTTCAATATTCAGTTTTTAATCATGATACACTGACTTTCCTGCTCTAAATTGAGATATATAATGCCAGATGTATCTATTAAATAAGACCCAGATTGTTACAAACAGAGGCACAATTTACTCTTTCAATAGACCTGTCAGGATTGAACAATATCCTTTCTGTGTCACAGGGAGAATTTGCAAATTGAAGTCATGTTGTTGCCTTGCTAAGATGTTTACTTGAATGATATAGTGCATATAATTCAGGAAAAGTAATTATGTTCCCTCTATGTGCCCCACATTGAGGTGAGTCACATGGGACAGAGAGGGCTACAACAACACTGAAACAGGAGTTTATGTATTCAAAGTACCACCTCATTCTTCTTTTGATTTATGTGCCCAGCAAGGATGTAATTAAAGGAACAAGATTTTTTTATCATCTACAAAAGAGGGTTGTGTGGGAGTTTGTTTGTCTGAGAAAAAGTAACTATTGGTACGAGGATATGGTTTAAGGTGGAGAACTGAGACAGTGAATAATATTTCAATATCAAATAACAGAGTATATACGTGTATTGTGTAGTATGTATGATGTAGGAATGAAAATGAATTTAAATGCTACTCGAAATGATTACGTTTGCATGTACTATGTGTGCAAAATTAAGTAAACAATGTTTAGCATGTTACAAAATATCTAAAGAAAATGTATCTGAGTTTGCCACAAAACAAACATTATAGGGTTACCGATGGTTAGCATTTGGGAGTTGTCAAATCGAACAAAACTGGTTCAAGACAAAGAGGCCACTTGTGAGAATAAGTTACTCTCAGTAACTTATTCTCACTTATGCTCCAATGATTTAAAATTAAAGTTCTGGAATGACCAGGTCAAAGTACGTCAGTGGAAGAAGAGGAGTTCATGCACACTAATCCTTCGCTGTATCTGCATTAAAGCACTTTTGCAAAGAGGATAACAATGTTGGAAACTGACCTCCAATTATCATAAGTGTTTGGTTTCAATTGTTGCTGCTAAGTGCAAGGGAGCAAATGTGCTGCACTGTATGTTGTTAATTCATAAGGGCCTAATACAATAACTATCAAATTACAATTTCAGGTAGCAGGACATTTTAACACTAGTTGTTCTGTCTACTTGTTTTGAACTTCCCTGTAATAGATTCAAATTCTATGCAGCATACAACTGGAATGAGAAAAA
The DNA here is from genome assembly GCA_013358685.1 of Antennarius maculatus. Taxonomy (NCBI): domain Eukaryota; kingdom Metazoa; phylum Chordata; class Actinopteri; order Lophiiformes; family Antennariidae; genus Antennarius; species Antennarius maculatus. The sequence goes on along the minus strand of CM023616.1, from coordinate 13,583,040 downwards.
ACCTCCAAAGTTTTATATCACTCATTTCATTTTAACATTTTGTCTACGAAGTGTTTTTTTTAACATAAGTCTCTTTTGAAAAAGAGGATCTTTATTTCAGAGAGAAAATTTGTACAATCCTTTATTATTTTACTGTGGAATGAATTTAGTATGATTGAATCCTTTAATGTGTGTGCAAAATTAAGTATAGAATGTTTACAATGTTACAAAATATCTAAAGAAAATGAATCTGAGTTCGCCACAAAACGATGGTTAGCATATGGGATGTATTCAATGTATTCACTCCGATAGAAGAGAAAGGTTCAAGTTAGGCTGTATCTTGCCACAGACTCAGCAGACTGGTTAAACTTGCTATTGTACATGCAGACTAAGAGGAAACTATGAGACTAATATGAAGTGACCCATTGTTCAGTTGTTTGTATATTTAGAATTTATCTTTAATTGTCCTTGACAGTTATGATCAGGCTGCAATGAATAAGGGAGCCATTGGAACAAGGCTCTGCTATATCCTTTTCATCCTCACCAGAATCTTTCAGAAGTTTAGGTGAAATAACTCCTATTTGTAACCTGCAGTTCTATTGAAATAAGGGTGATGCAAGTCATCAAGATACTCTGTTGAGTCAAAGTGTTTTAAGTCCCTTTCCTTGCCACGCAAGAATTTGAATGTTGTCTGGAGATTTTAAGCATTTCTGACATGCAACGGTACAGCGGTTGTGATGTCTTGAGCTAAATCTGCTCAAATGGAACACTTACATGGACTATTTGTTAAACTAAGATCTATCGTGGTAGAGTCATGAGAATCAAATTGATTTAGACACATAGGACTAGAAATCGACTCAACTACTGCAAATGAGAGTCCGGATACGTATGAGAACAGCAATGTTGATCAGTATGTTAGCGTTTCTTTTTAGGTAAAAGCCTTCAAATATTTAAATGTGTTGACCCAAAGCCTTTTCCTTTTTCAAAATAAGACATATCATTTCACTGGGTTGACAAGATTATTTAGAGCAGTGCTACTTGGTCTAGACTTCAAGCAGTGACCGTTAGGTTTGACTTGATTGGTGGATTTGACTGGTAAACTTTACACAGAAGTGAAGCAACTATCTGAACTGATATGTTGTAACTCATCCTGCGATTATACATCATCTCTTGCTGGAAGGGTAGAGACTTGAGTCTTGTCCAATTGACCAAGAGTCTAATGCACCTGAAGACAAGCCTACTACAGTAGCAGTTTAGTTTAGGATGGCACTGCAACACTATTTATGTTTTGTGTCAGGCATGCAGTGGAAATAACTGGGAGTGGAAAGAGACTCAAGCTCACCAGACATGTGAGGGCAATTGCATTTTAAAGAGGCAATACTGGTTCATGAATTTTAAAGTTGGCACTACAGTTTACATGTCAGCATTTACACATGAAATAGTTTTTTGTGTTGCCTTTTAATCTTTTTCACAAGATACAGCCTTATTCTCCAAAGGTAAAACCTATGTACAAACTGACAGGTTTGTGAGACAAATTGAAAAATATATCAAACACCTATTGGGAACAAATACAGAAATGGCATTTTTGAGTAACAACTCACGGAGCAAAAAAGGGTTCGTACATAATAATTCTTGAATGCATAGAATCCAGTGGTTGAAAAGAGTTTTTTGATTTTTGACAGTGTCAGGGATAGGATGGAGGCAGCATGACCCACAGCTTGTTAGGAAGTAGGTAGGATGTGTGTCGGTAGGCTGTGTGTAGGATGTGGGTATATCAGAGAGCTCAGCAGTGCTAAAATGAAGCTCGCTGAGAGAGCCCTCGGTCAACAAGCTTAGGTAGTCTGGGGTGCCATATTTGTTATCTGGGTTTATTTTTGTCTTATTATTTTTTGATTATTCTGGTCTTTTACTGGGTGCACAGAGTGTTTTTCATTTCCTCGCTGTTATTTACACACCCACTTCAATTATCTTCTTAATAAAAAAGAATTCTAAAAGAAATACCTAATAACCAACTACTTCTTACGTGAGAAACATTTACCTCTATCATCTTAATTTAACATGATTGATATTCATGCGACGTTGAATCTTTTTTTCTGGCTGTTCAGTGCTAAATGAATCACAGAAAAATAGTAAGACGCTCAATATTAATTTCTGCAGTTACATGAAATATTTGCTGGACTGAGTCAAGCAAGTAAAAAGCCTGGATTGTGAGTCATTGAAATATGGTCACATGAGCCAAAATCTGGTTCAATTCTCAGCAGAAGCAAGATTTTGAAATAATTTTCAATCTTTACAGTACATATTGCCTTCTTACCTGAAAACGTAGGTTGGATCCTCCTGCATACAGCCAGAGGCACAACACAACCATTCAGTTGAGTAGCTGAGCGAGCTCTGTGGTCTCTTCTAAAGCCCTCGTGAAAGTCCTTTCAGCTGACAGGGGATAAAAGACTCATGGACTCATGAGTCAATGTGTTGAGTTTATGTTAACTGCTGGTTCAGAGCTCAGTGTGCCCTGCGAATGAAAAGGCAAGGTGAGCCTGTGTCCTTGGTAAAACTTGAACAGTGGACACTGTTCTGTGGACGTTAATACTTGTTAAAGATTAATTCCTCAGACATACCTCTGGTTACACTGGTAAAGACACACATTTGTGTCATTGAGAGCTTAGAGCAGTACCTTTGGCCTTATCCCTTTTCTGTCCTTCAGGCATGCAGCTTGGTGGAGCTGCTTAACCTCCTTCTTTCCTCCTGTTTCCAGAGTCCAGGCTCATGTAGCAGAGCAGGTGACTGGCTCTCAGGTTTCAGAGTCTGCATAATAGGTACCCACTGTGTATGTTATTAATGGGGTCACAGGAGCCCCACAGCTTGGGCAGTTGTCCTCTGACGAATGAGGACAACTGTGTGTGTGTGTGTGTGTGTGTGTGTGTGTGTGTGTGTGTGTGTGTGTGTGTGTGTGTGTGTGTGTGTGAATTATAACCTTATGTGTCAATGTTATAATTATAACACAGACTACACACTTTACGTTAGTCTCTTTGCTCCCTGTGTATTATCTGTTGACAGAGTGTCTGAAAATGGAACCAGTTTTACAGTCTGTTGAGTCCACAGTGGAGTACAACATACATTATTTTCCACCTTGTGTTCTCTACAAGAGACACGCCGGCCTCACCAGAGTAAATACGCCAAAAAGCCAGACTGTCACTTTACCATGAAATAAAGAATTAGTTTAATCCAACTTTTGGATCTAGAAATCAGTATTTAATTCCAGATTAATATAAAGAATTCAGATGCCTGTTTGGCAGTGAATTCAAGGCTTTCTAAAATCTTGAATTAACAAACCAGTCACTGATATTAAGAAATAGCAACTTTAATGCAAGAGCATGTCCTAAGGTTTTAGAGCATGTACTAAGGAGTCAGCTGTACACGCATCGCTAATTACTCTTATCAAATATTGGCTTCTTTGTGATGTCATCAAACTCAGACATGGGAAAAATTGTATACTTAATTGTCTTTGTTTTATTGAGACTAATGGTAATGTTTTGTGATGGATTCTAATTAGCTGAGGCAACTCTCAGGGGATAGAGAAGTATTTACTTCTACTTGAGGAAAGAATGAGTAATATGTAGTCAAGTAAACATCAGCAGCACCAATACCAAAGAGTGATGTAATTACGTGTTTGAAGTTGAAAATGTATTAGAATTAGTTTGTTGCTTGGCATTACCTTGACTATACAAAAAAATTTACAATTAATTTGATGTATTTGGTCTGAAATTATCTTTTTATACTTCCTCATGCAGCCAGGCCAGGGAATAGAAGAGCCAGAGCAGTTTCTGTGGGAGCTACAAGATGCATCACTGACCCATGCTGTATGTAAAAGAAATTAATTTACATAAGCAGACCCATCGCTATTCTCTTTTGCTCTGCACCGTTCAGCTTTTTGAAGGCACCTGGTGCGTAAGCTATAGAATGTTAGCACAACTAGTTTCTGGTAGCAAAGCCGAGGACAAAATGGTGTGCTGGAATGTCTCTGCTGCCTGCACTCACACTCTTTAGCTGGCTGTGCATCAATGCTGGCTCTGCCACATGGCTTTTGTAATCAGATTTAGTGCATCAACCCGAGCCAAGCTGTGAAGTGTTTATAAGTCATCCTTGTACAATTTTCCCATCAACCTTTTAAACCTATTTTCCCCAAATTGCACAGGGACCTCACATCTTTTGTGATAAAATAAAAAATTTGGCATTTCACTCAGAGATACCAGTTAAAATTGATAGCCATCTGCAATCTGTGTGCCACAAAGCAGAGAATATTTGTAAATTATTTGTCTCTGCATTAAGAAAACATTTAGCCTTTTTTTGTTCTTGCGCATTTTAGACTTGTTTTTGTGAAAGAAAATTACAAAAACAGTAGACAATGATCAATGTGACAATCTGTCTTTTTTGTTATCATTATGCATTTTCACTTCAAAAACCACAAGATAATAAATCGTCTACAACATTTACATTTACTCGCATGAAAGGCTATTTCTACTACTAAATTTCTAAAAACCAGATTGATTAGCGTGATTAAAAAAACACCACATGAATAATGTTCTTGAATATGGGTGTGCGACAGATTTTCAAACATTTACTCTTCTGTTTAAGGGACAAATGAATGAATGAATGAATGATGACAGATTTTTTTTGCTTAAGTTGAGTGTTGTCACTTTTCTTTGCCAGGGCTTCATCAGGTTGCATCATTTGGTTGTTCTTGCAATAGTATATTGTATAGATTAGTCAGAGTTAAGACGTGGCACCTAAATGATTTGACTGTCACACAACTTCAAAAAACATACAGTAACTCAGGACTTGATAATTACTTTGCCCTGTCTCAAAGAGAATCACTCACAGTAGTGCTTAATAGAGTAGATCAGAGGTCCAAAAGAACAAAGAAAGAAAAAGACTAAGTAGATTTCTGTCCATATTTTATAATGTTATCGAATAAAAAATAAAATACAATTTTGCATGAAACACAGGAGATTAAGTCCCTGTAGCCACGGTCATCTGTATATAAAACATGCACACATTCTTCTGCTGTCCATGCTTGTCCATGCTCTCACTATCTGTAGTGAGAGCAGGGAACAGGTGGAGGAGAAGCTAGAGAGGTGGAGGTTTGTCCTGGAAAGGAGAGGAATGAAGGTTAGCCGCAGTAAGACAGAGTAAATGTATGTGAATGAGAGGCACCCAAGTGGACAAGTGAGGTTACAGGGAGAAGAGATCAAGAAGGTGGAGGATTTTAAGTACTTAGGGTCAACAGTCCAGAGCAATGGAGAGTGTGGAAAAGAGGTGAAGAAGCGTGTACAGGCAGGATGGAACGGGCGGAGAAAAGTGTCAGGGGTGATGTCTGATAGAAGAGTTTCAGCTAAAACGAATGGAAAGGTGTACAAAACTGTGGTGAGACCAGCAATGTTGTTTGGTCTGGAGGTAGCAGAGATGAAGATGCTGAGGTTCTCTTTAGGAGTGACCAGAAAGGATAGGATCAGGAATGAGTACATCAGAGGGACAGCACATGTTAGAGGTTTTGGAGATAAAGTCAGAGAGGCCAGACTGAGATGGTTTGGACATGTCCAGAGGAGAGATAGTGAATATATTGGTAGAAGGCTGCTGAGTTTTGAACTGCCAGGCAGGAGGCCTAGAGGAAGACCAAAGAGGAGGTTTATGGATGTAGTGAAAGAGGACATGAAGGTAGTTGGTGTGAGAGAAGAGGATGCAGAAGACAGGGTTAGATGGAGGCAACTGATTCGCTGTGGCAACCCCTGAAGGGAAAAGCCGAATGGAAAAGATTTTAATTTTTGCAAAAACATTTTAATCACATTCAAACATTTTACAATTTTACATTAGATGAAAGCACAAAAGTGCTTCAGAAGAAGAAGATGTTTTAGCAAAAACACAGATTTAAACATTTTACAATTTTTCATGAGATGAAAGTATTAAAGTGCTTTAACAACACTAAAAACCAATAAATAAAAGGAAATACAATTTAATAATTAGTGCATTATATCAGGAAGTTTGCAAAAGTGAGTTGATCATCAACTAAAGTGCATAGGACATTTTTTAGATGTTCCTAAAGTTATTTAGGTCATTTTATAAAAACCAAATTCTAGTTTTAAGCGACATCTGATGTTACAGCAAAAAACAGTAGCTGCTTCTTGAACAGTATTGTTTTCAATTCTCCTCTTCCTGGTCACGTATATTGCGAGTTTTGAAAGGAAAAGAAGAAGATATCCTGTAAGGAACTACAACACAGAAATTGAATTAATAAAAATATACATTTAGTTCCCAAGAATAAAATTAGAAGGAAGCACATTAGTAACTTTATAGTCTTTGATAATAGCAACACAACAGCTTCAAAGGGAAAATAGAGTCATTCAAGGTCACACCAATGCTGCCCTCCATTTGACATTACAGTATTACTATCTCATCATGTAGCAGAGAAGAGCAACGTATAGCTTGAAGACAACAGACAACCACACATGCACACACTCTTACCTACGCAATTATAAATAATTTTAGCACCATCAATTCATCTAAGCTGCGCCACAGTGCTGCCCTTTCTTCATTATATTGTAGTAGTAGTAGTAGTAGTGGTTGTAGTAGTAGTAGCAGTAGTAGTAGTAGCTTTATTGATCCCCTGAAGGAGGTTCCATCAGAGAAACTGAATTCTTCGTCACACTACACACAGTGTAGTGTGACACACTAATCACTTTCATTATATAATATTCCTGCTTTTATGTTTGTTTTATCATTTATTAGCATTTCTGTCAGATAATCTCTTTGCTTAAAAGCACTTTGAACTACTGTTTTTGTACGAGTGTTATTATTATAAGTTATTATTTCACCATTATTAGATGACAAGCAAATGAAGCAAATATAAATAATTGTTACCGCAGATGATGCAAGGACTGAATATTTCTATGTAATCGTAGTATGAATGATCTAGAGGTACAGAGAATCACTTTTGAACAAAACATTTGCATTTGCAACAGAAACAAAGCGCTGGCTTTTCAATTAACCTTATATCTGTATGCAGTTTTCTATTCTATTCTATTCTAGTAGTGGGAACCCGTGGAAATTCCAAGATAAAACAGTAATATTAGACTTCATACCAAACATATGAAAACAAATGTACTGGTATTACAAAACCAAGTGCACCCAACGTAGTCAAAAATCACCGTGGTGACGTAACGACTTTGTGTTGGCAAATCATGGATTGAGCTGCATGGGCATTGTGAAGCCGTAAATGAATGTTAGCAGACTAACTGGAGAAGTAATCGTGAGATTGGGAAAGGAGCTAATGTTAAAGGAAAAGGCACCTGTCAAAAGAGCAAGTGGAAAAGAAATGTTAGAGAAGTGATAGTTCTGTTAGCTGACTACATAAACAGAACTGTATGTAGTTACTTAAAGAGCGTTTTTGTTAGATGCCCAAGGAGCATTTTGGATACTACATTGATTGCCCCATTCCAAACGGAAACCATAGCTGGACAGACTGTTCCTGCTAGTCAGCTACTTTCACTCAGAATTTTCTGCCGTTTTCTGTGTTGTTCCTACTGTTTGGATGCTCTGCCCAAAAACATGAAAATTGTTGGAACACTTGTGACACTCTAAAATTATGTTAACTGTGAAGTCCATGTATAGTTATTTCTTCTCCTAACATAGCAGATGCCTTACGCCATGTTGTTCACGTGATTATTTCTGGCAGATGCGCTGTGATTGGTTGGGCGCCGTGATTGGTTGGGTGCTTGATTGACAGGTAGTGGGTGGAGTTGGTGACAGCGTGAGAATTTTTCAAGTGAGCTTATTCAAATATGTAAGTGGGGAGATTCTATTCTATTCTATTCTATTCTATTCTATTCCATTTGATGGACCAATAAACCTGTTAAACTCAGCATACTTGGCACAGCATGCTTCGTTTTTGGCTGTTGTTAACACAAATAAACGTGACAGCAGAAGTTGCTGACATTATTGGCTGTCATTGCAGTTCCACTTGCAATGTACTAGTTGTAATATCTACAGGGTGTTTGTATTTCCTAGACAGAGTCTGACTGTTGAATTCGTCACCTGTGACAGTTGTGCCTCCAGCTTGTGCAAGGGGAAATTGTCGCTTGGAACAGAAACATTTGTAATCATCACACGTAACCCTGGCAGTTATTTGGTTTGTGCTTATGCTGTGTAGCTCCAGGTGTAATTTGCATCTCAAACTCCTATCATTAAGAAAAGGTAAAAATGGAATCATTGATGTCATGGGGTATATAGAAAACTACCTGGTATATTTTCATTATGGACAACATCCATTATAAAGAAGAAAATAAATCAGGCTATTACAGTGATTTTTTCCAAATGAAATTTTATATTCACTTTCCATCTCGGGCTTGATAAAATTTGTGTATATTCATACATACTGCAGAGTACAAAATTGGACTTGGCCAAAAAACACTATGATATTCTGAATAGGACCAAAATAATTTCTCTCCTTTTCATTGCCTCAAAAATTTAAGAACATATTGCAGCAATGATCAGAATCTGCTAATGATGATTGCTTATACCCCTTAGCACACTGACAGAGGTTTTACAAATTAAAAATAGCTGCATGTGCAATAGGATATGACAAACACGCAGTAAAGGGACCATCTGCCCAATTGGTTGGCAATGAAATTACATCCACAAGTTCATAATGGTGATTGAGTAACAGAGAGAGCAACAGATAAACTGCACATGGCAGAAAAACTTACCAAGTGGTCAATATTATTTTAGGGGATGATTCATTTGACGTGGGACTTTTGTATATATCACACTGATTCCTAAAATAATTGTTCTTTGCTGTGAAGTTGACTGTACAATGCTAGTGTATCCACCCACTGAAGCTATGACGGTATTGGTAAATGAGACTCATTAGAGTTAAAGTGTCATGTGGAAAATCAAGGCTATTATTTTGTGCAGGAAGCACTTTTCCTTGTCCTGGCAACATTACACCGGGTGGCCATCTGCAACCCACATGTCAAGGAATCACAGCCAATACGGTGGCAGAAAATTGTAATGGAAGAACACTTTATAGATTCACTGACTGTGAAGGTCTCTGAGTTGTTTATGGCCTAAGGGGGTGTATCACTCTTTTGCATTTCATTGCACCATTTCCTTCCATTAAACATTAGTCATGTGTTGTAATGAAAAAATGCAATTCATAAATGGAAACAAGGAAACACAACTATAGCAGGAACATTGACTCAACACAAGTGTTATGTAAAATTATATTACACTGCGCCCTTGCGCATTCACGCGTCAAAGTTTACGACTTCACCTCATCATGAATTTTTGGTAGGCAGTCACATGATACCGTACACGCATTCTATTGGCTGACGGCATCTGGAAGTGCGCTATGTTACGTGAGTCTCGGACTTAGGTGAGACACAAAAGTGCTTTAAACAGTCTATCAGAGTGTGGAAAAAAGGTAATACAGGTAGAAGGTGGTTCAATATCAGTATGGGGAGGGTCATAAACGTTTAAATAACCGTAAATAAGATAAATAGTTTGTCACTCTATCGCGGAATTCAGTAATCGCGTGTGGTTCCTGGAACGCATTAACCGCAAACAACGAGGGCCCACTGTATTGCAAATATTTGTTTAAATATAATTCCAGCAAATGTGTTCATTCTTTGAGCTCATGAAGAATTTGTACCATAAATTATTTGTTTACCATCTTTAAAGGTTCAGTGTCTTGTTTATTGAGATGTTCCCCGATGCCATCCAGGAACATCTGAAGATGATAGCGGATCAGCAGTCTGGATCCTTGCCTTCAAAAGTTTAATTGATTAAGGATCAAGTAATACCAGTTGGTGCTTCTCATCCTCACTCTATGCAAATGAGTGAAGGCAAGAGCTGCTTGTTGTTCTCATCTTACGTCCTTAATTTTAATTAATTGCTGGTACAAAGAAATAAAAGTAATAGCTCATACCAGTAATATTGTCTTCATGTTTCTAAGTAAGGTGAGTTTGGTATAATAAGCATATTGCTGAAAGTTTCCGACTAACTTGCAGCTGGAGATAAAGATGGCATAACTTCATTGTGTGAGACTGATCACTATACAGTGGTATAGAAAAGCATGGACACTAGGGATGAGTGAGTACACCACTATCTGTATCTGTATCTGTTCAACCAACTAGATTATCTGTATCCGTATCTGTATTCGGAATGGGCAGGGCTTAAACCGGAAGTGGTTGTGGTTTGACCGGAAATGGGTGCGGCTTAAATCACCACATTGTTTTAAGTCTAAAATTGATATGGATTGATCACAAGTTGCTGTATTTTTGCTTATATTAAAACTATTTACATAACAGCCTCAAAATTGAAATTCAAATAAATGTTTTTGATCACAAAAGTAAGAGAACTATTTACAGAACAAGTTTTTTATGGAACTGAGTCAAAACATGAATATTCTTAAGTCTATGAATGAATATTTACCGAAGAGCCTCAGAATTGAGATTCAACGCTTTTGATCACAATAGTAAAAGAACTATATACAGTATAGAATGAGTAAACACAAAGTGCATTAATGAAGTGCATGTAATAAAAAAAGTAATTAACTACAAAGTACAGTATGCATGAACAAGAATTGTCATACTCAACAAAACTTTTAAATTTTTTTTATTCTTTTTAATTTAAATTTTTTTCTAGTACTTTTTTTCAATTATTTATTTTTAGTACCTAATTCTGTTGCCATTTTTTTTTCACATAAAGTTAAACAATATTGATTATGGTGTGTGTGTGTGTGTGTGTGTGTGTGTGTGTGTGTGTGTGTGTGTGTGTGTGTGTGTGTGTGTGTGTGTGTGTGTGTGTGTGCGCGCGTGCGCGCCATGTCTCAGTTAGAACAGAGTTTAGAACAGGTAAAAAAAAAAAAAGACTTTAACCACCGAGGCGGTGGTTAAATGCACACGTATGTGCAACAAAAAAAAACACAAGAAAGTTCACCACATAACCAAACACTAAAACAGAGGCAAGCTGAAGAAAATCTAATAAGGACGTGAGCAACAGTGAAGCCACGAACAGAGAGACCAGTAACTGCGTGTACCAGAGACAGAGAGTGGGACAGGGAAACTTCGCTCTAACTGCAGTCTGTAGGGAGGGGCGGGACGTATGTGTGACTGGCCAATCACAGAGCGTGACAACAGTCCGGCTGATTTTCCTTCAGTTCGATCACGAGTATTAACGGGCTTTATTCGTATACCTATTCGTCAAAATGCATTATCAGTACCGGATACTCGTATGAAACGAGTGTCCGGCTCAACCCTAATGGACACCCATGACAATTTCCAGTATTTCCATTTCTAAATCATTGGGTGTTTGGATCAGCAACTTCATATTGAGTTATTAAAAATCTGATGGACAGTAATATTTCAGAAGTGAAACTCAGTTTATGGGACTAATAGAAGATGTGCAATATGAATCAACATGAATAAGCACAATTACAAAAATGTGGATAACCCTTGTTGATGTCTGTGTAGGTTCTCAGTTATCCAGGTCATGGTTATCCTAATCCAATGGACGTCACGAAAGTTTTTTGAAGATGTTTCACCTCTCATCCCAGAGGCTCCTTCAGTTCCAGTGAATTGAATTGGCCAGTTCCAATTGAATTGGCATGCTTAACACTACTGCATCCGACGCTTTGCATTGCAATTATTGTGGTTTGGGTTTCTGTGGCAGTTTTTTGTGTTTTCCCTTTTTGTTTTCCTTCCAGGAGCTGCAGGGCCTGTGAGTGGAGTAGGCGTGTACAATGAGGCACACCAGGTTCCACTCAACAATCATCAACCTCACTATAAATCTGGTCCTGACTCTCACTACAGTGCCAGATAATTCCGTCTTGTTCGGTAGCGCAATCCAGAGAATCTGCATCCTTGTGAGTACCTCTTGTTCCCAGTGAGTGTCTGAACTTATTCTTATTTTTCTTGTTAATTGTAGTTCACTGCCTCATCGCCTCCTGTTCCTGAAGCACCAGCCTCCTGCCACCACCAGGTTACCTGCGACTGTTTGTTGTGTTCCTACATATTTCTTTTATAAATAAACTGTCTGTAATTTTATCCGCCTGTCTCCTGCAATTTGGGTCCACAACCGTCTCCAGGCAGCCCTAACAGCAATTGGTGATTTATGGCTTGGATGCAGCTGCTTGGCCATGGAAACCCATTACATCAAGCTCTGTGTACTGTTCTAAGCTCTGTAGCGATTCACACTGCAGAAAGTTGACCACCTCTTTACACTCTGCACCTCAGCACCCTGCATGTCTTCCTTGATATGTATTCCTTGGCATGTATTCCCATCTGCCAAATATTTAATATGTTCAGTTTTTGTGTAGGTGTAGTGATTGTGTTGTTTGATTTTAATTATTTAGATTGGGTCCAAGTAAATTCATTAATTACAAAGACATTGAATTTTTTTTTTTTAATGCAACATTTAGTACAGCTACTGCTCTAAGAATGTGTATTACAACTAGTAATTATTTCTAAGCTTTCTCTTTTACCTCTGAAACAAATCTGTACATCCTTTTAAGTAACATATTGTGTTAGAAAAAGGACCTCTGTATTTTGGATAAATAAAAATCTTGCCTTATTTCGTGTCTCTGTTCTTCTACATAAGAAAATTAGCAGAACTTCTTATGTCTCAATTTCTTGAAATTTGCCTGTTTTTAGTATTTGTTATTTTGTTATTAGGGTTTGTGGATGGGGAAGTATTAGTACAGTCTAAAAAATTTAAATCCAAGTTATGTGTCCAGTTACTGATGAAAATGGGAATGGTTTATGCAAGAAAAACTAATGCATTAGTTTTGTACGTGTCATTGAATCTGCATGTTACGTGAACACAGAATGACTGTGATCACATATTGGTGTTGCTATTGGATAGTTACGTCAACATTGTCTCTGAGAGAATGTTTAACAGTTTATAAGATTAAGGATGCTAAATGGGTTTACTTACACATTAGGTTAGTTCATTAAAAAAAAAATCATTGACAAAATTATGTAACAGCAGGTTTAGTAAAACAAATATTAAAGGGATGGTAAAGTTAATTTTAAGTGACATGTTATTCATCATTATGAAAAATAGAGGAAAAAATAAATTGTATGTGTGTAGCGTCATCCGTTTGGTCGAGAAAGCTTAAAATCCGCGCCAATCGGAATGGCTGCTAAGCTCTGTTTGTCGACAGTGACGTATGACGCCCACTGAATGCGGAAGCTGCTGCGGCGCGGATTTTAAGCTTTTTTGACCAAACGGATGACGCTACACACATAAAATTTATATTTCTTCTATTTTTCATAATGATGAATAACATATATGTCACTTAAAATTAACTTTACTGTCCCTTTAATCTGTTACCTTGGGCATAGTTTATGGACTTAACAACACAAGTATGATAGTGTTGGCTGGCAGTGAACACTTGGAACGGCATGCTTGCCTTTGCTTAAACATACATTCCAACACACATAAATTATGTGGTTAAATCTGTCAGCTGCCTTGAATCCTATTTGCGTCACAGTATAACTTCAATGCAAGTAGTGAAACCAGAGTAACAACTTTGGAGCGTGTCTGAGCACAAATTAGTGCAACAACTGCTGAACGATGCGGAAATGTCTCCTTGACATTTCAGGAACTAGTTGAGCAAACGTGACCAAATATCTGCAGGTTTGTCAGAACATCCACAATAATAAAGATGAATGCAAGTTCACAACTGATGTTTAAACAATCTGGTGTATGATCTCCTCACAGCAGCCACAAGTGTATAGAAGACAAGGATTGCAGTTGAATCAGAGGATGCTGAAATATGATGATACATCTGCCTCTGCCATCTCCACCTTTATTGGGAGAGCACTACAATGCCATGGACACAACTGAACTAAACAGGTACTTGAAGGAAGTGTGCCCACTCGACACATCATTTCCATGGACTGGTAGAAAACCAGTGAACACAGACATATTTTTGAAGACTCAATCCTATGCTGATAACGTAAGAACATTGTTAGAGCTAATGTTGGAAAGGGGTAAAAAAAAAAAAAAAAGACCAATAGCTGCTTATTATCCTCAGATGGTGAAATGGCTTTTGATATGGTGGCGCTGTTTTTTTGTCTCTACACTGTTGTGTTTTTTGTTTTTCCAGATGGGTTTGAATTGTATAAGAGGCCAAAGGCTGCAGTAACAACCAATGTTGTAATGTCACCGTTTTTCATCTCCTCTTTAGTGTGAGATGTTGAGGCCATTTTTTGAGACGCTTTTTATTTATAATTTTTTGGAATCGCTACCCACTGCACCAGACACGATGGCGCAGTGGTAGCGCTGTCACCGCACAGCAAAGCGGTTCCAGGTTCGAGTCCCGCTCTGTGCAGAGTTTGCATGATCTACCTGTGTCTGTGTGGGTTCTCACTGGGTTCCTCCCCCCTCCAAAAACATGGACTTCAGGTTAATTGGCCGTTCTAAATTGCTCGTATTGGTGTGAGTGTGAGCGTGCATGGTTGTCTATCTTTGTTTGGCTCCGCGGCGCACTGGTGTCGTGCCTGGAGTTTCCCCCTCCTCACTCCCTAAGCCAACTGGGATAGGCTGCAGCTCCCTGTGACCTGCTACGGCGGATAAAGCAGTGATTAAAAAATGAATGAATGAATACAAATATTGAGGGAGTGGAGAGTGGTAGACAGTAATATGAATTATTGCTTTATGCAGATGACATAATGGCTATGATGACTAACCCATTATCTTTACTACCATGCTTGATAGACACCATTAAAGCATATTCTAATGTTCCAGGCAACACTATAAATTGGGATAAGTGGAGGCCATGCCTTTGTTAGTAATTTGCTATCCTCAGCTGGTGAGGAATGTTAATGAGGTCTCTAAAGGTATGACGTCTATAGGAATCAGATTCAGTCCAGGACTGGAAGAATTAGCCAAGAATTTAAGAATTCAACCCAATATTAAAAAACCATGTCAGAAAAGATTAAATGTACACTATGAAGAAAATTAAACATTTTGAAAACTAGAGTAGCCCCTCAAATTAGTCATGTAATTATGATGTTGCCTGAATTTTGTATCTGAATTTTTAAAGATGTATGATAAGATGGTTAAACTATTTTTTAAACAAAGGTTAAATAAACAGTAAAAAAAATTATGGGATTATCTTAAATACTCTCAAAACTTATTTTTTCCATTACTATAGGTGTATGGTTCCTGCATCAACAATTTTTTAGAGACATTGAAAATTCCAATGAGAACACAAACTCTGATGTAGACCTTTCGTATAAATAATGTAGTTTTATCTTGTGCATTGTGGCCTGGATTTTTAGTGACACATGACTAACCATGTCTGCTTTCAACTCTCTTACTTCACAGGTTTTCTTGAGTGTGTTTTCCCTTATTAAGCCTTGTGGTAGAGATAGAGGAAGATGGAGAAGGAAAAGCTCAGTGTGTCATTGGAGGTTTTCCCAGCAATCAAGGTGCATAGCAGCACAGCTAATGGATGGGTTAACTATATGGATTAACTACAGTATATGCTTTATTCAAAAGGATATTCTTTAGTCTACTCTTGATTGTGGAGATGGTGTCTGCCTTCTTCAACCACTACCTGGTCCGGCAGCTGGCCTTCCTGGTGTCCGATGTGCAATGCTTGGACAGAGGCTGTTTTGCTTAAGGCTATGGGAGCTTCTTGCAATGGTGGGTGGGGGTCTCCCTTCTCGTTGGCTCGTCTGTGGTCTCCCTCTTTCCCACTCTGTGGCAGTAGCTAAGTCCACTAAGTCTTGGTCTGGAGACCAGAGGGTGGCTGGTTCAAGACCCACGTGGACTAAATACTTTGGAGTGTGAACTGGCAGTGGGAGAGGTGCCAGTTCACCTCTGGAGCAGTGCGACATGCACTGCTGAGTATTCAAACTTGGGCTTGTTTGTCTCATGTTGTAATTACAATAGATCCTGACTTTTATGCAATGAGTGTATTTATGTCTTTATTCAAATTGTGTGAGTGCTTTGCAGACAATCTTCCATTGCAAGAGGCTCTACTTGTTTTAACTGTCTCTTTGTGAAGTCAGGAGCTGGACATACTGTAAAGTTGATAACCTGGGACCATGTTCAACATAAATCCATGTTTTTAGGAAAAGCAGAAAAAAACACAGTCAGACATAAAATCTGACCTAATCTGCAATATCTTGAACCTGATTTCAGTGAAAGGCAAAGGCAGTCAAGTAATATGTGGGGTGCTGTTAATATTGACATTGAACAAGAAAAGTGATGCTGAGTTCCCAATTGGGAAAAAACCCTACTCATCTGACACAGCTTAAATGGAAAAAGTAAGAACCTGACACAAAAGTAAGGTTGTTGAAGAAGCTGAAGATTCAGGTCAAAATTCTGCGTCCTCTTTGACTGGTTTGCGAACACACACTTAATTCAAGCCCAGCAAATATTTAGTGAACTGTAGTGTCAAAGCCACAAGAATTACAGAAAGATTCTCCAACTTGTGCCTCAATGCCTCTTAGGCTATTATAAACAGTAATCTATCAAAATCAAGGGCAAGTCCATTCTGTGAACATCAAATCTGCAGATTTTCAGGATATGGAGCCATTCAGAGGTACTGTATGTATAACTTCCCTCTTCTCAAGGTAGGCAGCAAAATACTTTACAGAAGCATAGGAAATGTGTATGTATTACTGCAAATGCATTGTTACACTGGTTTGATCAGTGAGAGAAATCATGCTGAGATCAGATGTTAAGAAATCACTGGTGAATCCAGCTGTCGTTTATTGGCTGTTTGATTTTCAGGTGATCAACAGATTCAGCAGATGATCATAATGTCTGAAGATCTGACCGGACTTTGACTGCAATGAGATGCAGTCAAATGGCTGCTGGCTGTGGCACTACACAAAGCATCATGCAACAAGAAATTTGACTGGTTTGCAAACACACACTTAATTCAAGCTCTGCAAATGTTTTGTGAAATGTCTCTGAGTTACCTTGGAGGAAAATAACACAAATTAGGTCAAGAAAAAACATGATAATGATGACAATAATAATAAATATAATAATAAGCATAATAATAAATATACTACTACTAATAATAATAATAATAGTAATAATAATAGTAATAATAAGAATAATAATACTTAATTCAGCTCTGGATCACTCGCTGTATGTTCATCAGACCATTACTCATTGGTTCAATGAGGTGGAAAGCCAGATTTATAAGAAACTTAATTTGAATTTTTCCAAGTTCGAGGTTCTGACCTGGCTTGTAGATGCGGTATGTGATCTACGTGAAAATAACTTTTAAATCATATTCTCTAAAACGGTCACCATGTCCTCACAGCCGTACATGAAGCAGATAATCTGTGAAAAAATGTGACTCCTATAGCCCCATCTAGTGCTTCTAAAGCCGTTTGCAATAATCAACGTAGTCTGAACACAAACCACCCTCAGAGCCAGGAGGAGTGTCCTACGGAATGTCAAACACTCTCGTGCGCACGCCGACGGCAGCCCCCCTCTTCCTGCGCATGCGCTCACTCGTCAAGGAAGAGGAGGGACCTGGAAACTGAACTCATTCAAATCTTCAAGGTAAGTCTTCTCTGGTCTCAGTGTTACCGACTGCAGCTTGAAGTGTAGCTTCTATTATTGCTGTGTGTTTTCAGAAAACAAAGGATGATTGCTATCTGACTAGTTAATCAACAAATGATTTTAAGGCATGTGCAAATGTGATAATTTATATCTGGCATGATACATCCTTTAACATTTTGAAATGAAAAGACAAAAACTATTTTTGATCTTTGCACCCCACATTCACAAAGCATTTTCCAGTACAGTAGTTGGGAATCAGCATCTGTTTGAGTGTTATTAAAGCTTTTACTGTCGTGTGAACATTTTATTGATTTTCTATATGATTTTTTAGAAAGATTGGTTCTTTCAATTATTTTTAAAACAATTGCCAGAAAGTACAGGGTACATTTTAATTATGCATGTGCTTTGTTAAGCTCTAATATTACTGTACAAGAAATCTGATTGGCTTGTTTCTGGGAGTGGACAGAATATTTAACAGAGCTATTAAAGACAGATCCAGGACAAGTTTGACAATTGATGTTTGTGTCACACACATGAAACAATTCTTCTTTCAAAGGCAAACTTCTAGAGCAGAGTACAGTACAAGGCAAAGCAAATGGACACTGACAGCAGAGCAACCCTGCAGGAAGACCTTGATGTATTTGATATTTCTGAGGACCTTGGCTTTATCCATAAAGAGCCTTTGGTAAGTTTGTAATCTTTTATTATTTCATACATTCCATCCTTGTCATTCCCCCCTTTTTCCCCCCCAGTACTTTAAACCCAACCAGAAACAAGCTTACATGATTGAAGAACAACATTTCTCCTTCTGTCCTTAGTAGTAAATCACATGCAGAGATTAAATATATGATTGTTCTTGTATGATACCAGGAAATTCAGGGCCTTAAAGTGACGGAGGATGTGTGAAACGGAAGGAAATGGGTTTATATAGAAATATTTATATATAAAGCCCTTATTATAATGGCTGAATCACTGAAAAAGACAAAACTAGCTTAGCACAGAGTAACTCAAAATTAAAATCCAGGGGTGATTTTCAAAAACATACCTGTTTTTTTACGTGATTATTGATTTTGTCAATCATCGGTCTTTTCCAGATTATTTGTAACTATCCAGATCTAGTATATTCTATTACATATAGCTACATTTTCGACCTTCAAGGAAACAGCGCTTCCCATACCATGCTGCCGGATGCACCATGTTGAGTCAGACGTCATTCATTCAGCTCAGATCAGTTTTTACTCAAGTCAAACCAGGAAATAAACGCGACCGTATCCGCTGATTATCAACAATTCAAGATTTACAGTATTTACACCGTCCCGTTTGTTGAGTCAGGCGTAAATCTGTCAGCTTGTTGCTCCACCGCGTCTGGCCACTCTGGGAAAACTCCGATTACAAAATCCACAGCGCGTCCTGACGATCCTCTGAAGGACGAAGCAGCCGCTGCTGCAAAGCGGACCTTTAAAAATCTAATCCCGATCGCAAACTGGTGTGATCCAAGCAAGCAAGTCCTGGCATGTATTGGCAAGAATTGCCCCACCGGTTTTAGCCCTAATACTCGCAGAGGAGGTTAAGGTGGGGGCGGGGGGTCCCCCTCCACAACGCGCCAGGATCTGATTTCCTTGATTTGCGGTTTAAAACACTGGGAGGCCCAACGTGATCAGTAAAAGCGTGTCAGTAGGTGGGGGGCAGTATCGTAAATTATTCGTTCAGCAGAAACGCATGAGAAGCAGGTTAATGAACCGAATTACAACGTGGACATACAGAGGAGGTTACGGCTGAAACAAACACCAATGAATAGATGCTGGTGATGTGTGGTTAAATTGTTTATATGAAGATAAACTGGGGGTTGATTTTATCCATAATCCATGTGGGTAATCTGTGTAGATTATCAATCCAGATTGGATTTTAGTGATAGAAATGTCTCCAAAACAGTACATAAATATAAGCAACATGTTATTGTACAAATGCTTAATAATATGTGTACAATAATCCCATATAATATATACATATGCTATATAGTATTATTCTATACATAAGATATGGTATGATATATGAAGTGATGTGATCTGGGCAGCACTGTGGCGCAAGCACGAAGGTTACAGGTTTAATTTCCTCCTGTGTGGTTGTGTTTGGGTTCTCCCCGTGTCTGCTGGGTTCTGTCTGACTTCTCTTGTTTCCTCCCACCTCCAAAAATGAAAGCATGCAGGTTAGGTAAGCTGGTCCCACCAAATTGTCTGTAGGTGTCAGTATGAGCATGCAGGGCTGTTGGTCTTTCATGTGGCCAAGCAATGAGCTGGTGTGTTATCGAGGGTGTACCCTGCCTTTTGCCCCTAGCCAGCTGATGGGCTCCAGCAGACTTGTAAACCACGAGGTACATAAGATGCTGTAGATTGTGATGATCTCGTTTGAAAAAAAAATGGATGGATGGATAGATGGATAATATGAAATGCAAGTTTTACGAGCTTCTTCAAATATAATCATGCTATGAAAATATAAGTGCATGCAATTCAACTATGTACACAAACTCAGTGTTCCATATAGGCCGTCAGTTTTTAAATAGATCTAATAATGATAATCATGATATCATTTATTCATCCCCCATAGAGAAAAGTATTTTTCAACTCTAGTTTTGTCACACACATACAGTATATATACTTTTTTGGTCCACGTCGATCCTGAACCGGTCTCCTTCCCTTCCTTAGCCCAAGACTTAGTGGACTGAGCTGCTTCTGCCACAAGGCCACTGCGAATGATGCTAATAAGATGGCTGTTTAATTCAAGTAAACCAGTCAGTATCACGATAGATGGCCAGTGTTTAATAATGTAACGTGACCTCCTCACAGGAACTATTTGCCAGCTGATTTCTGGAAAAAAGTGGTATTGAATGACATTCTACTAGTTTAGTTGCATACGTGTATGACCTTTATCATGAAATGGACCTGGTTTCAGCTACTGGTATAGTTTCTGATGTAATCAAATAATATTGTTGAGCAATTAATTGGAATGACAATATGTTCTCTCCACCTTAACACACATGCAAGTAAAGACTTGTCAATTTGATTTGAGACAGTTGAGGGCTGTTGTACAGGAAAATGAGCAGCGTCAGAATGGAGTTTTTGGCAGTTATTTCACAACAAGGCTTTGGGTTACACCTCAGAGAGAGGTGGACAGAATAAATTAGAGGTCATCAAGATCTGAGTTTCTTGACCTCATTTGTTTGTATTGTCACAGCCTTTTCCTGATATTCAGGTCAGGGATTGTTTTTGACCTGCAAATCAAGAAATCATGACTGCTTATGATGCCAGTGAATCATTACTGGCATTACTTCCTGATGCAAAATATTCTAAAAGCAATGACATTTTTTTTAATCATCTTCTAGACTGACCTTCCAGACTACTATCAGGTATGGCTGGACCTTGCATATAATCTCTCCCATCTGATTGAATCAGGTAAACTGCGGGATCTGGTTCACAAGGTGAGATTGAGCAAAGCATTCCTCATTCAAATATAAAGTGAAGTCAGAGTGAAAAGGAAGTCATTGAAATGTGGAAAACACAACACAACTTGATGATGTTTAATGCCCCTGAAAACCACTTGTGATCACAACCCAGATGCCAGTATTGAGCACTGACTTCTTGAGTAATCATCGAGAGCTCATGCTGGCTCATCTAGCTCTAGGAGCCATCAGCATGGGATATGTGTGGCAGGAAGGACAACATGCACCTGCACAGGTAAAACTGCTCACTGGAATGCTTAATTCACATTGTTATCTGTCATAGTTTAGCCTGTTAGCTAACATTAACAGTCTCATTAATATGTAGAAGATTCCTTCTCGTGTGTACATGAGATGCAGTGGCCTTTAATGTCCTCTAAATTTGAACACATCTATATCTGTATCGAGCAATTATGCAAATGCCATCATAGCTTTAAGACCTCTGATCAGTCAGTGAACCAGTGACAACCTGTCATTATGTTTTATTTGACAGATTCTCCCTAAAGCCCTAGCCTGGCCCTTTTCGATTGTGTCATGCAAGCTTGGCCTTCCTCCTATTCTTACTTATGCAGATTCAGTTTTAGCCAATTGGAAATTAAGGGATCCTGCAGGGTGAGTCATGTTTTGTTACTTTATGCATAATAAGTTGCTTATGTCAGATAATAATATCAGCACTTTTTTTCCCCCTTCATTGGATACGCTTGCTGCTCTTTTCTCTCATTTTCATTTTAGGAATATGGAGATTGGGTGAGTAGCAGAAAAAAAAAATCATTCTCTTGAACTTCTCTGTTGCACTTTCATGTGATTTTGGTGGTCTGATTGTGAAGTCAAATATAACTCTTTTTTTCCTCTCAAAATGTTTCTTCCAAATACAGAAACTTGGACTTGATAGTTTCCTTTCCTGGCGGTGAGAGTACCAGAGGATTTTTCCTCGTATCGTTGTTGGTGGAGATGGCTGCCAGCTCAGGCATAATGGTTAGTACTGACTGCTCCTACTCTTGCATTTTTGAATGTTAACTCTTTCTAAACCTCAGCCTCTGCGAAGGAA
The DNA here is from genome assembly GCA_013358685.1 of Antennarius maculatus. Classification (NCBI taxonomy): domain Eukaryota; kingdom Metazoa; phylum Chordata; class Actinopteri; order Lophiiformes; family Antennariidae; genus Antennarius; species Antennarius maculatus. The sequence continues at coordinate 13,560,928 of CM023616.1, read as the reverse complement.
TTTTTCTTCATTAGACTGATTCTCACCATGACACAGTCTGGTTTCTGTGATCAGACTAGCTTGTCTTTGGCAGGGAACCCAAGGTTGAAGATATGTTGTACTCTGCTCTAGACTCAACAGCTAGTTCCACTTTTAAAATAAAATACTTTTGATCAGAGAGACTACACTGTGGCTCATACATAATGAGTATTCCATGTTTATCCAACATATTGAACAAAAACAAAATGATTAAATTTCGGGAATGGCACCTCTACTGTTCCCTTGTTCACATTTGTGTTTCTCATCTTTCATTTTCCAAGCTGTAATTTTGCTACAGACATCATCCGTTTCCTGAGACCCCTTCTCTTCGGCTTTGTAGACTTTCTTTACAGCCTGTCGCTTTGTGTCCATACGTCCTTTTTCTTCTGTCACTTGTCCCTTTAGTGATGCTTTGTAAATTTTCAACTTTAACCAGGGGGCTCTAGAGGTGATGCATGCAATGGAAATTTCGCACCTCGTCGGCGTACGGAATGGTCTCGCCAAAGTAACTCAGTCTTTGAAGAAGATGAAGGAAGCATTCAAACTTATGCATAGTGAGTTTTAATTAGATTTAGCTTAATATAAATTTAATTGATTTATATGCTGAGACTTTTTTGAAAGCGTAGAAAATCAAGGTAATAAGAATAATTATATTTGTACTTCCTAGATCATGTGGACCCAACTATATTTCATGGAAAATTGCGAATTTTCATGTCAGGGTGAGTTTTATGGCTTTTACAATATCATAAATACAGAAGTTATTAATTATTTTCATGTTTATCTCATCAAGTGCAACTTTATCACACTGTAAGATATTAAAATCCCCTCTGCTGCTACTCGTCCACTTTCACTGTTGCTGAATTAACTGGATAGCTTGTGCAGTTTGTACCATATGTTTCTAACTGTAAATGCAAGCGATTTATTGAGCATACCCTTTGAACCAGGTGGCGAGACAACCCCATTCTTCCAAGGGGACTGGTGTATGAAGGTGTGAGCAATGAGCCAATTTTATTATCGGGCGCAAGCGCAGCCCAGAGTTCAACCATTCAGTGCTTTGATGCTTTGCTGGGAGTCAAGCATGACAGTGAAACAGGTAAATAGAATTTCTTTCAAACTTTGGCCTCCCTTCTCAGATGATTCAGATCAATGAATCACACTGTTTGTGTCATGTCATGGTTGGTCTGAGAGAAAATACCTCAAAGGAAAGGTGTTTATGTTGCATCTTTAAGAATCTTTTTTCTTGTTCTTTCCATTTATTCATCTAGGAGCCTATCTTACATGCATGAGGGATTACATGCCTTCAGGCCACCGCCAGCTGATTGAGACTCTGTCATGCTCATCTTTGCGAGACTTCATCCTGTCTCACTCCAGCTCTGATCTCTGCCAGGCCTACAACTCATGTGTCTCAGCGTTGGTGGAATTACGGAACTACCACCTCAATATTGTCACCAAGTATATCATAGTGCCCGGTAATCTTGCCCGCAGCATAGGGTGCCCGTTCAGAGGCGTTGGTACTGCACTGAATTCAAGAGGGACCGGAGGATCCAACCTTATGCTCTTCCTCAAAAGTGTCCGCAAAACCACCCAGAAAGCACATATAAATTTATAGATATTTAATGCACACCTCCAGTGGTTCAACTTTCAAAGCATTGTAATCCAGGGTGAATTCCAAACACTATAACATCACATAGATGTTTTTTTTTTCCTAATGTAAAACTACCATGTTTTTTTCCACCAGGGGAATTCTAGTGAAACAGTGACATGCTAACAATAATTAAAAAGGTCAACAAGTATGGCATTACGTAAAAAAAAAACCAAACATTTTGTATGGGAGATTTAATTTTTTGAAATTCTGGAAAGCAGAAATTTATCACAGTGACCATACATTGACCATACATTGAACTATCTTACTATATTATCTTGGTTATTTATTTTCACCAGAGGGATGGTGAAAGCAAAATATGTCACTTTTGAATCTTAATGGATCTTTATGGAGCATAGTGTTCATTCAGTCAGGCCATCGAGGCAAGCTCTGCTCATTCTCAGCTCCATCAGCTGATAGCTCATACCTTAAGTGTCCCACAGTCAGCTGAAATCAGCGGATGGATCAGCGAATTGCCATCTACACATGCAATTTGCAAAGTTAATATAGAGAAAATTATTTAAGCTTAAGTCTTTTCTTTCTTTTTCCTTTTTTTTACACTATCAGGTGCTGTTGCATGTCTCAGCATGTTTTGTTCTGTTTTGTACTTGTTCTTAAACTTACCCCAACTCCTCCTTTTCATGTTTCATCTGACTTAATCTTGTCATTGATCCTGGTTGTGTTGTAAATGCTTATAAAAGCAGGGAAACCCCAGAACAGAACTACACATCCAAATATAAGTTACTGTAATAGAGGTTATTACATACTACACCAATAAGCTCCCCCCCCCACACACACACACACACCTACACACACACACACACACACACACACACACACACACACACACACACACACACACACACACACACACACACACACACACACACACACACACACACACACACAAACACACATAGGTTACTATTGCATGACTCATGTTTTTTTTTACATGTTCTTAAACCATTTATAGTGTGGAAAAGTGCCAATAAAGCATCTTTCTGACCTACCTTTTGTACTTTTTATTAGTACATATTTAAAGTAGAATCTGTTTCCTGAGGGGAAGAAGCAGGTGGTAGAGCAAAGGGCACTGGCCAAATAAATGAAAAAGAGAATCATCTGGGGAGAATGTGTGACAGACACAGTGGGAGTAATGCATGGCATCCAATCAGACAGTATGATAAATTTCCCACTCACCTCCTGTTTTCGACTTGAAAGTTGTCTCTCTTCATGCTGTTGAAAACGTATCTTGTTAGTAAAGACAGAAAGGGGCTTGACTCTACTGCCACTGAGCCCTTTGAATATACAGCTCAGTTTCCCTGAAGCACAAAAGATTGTTTGCTGGGGAAGGTAGATAATTGGCTATTGCAGCAATATTTGTTGAATTCAATCAAAAATGACCCAGAATTATAGGTGATTTAATCATCAGGTGACTATTAGTAATGCATGTAAAATGACTGGGAGTTGAACATAACTTCATTCCCTGATATTTGTAAGTACACAGGCTGATGCAGATTGCGGAGTTGCTACAACTGTGAATATCAATCAAGTTTTATTTATATAGCGCTTAATCGTGGCAACAGACATTTCAAAGCGCTTCAACAGACAAAGAAACCCAACTGAACCCTCCAGAGCAAGCGTAAGCGACGGTGGCGGGGAAAAACTCCCTCGATGAGGAAGAAACTCCGGGCAAGACCCAGACTCTTTTGGGCGGCCATCCGCCTTGACCGGTTGGGTGGAAAAGAAATCAAAGAAAGATAAGAACAGGGAAAGAGAGAGAGAGACAGAGAGAGAGTAGCAGATAGGCCAGAAAGAGACAGTGTCAATATGGTTAAAGCTATGTTTCCCATTGCTAAAGTCAAGGCACAATTACAGCTGCGTGAATGACTGTACGTCGGCACGGAGGAAGAAAGGAAGCAGGACCCCAGCCGATGGATAGATGAGGGGTGGTACTGGTGGGCTTAGAGGAGAAAGTCCACAGTACATGGATAGATGGGGGTGATACTGGTGGGCTTGGAGGTGCAGGTCCACAAAGGAAGGTCCACAGCGGATGGGCAGATGAGGGATGGAACAGTAAGATGACACGAAGGGAGAGAGGTAGCAGGACCCCAGCCGATGGTTAGGTGAGGGGTGATACTGGTGGATGGGAGGTGCAGGTCCACAGCAGATGGTCCACAGCGGATGGGTGGATGAGGGGTGGATCCAACCCTCATCCACCCATCCGCGCGGAGGAACAAAAAAAGGAAGCCGAACCCCAGCCGATGATTAGGTTAGGGGTGATACTCGTGGGATGAGAAGAGCAGGTCCATAGCGGATGGGTGGATGAGGGGTGAACCTGAGAAAAACCTGTGAGGACATAGAGCACAGAGACTCCAGGGAAGAAGTCGAGTTAGTAGGGTGTGATTGGAGACGTGGAGAGTGAGATCGGAGAGGAGGAGGAGTAGCAGAGATGGTTGGAGAGAAGGAGGAGGATAGAGGAACTCAGTGAGTCTGGATGTTGAGTCTCCAGCAGTGTAGGTCTATAAGAAAAAAACGTAGTAGCCTAAGTTGCCTTAATTGTAAAATTTGTAAAAAAGAAAAGTTTTAAGTCTAGTCTTAAATGGTGAGAGGGTGTCTGCCTCCCGAACCGAGGTAGGGAGGTGGTTCCACAATAAAGGGGCTTGATAGCAAAAGGCTCTAGCTCCCATCCTACTTTTGGAAATTCTGGGAACCACCAGTGGGCCAGTATGTTGAGAGCGTAATGCTCTAGATGGATTATATGGAACTAAAAGTTCCTTCACATAGGTCGGAACCTGGCCATGAAGGGCTTTGTAAGTGAGGAGGAGTATTTTAAAATCTATCCTAGCGTTCACATGAAGCCAGTGAAGAGAAGCCAACACAGGAGAAATAGGGTCTCTGGTACTGGTCCTGGTTAGAACACGGGCAGCAGCATTCTGGATTAGTTGAAGAGTATTCAGCGACTTTTTGGGGCAGCCTAAAAAAGGGCGTTACAGTAATCTAGTCTGGAAGTGATGAAAGCATGGATTAATTTCTCTGCATCATTCCGTTTTAAAATATGCTTGATTTTAGCAATGTTTCGGAGATAGATAAAGGCCTTTCTAGAAATCTGCTTAGTGTGTGTGTTAAACGAGAGATCCTGATCAAAGATGACACCTAGGTTCCTCGCAGTGGTTTTGGCCTCAAAATATAATATGGCTTATTGGAAAATATTAATTGGACTTTTACTCTCCTAAAGTTTTTACCTCTGGGGTTAAAGCAGAAACAGCAGAACACTGAAATCACCTTCAGGTAAAAATGTTTTAATTTTGATATAGAAACAGTAGAAAAATGTATCACATTGCACACTGACTAAATTGCACTTTCTCAAGGTACAGATCATTTCACAGACATTGGTGATCTGAAAAATAGAATCACTGCATGGCCTCAACATGGAAGGCCAGTACATGTTTCTTTGATAATTCTTGGACATATTCCCATCCCATATCCTACGTAAGAGCTCCTATTATAAAATTATAAAGAATTTACTTAATACTTTCTTTGTTACAGCGTGCAAGTTCAGTATCGTTGCTACATTATTCCATATTTTACTTAACCAAAGCTGGTCGCTACAAATCTTCTCTGCTGTAACATTGCTATCATGTTTCTATAGCAATGAATATAGCCCTTCTATTCTGGAAGTTTAGTGCACTGGTTGTGTGACTTGGTCAGTGTTTGGTATTCTGTAATTGCCTTCCATGGAAAAAAGAAGTTGTTTAGTTTTGCAAGATAGAACTTGCAGTGGAGTGTCAATATTTGAATCAACACGTCTAAACTAAGTAAACCGGTTTTGAAGCAAATTATTTAGAATTAAGTAGTCATAGCTTTGTTGTGACACAATTAATGGGCAGCAAGGCATACTTCTGATTGGCTCAAAGAGTAATGTCTAAATAACGTTAAAGTTATTATAGAAAACATTCTTTATTACAAGTAATCAAAACATATGTTAAAAACCTGCCATAAGCCAAAAGACCCCTTCTGCATTTTCAACAACTGTAGGACCGGGCCCTAGCAAGTAGGTTTTAAAATTGAATTTCACAGTACTTTGCTTAAAAGAGGCAGATATTTGAAAATAGACTCTGAACATTGCCCATTGGTGTAGCCAACAGAAAAAGAAAAGTTGACTGTCTCGTTGGTCAGTTCCACAGTGAGCTAAATGGAGAGACAGAAAAAAAGACAGACAGAGATAAAGAAACAGTTACAGAGATAGAGAGGAGACGGGTTACTGACGAAGGAGGGCAGATGTGCAGTCACAGAAAAACTGAGCATGTTGATAACAGATAAGCAAGAAGAGGACAAAATACACTGCGTTATAAGAGCAGTGCTGACATGCTACCATGTACTGTACTGCGTTTCACTCTTTTATGCATCGTCTTCTCAATAGTCCAAGTTTGTGCTTTGTCGGAGGTGGGGCTGAATCCATTCCATTCAAAGACTACAGTGTCCCTCAAAAAGGCCCTCGACATAGCAACTCCTCCTGTTGCCAAGCAATATGCTCTATGGGAAAAAAATTGAAGTTCGTTAACGTGGAGGATGCAATAAGAATAAGAAGACACACACACACACACACACACACACACACACACACACACACACACACACACACACACACACACACACACACACACACACACACAATTAAAGTTTTTTTTATTTTATTTGAATCTTTTCATCTTTAAAAAAAATCACAAAGCTTACCTAGATTTGATGATTTGATGTCTTCACCGAACATGCCAGAAAGAGTTTTGACAGAATTATATATATTCTTTTCTTTTTTTGTCTCTACGGTCCCCAATTTGGCTAAATGTGCAGTCTCAACTCCAACCTCCAACCCAAAATGAACTGGAGTCTGTCATTATCCAGTCTCATATTCTCTTGATTGCTCCCTCTGAGTGCTCCTTCATCCGTTTTGTGAACAACAGGGGTATTAATGTACCCAATGAAAAGGCTGCTTCCAAAATCCCCATGTTTTATTCAAAGGAACCAGAGTTTCCAACGAGCATGCTTTTTGGACTCGGTCTTGGACTTGCGTTTCGGGGTGGATGTGAAAACTTCATTGGAATAAGGCAGAGCAGGGCATTGTTGATCTAGGGAAGACAGTCTTTTGATCAAGGGCTGCAGCTTGTCATCCTGCATTTTAAAGTCCAGCTCAACACTGTAACACAAAAATAAGAGGTATGCTATTAGAATATCTTGGTTATTCAATTCAGTTTTGTGCTTACAATACAAAGATGTGGTTACAGATTCAGGTGCATTGATTGGAAGGTTCCTGATGGTTTTTTTTTTGTTGTTGTTGATTGCTGTAAAATTTATGACTCAATTTTGTCAGTTATTTTTTATGTTAATATTTCACTGATATCCAGATCGAAGCTGGCAGAGGTAAATGGTTTGCATGCGCTGCCAGACTCCCGGACACCACATATTTCGTGCCACATATCCACATTTCAGAGACTTCTCTCAGTAATAGAGTTCCTTTGCATCACCTCTGTATTTTTATGCATGCACTCTTTTTCATGCATAGATTAAAATTGTAAAAAAAAAAAAAAAAAAAAAAAGAGAGACAGAATGTGGGTTGCTACTGACATCAGACTTCCACATCAAGCACTATAATCCCAGGCTGGTCATCGTCTGATTTTGTTCCGGCACTATAGTTGAACTCTCTGTCTGATTAAATCTCTCCAGGCCAGGGAGTATTGTGCGACTTAATCCCATCCAAACCATTGAGAGGTCAAGCAGACCCTGATTAACTAACTGTATTCAAGCAAGGGATGAATGCAATATTATACAGCATCCTCCTTTCACCGTATTGCTATTGATTTGTAGTGCTGTATGATTGTTTATATTCTAAGAGTGTGTAATAAATTATTAAAACTTCATAGTGAAAGAAAGAGAGAATGAATGATGAATGATGCCCTGCAACAGGCATCACCTTATGGTGAAATACATTTTGATTTAGGTATTTTAAATGCAATCCATTCTTTCCACCAGTATAACATGAGCAGTACAGACTATGACTAACAGAGCTCACCCCAGCCATTCAAAGTTAGAGAACTGAATATGAAGGTAGACATACAAATAATCAGGTGTCAAGTTTGGCCTGATGTTAGACATGCTTTGCTGGGCAATGTAATTCATGTCATTGAAGAATAAACATTACAGTAACATGGAAACAGAGTTCTCACAAAGCAACAACTGTCCAACAACTGTCCTCCCACTTAAGAAAAGTCTCAGCATACAGTAGAACAGGACTCTGTTTGTGCCTTCAAGGCACAGAGATACGAAGACTGGGACTGAGAAGAAGTTAGATTATATGAAAATCTAGTGGAGCCTGTGGTTGGAAAGCTGTTTAAAACTTAACTTCAAGTATGTTTTATAAGGGGATACTTCATAAGCGCTGCATCCACACTGCCAGAATTCATGCACACCTGTCATCATAGTTGTCTCTGGGGACAAAGAGGCCATAACAGCTGTGTTTTATTGGATTGTATTCACTGGCAACAGGTGTGTTATTGTGCGTTCTATACAAGTCCTTCTATGGAAGGCTGTACAAAATGGCCTCAAGTCTATTTACATTTATATTAACTTCAGGAGGTCATGCATGGCTTCTGAAAATGGTGGTTTCTTCCAGTGTACTAGTATGATCGATAGGTGTCATATTCCTCTTCCTATTATTGACCCTAATGAAAATCATACTGATTACTTCAGTGGATGGACGGAAAGGATGGCATCCGGTCCTCCTGCAAGGGTTCGATCATCAGTTAGCCGAAATGAAACAATACATCTTTCATACATTTTTAATTAATCAACTAGAGAAGCCATCTGTTCAAGGTTATGCTTCAATAGTTCAATAGTGTTTTCAATTGCAGTATTGAAAAAACATTGCAATAATAGTTAAAAATATTGAAGTTGCAAAATTAAAATTGGAAAAGATCAGATTCCAGCTGGTTTATGTTGTTCATATTGCCATGAAAAAAACTCAAGTACACATAACATTTTCAACCTAAACTGCTGTTTCCTGCAGCACATGCTATGCTTATTTACAACGTATCCTGGCCACATCATCTGCTGTTTCATTTCCTCTGGCTTTATTAGCATCACTGTTTCATGTTTACATCTGGTGTTTAAATAATGTTGATTGGATGAAAACCAGAAGAGAAACACACCAGAAGTGTGGAAAATAACCCTGATGATTATTAAGTAATCATTTGGAAGATCACCGAAATGATTGCGCACTTTGGACAAACGCCTCAGGGTGAGTTGGAGGCATGGGCAGCAGGTGCTTCTCCAAACAAAAAAACCCTGAATCTAAGAACATCTCAGCGCATAAACAGATTGAAGCAGCTGGAGACAGCTTTTCTAGGGCATACAGCAAAGCAGATTAATCATCTCTTTAGTTATGCAGTGTGAGTAGCTGATGCTGTGATCAGTGGTGAGCTGTTTGTTTGTCTGCGGTCTTGGTGTGCTGAGCACCGTTCAATGATTGTTGCTCCTGGGAGGGATTTTGCTGCTGTGAGATGTCTTTTTAGCACAGCAAACCACTCACTCTACTGCATATACCTGCTCGCTGCTAGTCTCTGTTCAATCTGCCACTGGCAGCATCATTTCTCCTCCTGTGATTTTCCCTTTGGACATTCACAGTTCAGATATCCCTTGGCAGGATGAGTTGTTCAAGGCCAGTATAGTGTAACATCTTCAAAACTAGATGACAGGGCAGAGTAGATTAAATCACCAGTGAGTGACAGGTATTTCCTCCACTGACAGGCAACAGTTGAAGCTGAGTCGCTGCAGGTTATGTAAACCAGAAGCAGAAATCTGTACTTTGTCATGTTTATTAAATATAAAGGCCAATGCTGTTGTGTATTACACAAGGTCTTGCTTTACAGACACAGAAGGAAAGGCCTGGTATTATTAGAACAATACAGAACAGGTAACAATGACTGTTGTTTACCAAACAAACAGCTCCGCCATTTCAGTTGCATAGGTGCTAATTAGCTCTTTGATTCTCAGCATTTCCTTAGTGGTGGCCTCTTCTTGAATTTGTGTCTCAAAGTAATTCTCAGTTGAACATTAAAAATGCTACACATTGTTCATTTCAAACCGCTTCCTTCACTTGCGCGGGTCGCCAGGAACCTATCCCGGCTTGTCTTAGGGCGTGAGGCGGGGAAACTCCGGGCGCCAGTGCACCGCGGAGGTAAACAGACATACAAACGCACACTCACACACTACAGGCAAGTTTACCTGAAGCACATATTTTTGGAGGTGGGAGGAAGCCGGAGAACCCAGAGAGAACCCACACAGACACGGGGAGAACATGCAAACTCCACACAGAACGGGCCTCAAACCCGGACCCGCCTTACTGTGCAGCGACAGCGCTACCCACTGCACCACCGTGCTGCCCACTCTACACATTGTACTTTGATAAAAAAAAAGCTATTCTTTTTTTTAATTTAAAACATCATAAAACCAATAATAATGTCCAAACTGAGCTGAGAAACTGGAATATTACTGCTGCTGCTACTACTATTATTACTACAAGTATACTAAATAAATTTCACGCGCAAATAGGTTTAAGGACAGTTTTCATCCCAAAGCGATAGAGGAGCTCAACCGGAGCTAAACACTAATGTGCAATACATTCTAACGTGTTATCAGTTCTAGTGCTTGAAGGTGTGTGCAGTATTATTTCATGTGCAAAAGCTGACACAATTTAATATTTATTTGCCTTGTTCTCAATTTGTGTTTTTTGTTGGAATTCCATAGATTCTATATTGTATATGTATCTTAAATGCCTTGTCTCTATTGTTTTGTTTATAGTTGTGTTTATGTACCTGGGGGATAGCCCTCATCTTGTTGTCCATGGAACCTTTCTTTTATTTGTAATGGCCATTAAATTTCATTCATTCATTCATATAATTTTCATCTAGCTCAATATAAAATCTCTAATTATGGTGAACAAAAAAGTTAACTGAATTAAATGTTCAATTTACCGAGGTACCCAAATTTTTATTTTAATTTCAATGTATTGCAAAAACTGAAATAGAAGATAAGCATTTCAAATTTGTCTGAAGTTCACCAGTCACTAGATGAATGAATTAATAACTAACGGCCCTTGTTTAACATGTTTACCTGACCAACTCCTTGACAATGACAGATACAAATGTCATTTATGGTTTGGAAAAGGCTGTCAGTTCCCTTTCCAGTTTGTTGACATATTAAGAGTCACCATGTTGAACCTTGATGAAGTTAGGAAAAGATTGTTCATGCCACCCGTTGAGGCCTCGGTGACCTCATAGTGGATAAGGCCTTGGACGTAGTCTTTCAAATGATGAGTAAAGGAACCAGTCCCATCGGTGGAAACATTTTATTTTGTGCACTAAAGTTATAGCCATGTGAAAAGAAGATCTTCGAATCAGTAAAAGTGAAGCAGATTAATCACTGTCTGCACTGATAAACACAACTAGAAAAAATAAATAATTATTTAATACTGTGAAATGGTGAAGGGGTACCCTTTTTCCCTTTATGTGTAGGTGTTACAGACATTCCCATAATTCATCATCCATCCTGTCTCCCCTCTCTCTTTCTTGCTATACTCTTCTTGTTGCAGTGAATGCAGTGAATTTGCAGTGTATGAGGTGCTGCAGTATACCGAGGGTGGGGAGATGCTGTAAGAAGAGAGCTGAAGTCTGAATAAGACTTATATTGACTGCATGAGCTCAGCAGCTTCTAGACTTCAGCATCCATCAGACACACTAGAGATACTGGGCTACTTTGAAATTAAGGGTCACACATCAAGGGCTGATAATATTTGTTACTGCTGTCTTTTGGTTGAAATTTACTTTACTGAGCTAATTTTAGTTTTTCCTCACTGCCCACAGGCCTCCTCCTCAGGTCATGCTATGTGATTTGTCCAGCAAGTTTTGGTCTATTAGTAGATTAACTCACTGGGATGGATGACTGTGACACACTGGGTGAGGGTAATGTGTTTATACAGCAAAATTACAGCATATTACATCATAAAGAAAACCTGAAAAAGACTTATAAAAGTATGATTCAAACTTAAAAGGTTTCATTACATTAAACACAGAATTTAAGGTATTTATGACAATTGCTTTGGCTGAGAGGACTATGAGTGATTACCCTGCATTCCAAGTGCAGCTCTGCTCTATTCAAAGGCTGTTTAAAACCAACTGGGTGAACAGAAATAAACAACTAATGATACGGATCACAGATTGAATGATAATATTCCACTTCATTAGTACTCTGCAGAGTGCACAACTGTGATTTTAATGCCATACTTCGGTTTCATGACAATAGCATGAAGACGTCATGAAATACTCAGAGTTAATTAAGCCTAGCTGCATTTGGCAAGCTATGCGGGGGAGATGGGGGCTGAATTACTCCATTTATCTGTGGCAAAATGTACTATCATCTAACAATAGGCCCAGGCAACATGGCACGGAAAATACACCCTTCACAGGCTTACACGGACATTTATTTAATATTCGTACATACACACTCTGCTTCAACCCTGAGAGTGAATGCTACACTTCCAGTAATGACTAAACTCATGAAAGCAAATCAATGGCAAGACCTGCTTAATCAATAGGAACACAAATCAACACACACACTGAGACACACTGCGGTATTCATGCTGTTATACAACAGAGCAGCTACAGTACAGTTTTGCACATTAAAAGAGAAAATATAAGAAATGAGCACAGACATCAATTAAATGTGTTTATGAAATTAAACCATACTTCTTCTCTACAGTCTGTTTTTCTACATCTATCCTTTGTGACATCACAATTAATGGATATGATGAAATTAGCAATGGCGCATCAAAATACATTTTGTTAACTAGGACAGCCCGTCAATAATTTCTGAAATGCTATTTGCAGCCATACCAAAATAAATATTGTCCTAATCTAAACCTTGCACACTTCACAAAGCAATATTAATTTTTCACAGGGAAGCAAAGCAGTATTTTGCAGTCCTAAAGAATTCAGAAGAGGTTGTAATTGCAACTAAATGTAACCAAGAACATCAGGCTTATCAACCATGAGTTCCAAATTCAGCAGAGGGACATTAATACAGTAAGTGTTTTTCAGTCATCCAAATCATTTATAGCATTGTTTACTTCTTACGCTTTGTAATTAGAAAATAAACCACTGCTGTCCTCCTTGCCCATATTATTCCTTAGTGAACGCTTTGCAAAAGAGAATAAAGCATTCAGGAATCTGAATCAGAGTAGCCCACGTCTCTTGAGATAACAACTTGATCTGGACAGCTTGGTAAGAGTTGAAGCAAAGAAAAGACGTCAGCAGTGTCACCATTTTACTTTTAGTTGTTTTTTTTTAAAATTACGTGGAAATATTTTAGATTAAACCCGAGCAGCTTCATTCTATCTTGGTATAACCTATTGGTTTTAATAACAGTACTTAACCCCACATGCATATCAGGAGTCTCCACAGATTGATAAGCCGAAAGTAGTGGAAAGTTTTATTTTCGTACTAACATCTGTCAGAGGCTGACAAGCGAAAGCAAAGTCAGGTTCAATTATTTGTTTAAACTGAATCTAGGGCTCTCAGGATTAGTCAACTAGTCACGATTATGTCAACCATGGAAATCATTGACAACTCACTGAATGAAAAAAAATCTCGTTTTCTCAAAACTGCCTTTCTGTCCTTGACGCACATGTTCAGTGGGGTAAGGGTTAACCGCATGCATATTTCAACCATTTTCTGTAACATTGATAATAATAATTCATTAGTTAGCATCAATCATACTTCCTTGTTGCTATGATTGATGCTAAAGACAATTTAAGGAAAGGAAAAACCTAATAAAATTTAACCTGAAGTAAATATTCTTATGTTGTTTAGGCAGGTGCCATTTCCTTATTTAACTCAGCTGTTTGTACATTATGCTACACAGTAAAAAAATGTTTATTGTTACAAGCATATTTTGCCAAAGATTCAATGATATATAATCTTAATTGCCTTTATTTTTAGCTAGCATATACAGTTTGAGCTGACAATTAATGATGGTTATTTAAGAGCAGCTTCACGCTGATGTGAAAAGATGTATATTTTACATTCAATTTACAGTACGTATGATCCGATTAATCAACTAATCAAAAAATAAATTTGTGATTAGTCGACTATCAAATTAATAATTTGTGGTGACCCTAACTGAATCTGGTTTATGGGTTTTTTTCTTTTGCCTTACCAGGAAGTGATGTTACTTTTTCAGGTCTTGCTCTTCTGTTGGTTTGTTTCAGAGGGATTGCACAGTTAAAAATGCTTTACAAGCCTTAAGTGAAATTATATATGAGTCTTTTTAGATCTACAGTACTTGGTGGTGCTTATATTGGCATTTCTTCACCTGTTTATTCTAAAATTATTGATTTAAATCATCCCTCATGCAACAAATCACATGCCAAGTTCAAAGTAGACCAGATCTGTCCAAAGTATAAACCTCCAGCCATCTTCAGCCTCAGCTTTTGAGTCATGTACCCGCCAGCCTGCTAACCTCCTTCCTGATGTCTGTTCCCATTATTCCAAAGAGTCTCCCGGGAAAATTAGAAAGAGAGGCAGAAGGAAGGGTGACCCCCACATTTTGCCTTCCAGTCAGTAACCGAGCTGTGCCTTATCCTCAACTAATTGCCTCTGCCAATGACATTTAGTCATTGTTCACAGGAGTTCATGCTATATCATGCTAACCCTCAAAGCATTTTTCATTTTGACACAGTGGTGTTTGACGTCTGTAGACACATTCTTCCCTTTGAAGATGATTCCTTGAGAAACAGCAGGACTACTAATACTCTGATACTCTCCTACAGACAAACCTAGACTGAGCTGCTAGCTCAACAGCTACACAGGTATCACACAGAAACTTTTATCAAGGTCAATAGATATGCACCTGGCTGTCAGTGCTCCGGTGAAATTTCTGTGTTTCCAGTACAAACATGGACAGCCTGACAGCAGATGATTATGGCTGGGTAGCTTTAACCACCAGCTGGCTGCTCCTGCTACACACTGCCACACTGTCAAAGTGTTGGTGTATCCTCACCTCCTGAGACACAAGCTGCATTTCCATAAAACCATGACCACTGCATTGATTGTCCGTTAAGGACCTCTGATACTTTTTAAAAATCTGCGTGGGGGAAGGAGCCATCAGATTTTGGGTGAGCAGTCACACTCTGCCTTCACGTCAGACTGTACATGACTCATGTGGCAGGCCTTGACATACTAATAAGATTCCAAATATGCAAAAAGCAGAGGATATGACACTCATACTCAAGAACAAATCTGCTTGTGCAAGTGGTTATTGCGTGAGGTCCAATGATTTCCCATCACTCCTTCCACTGTATCCATAATATGGAAATCCTGCTTCTAAGTTCCACAATGGTCTTACACTAAAATCTGGGTCAGCCTGACACAATGGACTCATCAAAGAAAGAGGAGGCATCTTTAATCTGTTACAAATCCTGTTGTAGACAGGGCAGATTCCTTTTCTTTGCAATGGTAAATGCAACAGGTATATCCCACAGTGATCTTTTAATATTAATTAATATTTAATAAAGTTAAATTCTGGGATAGACTACTACTTATTATCGAAAAGCAATCGAAAAGAGGATATAAAGTTTTGTCAATAATTTGTGCAATTTTGTGGTTTAAGTTGTACAACATCTATTTTAGACACTTGAGGGTACGACTGTCTTATTCATAGTTCAGAGCCGGCTCAGAAGTGGAAGCTTTTGGATTGAGGTGATTATTGACACAAGGTTACCTGAATACCACTTCAGGTTCTGAGTGGTATTTAGTTCAGAAATGTCTTTTACAAACAACATAACAACAGTAATAATAAAATGGTTATTTGGATACCACCTTGTGAGACAATTTAATTTCTTTGTAAACCTTATATCAATCAATCAATCAATCAATCAATCAATCAATCAATCAATCAATCAATCAATCAATCAATCAATCAATCAATCAATCAATCAATCAATCAATCAAGTTTTATTTATAAAGCGCTTAATCAGACAGAAACACCCAACAGAACCCTCCAGAGAAAGCATAAGCAACAGCGGCAGGGAAATACTCCCTCATTGAGGAAGAAACTCCGGGCAGGACCCAGACTCTTTTGGGCGGCCATCCGCCTTGACCAGTGAGCAAAGCAAACGTTTTACTTAGTTGATACACTTTCCATTGTTATGTTTGTTTACATATTCATAATTCAGAGACAACATAGCCTCCACAAACTTTTCTGAATAGCAGCAGCATTACATATTTCATCATCAGTTATTCCATGACATCCAACATACTGCATACAACACTGGATAAACCTACACATTAACCTCTTTGACCCATTCTTTTCATATATTTTATGACTCGTCTCTTTTGGTTCATAATTACAGGGACACACAAATGCTTTCAAAATTATTTTATTCACATTTGCACTATTACTACTGTTCACTGCCTTAAAGTCAGCGAATCACTGCAAATGTAACACACTACATATTCTTTTACATTTTATATCCAGAAAATCTGCACATCAACAAACAACTGTAAGTATCCCTTTAACATCAAAACTAATTATCATACAGAAAAGGCATTTAACGCAGCAGTGATGACATGCTGACACTGAAATAGACATACCTGTAAATAATACATGCGCTGTTTCGACAAGTGTCACAGTTTGCTGTGTCTTGTCCTGTTCGGTAGAAGAGCCTGTGAAGAGAAAGAGATGAAAAGATATGTGTGATCTCCAGTGGCAGACTTTCTTGTCACATTTCAGCACCTGCTGGCATCAGCCATGAGCCAGGTTTTCAACATGTGTACTTTGTTACCAATAGTTAAAAATGGAGGAAGAGCTCTTACTGTTCTGACAGATTTGATCCTTAATGTGTGTAGACATGCTGATTTCATTTAATAGGATTACTATACTTTGCCTTGACATAGGTTTATATTTAAAACATCTAAGTAGCAGCTAAATCTTTCACGGATAATGCCAGCTAAGAAATCATTGCCTGTGTTTTGTACTTTACTGTATATCTCTTATTTATTATTTCTCATCCAGCTCAATTTACTGCTTACTCAATGAGGAAAAAGTAGATTTTCAACAAGCCAAACTGTATCTGGAATATTTATATCAGAGGTACACATGCCCAGTGTCTGTCAAATTTGTTAAAGAGTTAGAATTGTTGTAAGTTTACCAAAAAGCTTAAAAAATAACCACGAGGCTTGAATGATGCTAAACTATACATGTATCAAAGGGGAAACATTCAACACAAAAATGACTTGGTAGAACCAGTTTCTCTTATAGAGCCAGTGTTCCATTCATAATTCCTGGTTTGGATTTACACAATCATTCAGATGCCCATGTTGTTATGGATCGTAAATGCCACTGCATGCACTGACAGCATGCAGTGCTATATGATGAGAGGCACAGTTGTGTTGCACATGTAATTGCTTGACGTCACAGCAGCCCTTCACCTTGTCTGATGACATGTGGAGGGGTCAGAACTCGACTGTTCGCCATGGCATGAGAGATGACCTCAAGAGGGATGACAGAACATCCTCCGTTGGGATTGAAAATGCTGATGAGAACTCAAGGTCAGCAGGTTCATCTATCCTTTCTTGTTCTCAAATGAAGAATTCTTGAGCAGCTGCCTGCAAGGACTCACTACTCAGACAAGGTCTGCACTGGTGTTGTTCTCCTGCCTCACTTCAAATACATCCTTGTCTTTTAAAGAGCTTTGCTCTAATAATCAACGCACATTTGAATTCATAATCTATGTATGTACTCAGCAGAAAAAAATCCCGCATCAAACCTAATTGTTCCTATTCAAGGGAAAAGCAGTGGCTCTTAATAATACAGAGAATGTCACAAATTAATCATTTCAGAAGGCTATGGATTTCCCTCATTGTTCCTATTTCATTGCCCACATTCTTTCTCAACATCTCCCCACATTTAATGCATTAAATGCTTTACACTTTGCATTTAATGGATGTCTTGTGAGCAAAACCAACAGTCAAATGAAGTCACATTCATCCTTTGTTGCATTTATTTAGATATATGCTCATTTATAGACTGTAACTATAACTGTAGCATTAGTAAAACTTTCATTTACTATATTAATGCAGTTATAGAGATAGATATGCAGTATTATGGCACAACATGTGATAATTTTGCTACTCTGTGTACCTGCACTTTGATAACAGTGAAATTACTTCTTTTTAAAGCTGATTAGGCTTTTAAAATCTATGCTCTGACAGAAGAAGATACAGGAGAGACTGTAATGTTTTAATTCACAAGAATTCAGGGTCTAATATGCTAATGTATTGTTTGTATTTCTTTTCCAAGACAATACTGATACTTGATAGATTCCTTCCCTAGACCACTGTATTACTCTGTCCTTTTTTCATCACATGAATGTTAACACGGTTGTTCAACGATAAATGGGAATCATTTGTATTCCCAATGAGGACAGGTTTTTAGTTGCTATTTGGTTTTGTCTCACCTGGACAGGATGCTATCTTCTTATGCCTCCATGCAAACCTAATATTGTAGAAGTTCCCTTGCTTGCCAAAGGTACAGCTATTTTCATTACATACTTTATTCATTGTTTTCTTTTGTTGGGGGGGGGATTTAAAATGCAGTAAGTAAATGGTTCAGAGTATTGACCAAAACTAATCACCTTTCTGCATCCTTACTAAAAACACAGTTGGATCACAATAAAGGTAAACCACAGTAGACACTGGTCAGCAGAAATGAAAGAGAAAGTACGGCAACTCTAATTTGGCCTTAAAACCAAGTTCCACAGATCCATAAGAAAATGTCTCATTAGAACATTTTTCACGTTGCCACGAGACGGGGTGCAGCTATTCTTACAAATAAATTGGTGTTAAAGTCTGAGTGTCGACATGGGTTGAGGACTTAATGGAACTTTAGCTTGTTAATGTACTTTTCCCCTCAGCAGGTAGAGTAAGTCTATAATGAAATGTGACACTAAAAAAATATTAGGGACATATTTGCTCCTATATTAAAAATAGACATAGAGTTTGAAAATGTATTCTGCTCCTGATGAGCCCTAATGATTGACGATCAAATGATGATAATACGATCACATTCCGCTGATTATTACTGCTGTGCCACCAGCGCCACTATGAATTTAACTTTTTGGGATATTATTAACCTTTTGCTAAGTACACATCACAGTCACTAGCCAGTATGTAGAATAAAGAAATACATTCAGTCAGATAATCAAACAACTTTTAGAATTCTAAGGAGTGGTCAGGAGTGTTCTACTAGCAATGGCATCAGTGTTCTACTCAAATGTTTATTAATTATATAGTAACATTCATAGAGACTACATGTTTCCCGAGCATTTTAGAAGATCAAGAAAAGCTGAACAGTCTTCCACTTTCTTGACTTCCATATGTGGACTGCAGTGGCCGGGATCAAGCAACTAACATTCCAACAAGTGGATAACCACAAGTCTTATTAACTCTCGAGCAACAGCTGCCTTATAAATGTACAAGTGTATTGCGGCATGTGTATTGTGTGTTTGGCTTTATCTTTGACAGCTAATGCTTATTCTACTCACCCCTCTCTCTGAGCTTCACCTTTCTCTAGCTCCTGAATAACTCCAAGGAGGACCTTGATTGTTTCCTGGCTGGAGCTGATGAGAGTCTCCATGGCCTGCAGCTGTGCTTTGATATCCTTGTCTCCAGATGGGGACCTTATCTGCTGGCTGCTCCCCATGCCTGGGGCTCCTATGCCACTTGGAGGAAAGCCATCTCCTCCCCTAACCTTTTCATTTAGTTTTGAGGAGGCTGACGCATGCCTCGTCCGACACTTCCCTTGTGACTGTACGGAGCATTTGGCACTATGGGGAAGTGTCTGTGACTGCTGTTCATTTAACTGTGTACCTTTTTTCCATTTACAGCTGTCATACGGGCTTCCTAAAGACTCAAACTTTGTCAAAGAGTTCCACGCAACAGGGTCAGCACCTCTTGACTTGTCCTGTGAGTTAGCCAGCTGGCGCTTAGAGGAAGTGCCAGCAAGGATGTCTTCTTTGGGTAATCCTTTAGTTTTGGTCCCTGACTCACTGACTTTATATTCTGGTTCTGTTTTGGAAGGAGAACTGTGTGGATGGCATTCCTCAGAGTCTGCATAAGACGGTCCGTCCACACAGTTGGCACTGGAAAGCAAATCCTCGGTATCACTGCTATCATCTGTGTGGTGAAGCAGTGCTTTTGTCTGTCCTACAATCTTACCCTTGTACTTAGAGGACTCCACAAATGGCTGTCCATCTTCTGCTGCCTTTATGTCACTCAAAAAACCATTGTTTTGTCCTCTGTAATCCTCCACCAAAGCAGTATGTTTGAATGTATGTCCTTTTTTCCTTTCAAAAGGAAAAGTCTTGTATCTCTTATTGAGGTCCGGTGAGGTCTGGACACCAGTGCTTTTAGTCACGTTTGGAATTGAGCGTCTGGCAGGCATGGTCATGTATTTTCTATGTGTCACTTTACAGGAAATGGATCTGGAATGTCTTCCCTGATGTTCATTCTGAGCTTCACAAATATCTTTGAAACGCACTTGTAAGGCTTTGTTTCTCTTCTTAACCTCCTTCCTGCCTGATTCTGGTGCATCAAGGCTGTGTGATGGGCCCACCTCTGAATCTGAGTCTTCTGAGTTTGAGAGAACAATGCATTTGGTGTCCTCTTTGCTCACCATATTTCCTGAAAAACATCAAAGAGAAAGAATGTAATTTGCTGTCCACTGGTAAGGATTTTCAACAGAATTCTGTAGTATATATCCTGATGGGACCATAACCTCTGAATCTGAACACATTTTAAGACTGTATTCCAATCCTAAAATTTAAAGCATCGTATTTATAAACACACATGGAGAAAAGGTACAACAGTGAAATATGAAAAACCATTACATGAAAAAAGTAAAGAAAAAGAAACTCAAATTGAATTTAGCGACACTGTCCAGTTAACTACTTGAACCTAATTGCACTAAATCTAATTACACAAAGTACCTGTTTAGATGTCTCAGAGGTGCTTTTCCCCATCTTTTTAAATTGCATGTTACTATTTACTTACTATCCACCCACAACTTTGTTGGATGAGGGATCACTCCTCCCGTGTACCAACTCTCCTCACTTCTTTGCTCTGGTGTTGTTTCTGCTCCACAGCTTATTTGTTACTCTGCCAACACTTGCAATAATAATTGTTTTTGCAGTGCTCTCACTGTTGCTGTGTTCACTCTTCAGTAACTCATTTTAAGTTCAACGACTATGATAGAAACACGGTTCGGCTGTGTTGGCATTATCACTGCTGAAATACCACTTATTGCCTTATATTAGTATTTCCAAATATCATTTTGGTATATGAAACATGCGGTCTCCCTTGGTGGAGTATAGACCAACCCAGTGAAGATTTCAGCCTTAAGACATGGCCTGTTCCTCAGGGAGTTGAGATCCTTCTTTGAGTTCCCAGAATATTATACTTAATTGTAAATGGCTATTCAAGTATAATGAAAACTCTCCATGATCTCACTGCTGGTTACCCACCCTCCAACACAAGATCGAAACAAAGGAGTAATGCAGGTCAGCGGTATATGTAGCCAGACTAAGATGTCTGGCTACATCACCCACATCCACCTGTCAACTCTGTCGAGGGGAGGGTAATTTATTATCAATGCTGCCCAACCGATACTGTGCTAAATATATTGATGAATTAAAAGCCTAGACACAAATTTTAAACTCTATACATTCTATGCATTGTAAATTTGTTCCCTGATAGTTGGCTGACCTTAAACTTTAAAGGCTCGGTCTTCTGTCTAGTGCAGTGGCACACAGTGTCTATTGCTAGTGTCCAACAAAATTAAAGGTCACTTTCATGCTCAAAGTTCATGTTTTGAAGAAGCAAATGTTCTTGCACCCATCCATAAATGTTGGTCTGGCAAAAAATGACAATAAGCAATTGCACTGCTGTCTGTTGTCATGGTTTGGAGTTTAGTTGCTGTTGTGACACTTTATTTTCTTCTGATCTGTTTCCCTCCTTACACAACATGTCTGTGCATTTCTTCACACCTGTTTTGTACTTTTGTACTGGTTGTTCTGTCTTTGCCTGTTCCCACACTTTTTTTTTTTGTCACCTGGCTAGACTTTGTACATTTGTGTTCCTACACTTTTACACATGTCCCAAAGTAGTATACTGTAAGGGTATACACGGATCTGATTAGTTGCCCCTGTGTCTTGCTGTTTATCTTTTCCTATCTATTTAATGTTTCTTTCCTGCTTTTTTGTTCCACGCTGTCGTTCCAACCTTTTCACATTTTCAATGTTGCTCTCATTTGCTTTTCAGATGTTTGCCTCTTGATGCTTGCATACACATTGAATCAGACAACACACAGGAATTTGGGATGACCTGTCCATCAAGGCTTCTTGTTTGCTGGCATTATTTATCAACGTTTTTCCAAGCATGTGGCCTGTTTTTTGGACTGTTTCTGCTGTTACTGACCCCACGTCTGCTTCTAAGTTAACTGACTGCATGAAATCTCTGAACTGCTTCATTCCTATTTCTGCTTTTGGGTCCCTGATTCTGGACTGAATGTAACCCTTGGTCCAAAGTCAGTACTTTAAGAGAACGTCAGATGCACCTGCATCATCATATTCACAATGCACTCATGATAGAGATGCAAAGATTGGCTTTATCTACATTTATGCTGCAGTCCACGAGCATTAGAATTCCTCAAGCACATAGTCCTTTTACTCTCAGCATTTTTTCTGCACAGTGCTTGTCACCTTCAGGATGGGAAAAATCATGAACAATATTAATCAACATTAGATCCTGTTGCTGCATCTGGAGGTATAAGAATTAATTTAAGTTGCTACATCTCTGTAAAATGCAATTTGATTTCTTTAACTCATGTCAAACTCAAAACATTACAATTAAAAATTTACTGATTTAATAATCTTTGAATTATTACCAGGATATGGCTCTAACTCTTAAGAGGAAGCACATCCTCAGAGTGGTTGTCCAGTCCTGTTCACTAGTGATTAGTGTTCTTATCTTCAGCATTTTGCAAATAGACAACAACTTTGGATCACTGCATGCACAGAAATTTCACATCATTTCATTTCACATGTAATTAGAAACAATTTACAGAATTACTGTTTAATTAAGCAAGTCAACACTTTAATGTCATTGACACTAATTTTCCATTGGTTTAGCTTGATTGTGATTGTGGAACAACCAGAAAAACAGCTTTGAATACATACAGGATCCAAAATGGCATTCATAATATAACAATATGTTGTTTGTTTAATCCTGGTCCCCATGCAGAGTTTCAAATTAAAGTCCATGGGAATGAGAAATACTTCATTTTCTGTCTCATCTGAGATGAAACACATTTCATAGTTGGAGAATGAAACATATCAAGCAGCACACGGAAATGAAATGATGTCTGATATTGTTGAAAGAAAACATCACAAAGAACAGGTTTATCATTTTAATATGACAAAACACAATGTGATAAATAAACTTTAATTAATCATTATAATAAAAGTAAGGTATTCATGGAGCTGTAGATTCTCTGAAAGTAATCATCCGTTATCATTTGGAGACGGTTTAAATCCATGTGATTGTTCTGTGGGGATATTTATACTGAACAGATATTTCCTAACCAGCAGAGTATATACTGAAATTTGTGGAAGAAATGAAAGGTACATTAGATTGATGTTAGTTTCTGATTGGAAGATGAGCTACATCTGCAGTACATGACTTCAAACTCATGTACTAAGTAACTTTAAAAATAATTTGACTCTCTTTTTTATTGGTACATTCTCCTTCACTTAAGCTATGAATTAACTGCCTCAACTGCCAGGCTGCGGAATGTTACCTGTCCGTGGGTCAATTGATACCTGGCCGCAGATGTAAGTATACATGACTGACATTAGTTCTATTTTATTTACTATCTGATTGTGAACAATGTTTTGTTTTGGAAAATTACCAGATTCTCTTCTCCACATCTGCCTATGAGTCACTCTTTACGCCATGTCAAGATGCTTGCCTCTGACACATGACTACCTTCTTAAATGGGCCACTCCAGCTCGTAACACAGAACACATTACCACTAAACTGAAACAAAGGAATAACGTTGATGCGATGTTACAACGAAGCTGCTAATAAAGTTGAATACACATTGGATTCACTTTTATTATTATAATTGAAAAAAAAACCCAACAGTTTTTATACTGCTTTTATCATTTTATTTTGTCGAATTTATCCGTTACAGCTTAAAGGCCGGTTCATGAAAATATTGTCTGACTGGTACGTGGCGCAATAAAGGTGTAGATGAATGGATTTGCAAAAAAGCTGACAATCACACTCATATTCAAGTCAACTGGAAACCAATTCATGTAGTGTAATTGGTAATGCTGTTTCATAAAAACACAGAGAGAACCCACTCAGACATGGGGACAACATGTATGCTCCTCAGGTGGATTTGAACCCAGGACTGTTGCTTTGAGGCAACAGGGCTACCCTCTGTGTCGCTGTGCCACCAAATTTAACAAATAAATGGGAAGACGCTCCAATCAAATCCTCTTTTTGACTTATTACTCTTAGCTCAGAAAGCTGCCAGACCATCATCCCATTACTCCCGCCATAGCAACCAATGCATGAATGCCTGCATCAAAATGTCATTAAATTTGATGCCGAGCTGGTATACTGATGACATTTTGTGCTCTGTTTGGCAGCTTGTTATATATATATATATATATATATATATATATATATATATATATATATATAAGGTCATGTGAAATATGGATCATTTCACATTTATGTCAGTTATGGGTCAAACACAAAGATGAGGCAAAAAGATAATATTTGATGGAAAATCTGATTGGCGGCACTTTCAACCAGAGCAAAATATTTTCGGTATTTGCATATTTTACTGCATGTAACCCTTGTTGTAGCCATTTGCAAGGGTTGCCAGTAGTCTAAGGTGCATGTGCACAAACGTGCAAAACCCCACAAACACATGCATAGACACAAGGTCTTTAAATGAAAAGCACAAGGTTGTATTTTCCTGCTGTGCCTTTCACCTTGCAGGACTGTACCTTTACTGCAACATTACACTCAGCCAAACTGCTGATGAAACAGAATATATTTTGAGGCAATTGTGTTTTATCCTGTTTCATATAAAAAAAAAAAAAAAAACTACAGCAGCTTTCAGTGTCACTTCAGTCACCATCACACATTTGGTGCCAGATGGTGAACACAAACAATATGGTACACTGTGTCAGACAAAGTTGTTTGGGATTTTAGAGTAGTTGAATTTTGTTGGGGATAAGGTTTGTTTACAAAAATACTATGCATCTTGATTTTGACAAAAATTATTTGTCACATTAAAAAAGTAGTTTGAAGCGAATTCCCATGGGAATATTAGACAATAATAACAGACAGATATATCAAACTCACATCACTGAAAGGTAATCAAATCTGAAAGAAGTTTGAGTGCACACAATTTTTCACATATTGCATGTAATGTAGCTAAATGACTACTAAACAAGATTTCAAAGAAAGCTCTCCATTGACTTATTACTTTTGGCAGATGCACACAGTGAAATAGAGACAAGATATAGGTAGAAAGACAGGCTGATGTGACACATGGCTGTTCAGATGGTTGGGCATAAATCTCGTCTTCTTTCTCCTCCTCCTCTTCCCAACGCAAGCTATATCTCTGCTAATGACCTGAGGTCCTTCCCTGATTTGGCCTCAGCCATCCAAAGGATTATGAATAATGCATTGACTCTAAAATTGCAAAAGTAATCCTCTGAAATCTCCTTATGTACCCAGCAGACCACATTTTTCTGTTCCAATTGCCCTCCAGTTCTTTGCTAAAAAGCTACATGTATGAGAAAGAAAAACCTTAAGCTGGAGTATCATGATGGATTTATCATGACCACGGTGTTGTTCAAATGTGGCTGTTTGTAAGAAACATTAATGGTTGGTTGGACCCATTTTCTTTTGCAATAGCAGCCTTACAACACTGCTGACTCATGATATATGCCTCACCACAAAATAAGGAGAAAGATACAGCTCTGCTAGATCACCTTGCATCCCCCAATGTCAATTCGATAATTACAGGAGTCCATCTGAAGAAGAGTTACATAACACTGTCACTCCATTAATGGTTAAGTGATGTCATTACTGTGCCCTCTGCGCCTCAGACTAAGTAAGCTCCACTGTATCATCAGTCCAACACAAATATGGGAATGGGATTTTCTCAAATGCTATAACTCATCATTTAGCAGTGTAAAAAACAATTATATATT
Source organism: Antennarius maculatus (assembly GCA_013358685.1). Taxonomy (NCBI): domain Eukaryota; kingdom Metazoa; phylum Chordata; class Actinopteri; order Lophiiformes; family Antennariidae; genus Antennarius; species Antennarius maculatus. Next base: position 13,534,868 of record CM023616.1, on the reverse strand, counting down.
ACAAAATCAATGCGGAATTCTTCATCACAGAACATAGAGGGGATTTTATTGATACATTCTAGAATACAGATTGTAACTTTACTCTGCCCAGAATACTTTGTATAGAGATTTTTCTTCTCTCCTTATATGCATTGACATTGTGCTATGTTGTCAGGAGCACAGTGTAAAGGATGAGATATCACTGCAGTCTATAAGGTACGTGTGTGTGTGTGTGTGTGCGTGCATGCGTATGTGTGTGTGTGTGTGCGTGTGCGTCTGAATACATTTCTATAGCACTGTGCAATTTTAAAGTATAGATTCGGCTCCTACACACTCCGTGTCGCAATAATCTTCCTCTCAATACGCCATTAAGCTCTCTTTCCTGCAACTGTGCAAGCCCCTTTTGGTCCAATATTTTTGTATCGTCTTTTGTTGAGGTTTTTGAAAACAATCCCAAGCTTCACAGTCATGCTTGTGCAAAGGCACAAACATACACTCATCGTCTTATTCCAGCTGTCATCCAGAGCTATCTGTATCAACCCAGGCTGCCAGCTACACCTGTGAAAGTTTGCTTTATGACATTGGCTTAAAAGATTTATCACTGAGTAGCACTTTCAGCTATGCGGAACAGTAGGAGGTTTTAAAAAAGCTCCCTTCCTGGATGAGAGCAGTGGCTGTGAAATGGATCCTTGGGAAGAGTGCATTTGGAGAGGCTGATACGCAGAAGGGCATTTTGAGGGCATTTTGTGATCATACGCTCCCCTGCTCCTCTGGGTCTCTTTTTGTATGAGTTCCAGTCTTACAGCACATCACCCTGATGAGTTCACTGATTAATAATGTTGGGCTATGGTTATGCAAGTATACTCAGATCCAACTGATCACTGGAAAGATCCGAGAAGATGATTATGGAGTGAAATTGATAGGAAGATTAACAGACTTTTTGGCACCTTGCAGCTGTGCCCTTTCTTGGTTTCCTGTAAATTCAGGCAGTCATGGAATGACATGCAGAAAATAGAAAGACAGACACGGAGAGCGAGGGGGGCAACCAATGAGTGCGAGTAATGTAAGTGCAGCTCGTTATGTGATGTGGTACCGAAGAGCTTCCCAGATTACATATGTCATTATTGTAATAAGTCTGAATTCACATCTAATCAAATCCAGGTTTGAGGAACACATCGCTCATATGTCATATAGTGTACACTTCTTAATGGGCGTTATACAATTTATGATCACCATTTTTACAGCCTATTACGACACATTATACAATAATCTGTCAGTGAACAGTAATCGATATTCTTCACCATTCAAGCAATTCACAAGACAGTAATCACAGTAAACTGCCTCTGCCTCATCAGATAAATACTGCATGCCAGTCAAAGACTGCAAAGGCACACAATATAAGTATATTAGTCAAAGTCAAATTATATCAGTATTCATTTTCAACACAGATGGAGATAAAAAACCTTTTGATATGCTCCCCTTGCTTGTTATTAAACCATGCAATGGTTGGATGCAGAAATGCCCCCTCCCTAATTGATCCATATCTAATGCATGCAGGGATCCACAAATGCGTACATCACTAACCAAAGTCATTAAACAGCATTTTATCATGCATTGTTTATTCCTTTGACACCAAATTTACACTTTTATTTTACTTAAGACTGGATAGATCCCACACTCCTTTTGCTATACCAATGAATATCTCCACAACTCCGCAAAAGGAAACACACTCTTACCTTGAGAAACAGATCAGAGGTGCAAAGGACAGGAAAACAAACGTCCCCTGTAGAGCCAGTGTTCACCCATGTATTGAGCTGGTGCCAGATCACCGTCCAGCCACTGGAGCAGCTCTTACAAGCTGCGGGAGGACAGAGAGAGAGGCACCCGGTGCAGTGACAGCTGGAGTAGTTTTGACACATCCGGCAAAGATTCAGGTTATTGCGATAGGAGAGGGAAAAAAGCAGAAAGACATTTCCTCAAAACCTGATCACGTCCTCACTCAGATCCCCCTTCCTGCTTTTTTTTTTTTTTTTAATTTTTTTTTTTTTTTTTACTCTGCTTTCTCCCGTATTCACCTCATTTAAGCATCACTGATACTCATTCGCTCTTGTCTGTGCACTTACCGGGAATAGGCACTCACACACACAGCAGAGATCTCCATCTCGCTGCTGCTGCTGCTGCTGCTGCTGCTGCAATCCCTGTGCATTCGTGATTGAATGAATGTGTGTATGTGTGTGTAAGGAAGGCAGGGAGAGGGTGGGCTGATGGGTGGGTGGATATGGCAGAGGGAGAAGGAGGAGGAGTAAGGGGTAGTACGCAAGCTTCTGGGGAAAGTCCAGAGTCGCTGAGCTGCATCATCGCCCCCCCCCCCACTCCATCCACCCGTTAACTTGTCCTCCACAGGCTATCTCTGTTGACACTGAGCTGTTACATAATCTGAAGGGCTTTGGGAGACACCAGGAGGAGGAGGAGGGGGGCTGTGAAATAATAATGCATTGTGCTTTTAATTGGGTGTCTCCTCTGCCCAACTGCTTTCATATATCTTGGATATTGTTTATGTGAGGTGGTGAAAGGACTAAATCAAGCAAAGGCAGAGAGTGGTGGCTTTATTGCTGCACATACTGGAGTGGATGGGACAGAGAGCAAACAGGGCAGTGGTGTTAATGAGAGTCTGATGGGGGGGGGTTGGATATGAAATGATGAGAAGAAGCAATAAAGACCAAGGCAGAGAGAAAGGCACAGAGTGATGTGTAATGCATTTATAAGATATTTGTTTGCCTAATGATTTGCCAAAATCCTGCTATTGCAAAGAAATAGATATGATATTATAAAAACACAAGTGTTGGTGTAATGCAAACCAATGCTTACAATAAATATTTTCTTTCCTAATTAAGGATGGGGTTGTGTCAACATCCAACAAAGGAATCTTTTATCTTGGGGTAATATTTTGTAAAAGGAAATTATAGTGACATGTTCTATCATGTGAGAATAATGATACATATTTTTGAGGTCTCTGTGTGAGTTGAAATGTCTGTCAATCAGTCAGTCAGTTAGTTTTAGTTCATCAGCATAATGGTGTTAGCTCAGGATACATGATCTCAGTTTATACTGTATCTTCTCATTGAACAGTAAGTCATCACTGCATATTTTATAGTCTTTTGGAACCAGTACTAAAGACACAGCAATGTATGGATGATACAACATCCTAAATAAAATCTGATGAGTGGATAAGTTGTGTATATTGGAGTAGTTTCAAGTGGCCCCATTGAAATTCTGATACCATACTCAGTTTGTTTATGCCAATGAGGGCTGAGAACCAGGACTGTACATGTCTACTTATCACTCTGCCAGAATAGAAAGGTTGTGTGCATCCTCCATCATGGTTGCTTTGTGACAGGTGTCATTATCTTATTGAAAGAATCTTCTACTATCGGGGAATTGAGGGTTTCCAAGAAAAGGTGTATATAATTTGCAACAATGCTTGTGTTGGTTGTATGTTTCAAAATAACATTTACATTGGTGGCACAACTCAAGGTCTCCCATCATTACATTGGCCAAAGTATCACACTAACTCTGCCAGTGTGCCTTCCTCTCATTGTGAATCCTGCTGGCACATATTCTCCAACCAGCAACACAAACACACACATCTACGTGATGTACAAAGAAGGTGATTTTTCGACCAGATCATCTTCTGCCATGTTCTGATGCTCTTGTGCCTTTTGGTGGACAAGATCTGTCAAACTGATTCTCAAACTAATACCAGATCATGTTATGTAAGGAGCAATTCAATATCCAATCAAAGGATGCTTCAGCAACACAACTGGAGGAGTTTGGGATTGAACTACAAACCCTTTGATGGATGACCTGTCCTACATCCTCAGGATCGCTGCCATAATGTCGAAAAGAATAAGAAGCGACTGCAAGAGAGCAGGAACTGAAGTCAGTGTACTGCTAATATTAATTTCTAGATGCATCATAGTAGGTTTCATGGTTTGGCATTCAGCTTCATATATTGTTGTTGTTTTGAAGTTAAAAGAATTCTACAGTCTGAAATTTTGCCAAGGTACCTTTCACAGTAATTACTGAATGCAGTTTAAGAATATACTCAAACCTCAGAAACCATGAGAGATAAACATACAAACATGGGACCAAAATTTCACCATACAGTGCTTATGTTAAAAAAAAATCTGAAGCTGAATGAGGAGGAAAGTTTTATTTCTTCCACACAGTAAGGGGAAACAGTAGCCGGTACAGTGATCTGCTGACTGCTGTCTTATTGATTTAATTCTCTATTTTCCCTCCCAGCCATGCCTGTTCATAGGCCAATGATGGGCTTCTGACTGCTCCAGCTCCATGCATGCTGATCAAACCTGCCTACAACCAGAGGACGCCCTCAGCCTCAACACCAGCTTAATCTCACTGTTTAATGAGTGGAACAACACGGAGTTGACAAGTACAGAGAATTCCCCCTCCACCAATTTTCTCAATCCCTATGCTACTGAGAACTGAGATTTTGATTGACCCACCAAAGGCTATGATGGGAGTGTCCACATAAATGCAAAGAAGCCCCTGATGCTTGCCGATGACTGTCAGCTTCAGCATTCATTATTGGCGGATCTCTGGGCTACTGTACAAGCAAATACTCTAAAATGGTTACTCTACTGAAATTGTGGAAATGTGATATTGAAGGAAGCCTTGGGAAAGTGAAAGTATATACAGTGCAGCCTCGTTCTTTGCGGTTAATGTGTTCCAGGAACCACACGCGATTAATGAATTCCGTGATAGAGCAACAAACTATTTATCTTATTATTTACAGTAATTTAAACGGTAATTTATGACCCTCCTTGTACTGATATTAAACCACCTTCTATCTGTATTAACTTTGCCCACACTCTTATGAACTGTTTAAAGCACTTTTGTGTTTCATGTAAGTCCGAGATTCACGGAACTGAGCGCACTTCCAGTTGCCGTCAGCCAATAGAATGCGCGTATGGTATCACGTGACTGCTTACCAAAAATCCACAATGAGGTAAAGCCACGAGCTTTGATTCGCGAATGCACAAGGGCACACTGTAATACCATAAAATATTGAAGGATGACGATGATGATGTTCAGGGAGAAACAAAATTCTATTGTTTGTAGTTTCAGTTGGGCTATTCGAGGTGTCTAAGGATGGAGACATGAACATTGTCGAATGCTTCTCTCAGATCCACAGAGCATCCCTAGGTGAAAGAGAAATGTTTGCATTAGCACATGAAACAGCCAAAACAGTAAACATACATTTTTATCTTTCATTTAAATTATTCATGAGTACTTTCCTACTGTACTGCAACAAACCCATAGGGGATTGGAACTAGCGAGATCACTCGATGCATAAACAAGGACTTCATGTCATCATGAGAGGCTGCTTCACACATACAGTATCTGTACCTGGTGAGACAAGTCTTTGGTAAATGATGCTTGGTGTCACCAGAATGACTTGTGCTGATTTCTCTTATTCTTCCAAGTTATTGAGCAGAATAATCACATCAGATGGCAACAAATCAAGTGTTTCTGTTTTGTGCAATGTGACGGCAAAGTCGGTGAATTGATCCCTCTAACATTTATTGTATTGTATGATTTATTGTACTATAAAATATGCACATGCATCACAATATGAAAAAATCTTCACGAATTTCAGGTCATTGGCATTCTTGAATGACAGGGATTAAATATAAATTCCCCTAGTCCCAATGAAGATAAATCTTAAAGGCTATTCTTTTGCACCACTATAAAGATAAAATTTCTACTTATCCTTTAAAACATTTGCTCAATGGTTTGGCCCAAAATCTGCTCCTGTTAGATTGTGGCACCAATAACTGGAAGGCTTAGACAGTTCATTGAAACAGTAGACGGGTTAAGGTGAAAGGCTGGTGGTTGTAGGCTGAGGTGGTCTGAGGCCGGGGAGAAAGCTGAATCAGGGTGAGTAGTAAGATGTGCAGAATGGAGGCAGCAGATGTCAGGATACAAGTAGAAACCCCACGAGATTACTCTGGTGGAGACATCAAACTGAGGCCTGAATACTGCAATGACCACTGTAGCTGGTGGAACAATCCAGCAGTGGATGATGGGGTTAAATAGTGCAGAGGGTTGACAGCAGATGAGTAGGTATGTCTGCTGCCAGGTTCAGCTACGACTAATGACCCACAGGAAGGGCAGGCTAACATAGCATCACCACAAGCTTGACATTTACTGTAATTACTGAGCGGATTGTTGTGCTAAACTAAGACAGTGCATATTACCCATAAGTCTGCTACCCTGCTGATGTTATTATTCAGAGTGAGCCACAGAGCTTTCAGTAAGGCTTGAGGCTCTCAGTCTTGCTTCCAGATGAATGCATCTCACCTGAGCATTACTTGCGTTCATGGTAATTGTAATTAATTGTGTAATGATAGAAAATGCACCTTCTACACCTAAAATACACACAGACACACATGCGCATTGCATGCCTCATTGATCACAGATGGTGGTCACTCTTGAAACTATCATAGCACTAAATAATAGTCCTTGTTAAGGAGATAATAGACCTGAATGCATTGACTTGTGCTCTATATCTGGATTCTTTTCACCAAACTGCCACTCCAGTGTTATCCTTACAAATTGGCTGCAAACAATTTGGAGAACCATTAATAATTTTTAATGTTACTGGAAAATTGGCTTTTTGGCTTTTCGCTATTAGCTTTTACTCCCACAGAGAAGCCAACGCAAGTGCTCTTTAAGTCATTTCCATTACACAACACAGCCACAGTAATGTGAAACAAATAATCACATTTATATAGAATTGTTAGATAACACATAATTGCCGTGTGGCTGAAAATAATTACTGGGTAACTATTAAGGTGCTTAGACACAGCGGCACATTAGTTGTAATATAGTTGGATTTTTTTAGTGCGTTTTCTCTGTAACCATTGCCTTCACTGTCTCCCAAGCTTCCAACTCTCTTTGCTGTCTCTGGCTTCTCCATCCAGAAATGGCGGTTTCTGTGATCTTCTAATATTTGAAACGTTTTTGGTGTAATTACTTGTCTGTAAATCTATTTACATAAGTACTGAGTGCCAACTCCTCCTGGAACGATATTAAAACAGAGCATTTCTGACATTTTAGACTCAGGCCAGCATTTGTTATTGGATCAACAAATGACACATAGAGAACAAGTAACTTTTTTTTAACAACCAATGTTCTTTTCAGTTTTTAATTATAGCAATTAGCCTCATTTAGACGGGTATTATTTGCACACTAGAATTAAACTACAGGAATGAATTACAAGTGGCTGAATCATGAGTCATGGCACCAAACGTTGTTTCTCCTGTACTGAATCAGGTAGCAGAATGATTAACTGAATGGAGAAATTTCAGAGTGGAGGCATGATAATGCACATAAATTACATTGGTGTAGTCCAAGTTAGATCAAGTTTCACTCAACTCTTTGCTTTCTGCAGCTGTGGGTGATATATTACCTATTTCTATAATTCCAATGTTGCTTATAAATACTTTTTAAGCACCAGTTGACACATTTATAAACATTTTTTTCAATTGGTGTCCCATTCATCAGAATCAGAATCAGAATCAATTTTAATTGCCATTGTTTGTTAAAAAACACAAGGAATTTGTTTCTGGCAGGTGGTGTCTCAAACTGTACATTCATACATTAAGTTTAACTATGCTAAATACTATAAATACTATAAATAACTATACTAAATACAAAACACAAGACGCAAAACGCAGTAGGTGGGGGGGACACAATGTACAAGTGCAGAATGCAAGTGTAAACAGGTTGCAAGAACTGGAAGACAAATAATTTAACATTTGCAGTTCAAGTGTCTTATGGCTTGGAGGAAGAAACTGTTCTTTAATCTGGTGGTTTTTGAGAGGAAGGCTCTCTAGCGCCTCCCAGAGGGTAGACTTTTAAATAGTCTGTGTCCAGGGTGTGATGGGTCTGAGATGATCTTCCCTGTCCGACTCCTAACTCTTGAGGAGTACAACTGTAGGAGGGAGGGCAGGGTGGTCCCAGTGATCTTCTGAGCAGACCTGATTGTCCTTTGCAGTCTTGTCCTGTCCCTTTGGGTGGCAGCACCGAACCAGACTGTGATGGAGCAACACAGGACCGATTCAATGACTGCCGTGTAAAACAGGACCAACAGCTCCTGTGGCAGACCGTGCTTCCTCAGCTGCCTGAGAAAGTACATCCTCTGTTGGGCCTTCTTGAGGATGCAGCTGATGTGGAGAGTCCACTTCAGGTCCTGGGAAACAGTAGTCCCCAGGAACTTGAAGCTTTCCACAAAGTCCACAGGGCTGTAAATCTTTTTCACCCCAGTGGGGCTGTTTTTAAGAAAGTTTGTTTATCTGGGTCCAAAATCCAATTTGCGGCACAGTAAACAAATCAACATGCAAGACTTGAACAATCTGGACAACAGACTGCTCTTATGAACTGCTCTCTTCCTATAAGGGATGTATTGTATTATTTGTAACACTGCTGTGTAATAAATTTATAAACAAATCTGTGCAGTACAACTTTTCATCATCATCATCATCATCATCATCATCTTCCAGCCGCTCCATCCGCGGTGGCGGGTCACAGGGAGCTGATAGACGTGAAGAGGGGGGAAACTCCGGGCGCGACGCCATTGCACAGATAAGCTACACAGAGACACAGACAAACACGCTCACACTCACTCCTGTGGACAATTTGGAAGAGCCAGTTAATGAAGCGCATGTTTTTGGAGGTGGGAGGAAGCCAGAAAGCCCCGAGAGAACCCACGCAGACACGGGGAGAACATGCAAACTCCACACAGAGCGGGACTCGAACCCGGAACTGCCTTGCTGTGCGGCGACAGCGCTACCCACTGGGCCACCATACAACAACGTAAACCCCCCCCCCCAAAAAAAAACCTGAAATGAATAACTAAAGTGTTGATGACATTGACCTGCATGCTTCATAAAACTGCTAATATTTACGGGATACTTTATCTAGTCTAGGAGATGCAGACTGGAATGATTTCCACTGCAGCAATGACACTGAAAGCCACAGAGGATCCACTCTGAGCCTCCATTGCATGTCTGTGCTCCTCACCCAATTTGAGTTCAAGTGAAGCCACCCTTATGTAGGACACTCATTCTGGCCACTTATTCTTGTGATCTCATTCTGTCAGACATTATTCAATGTGTTTCTGTGACCCTGGGTGCTGTGTTTTACAGGGCAATAGCCGTTGGTTGGGTCCCCCAATACAAATCGGTCTCAGTGGAGGGGCTAGATTGCGCTGGCAACAATGAAGCTTTAACACCTTAACCAGCTTAGAGAGACTGGGACAGGTGGTTGCTGGGGGGAGTAAATATCAAGCTGCTGAAATTTGGGCCGTTACCTGCAGGGATAGGTTTTGGAGTCGGCTGTAATGAATGTTGGGCAACAGATGAGGGAGAGGATCTGCACTTGCTCACTACTGGCAATATAACCTCTTGAAATGACTTGGGAAATCTTTGTGAGTGATGACTGAAGTCTGAATAACATCTCAGTAGTTAAAAACCCCTTTGTTAATTCAAAGATCAATTTTTGCTCACATGTATATTCTGTAATGGTTGTAATAATAATAAGTTGTACTTATTTATCATTCGATAAAGACACGGTGAGTCTTTTTCATTGTAAAAAAGATTTTTCAATAGTGCGCTTACACTCACACTGCCTTATTTTTGTTGTTCAGATAACCAGACAGCTTAAAATATATAAAGATGGAGAAATGCTTTTCATCCCACAGAATGTAGCCGTCTGATGTTCATGTGAATCTTAACTAATCTTCTAAATATCTGCCTTTCAGATAATATACCTGAAACCTGACAAATGTGACATTTCATGATGCTTATTAAATAGCACATAATTTATACAGGTGCTGTCAGGTGTGGATGTGAACCATTTTAAAACGTAGATGGATCATACAATTGGCAGGCTAGTGGCAAGAACATCTAACACACTGCACAGAAATTCAATGTTTAGCTACTAAAAGTTGTTTCAAAAACTTTTGCAGTAAAACTGGCCTCACAACAATGGCCCATGTGTAACCAGGTCAGCCTTGGACTTCTACATCCCTATTCTTCACCTGCATGCTCTTCGGAGTGGAGATGGCTGATGCAATAGCAGGTTTGCACAGGCAAAGAATTTCTGCAAAAGCTGTCAGAAAGGATGCAATTAATCACCAACTGATCTTCAATACTGAACTCATGGCGCAAATGCACATGTAGTCACATCTATCCTTTCAGAGAAATGTTCACTTAACAGAAGAATCCTGGTTTACACTGGAAATGACAGGCAAACGGGATGTCATTGTATGGATAGGCAGTTTGCTGATTAGTGTTGCGCTGAGTGCCCTATTGTGGAGGTGTAGTTGGGGTATGGCAAAGCCGTGCATGCACACAATGGATAGAGCTGTGTCTAATTTATTATAATTTGAAACCACAGTGCATTGTTACATATTACATTATTATACAGTAACAGGATTGCAGTCCCATTCTTGTGCTATTCACTCACCTCATGTTGTAGCATTTTAATGCACAGTCCCATTTTAGAATGACTCCAATTCACATGAGATGCAAACATCTCAGTTGTTGCATGGCCTGCATACTCACAAGACATGTCACCCAGGATGTGTCATCCAGCAGTGTGTCTGCAATAGAATAGAGCAGCAGAAAGCTTCATTGTCATTGCAATCTGCAACACTTTATGTTGATTAAAGTCATGTACATGGGTATATAAAAAACAAATCGTACATCACAGGTGTAATTTGATTATTTTCATGTAAGACCAATAAGTTCATTTCAGGATTTTGAGAATTGCCTTTGCACTCACACTCTTGAGGGAGAGTCTGATTGAAGGACACCTGTCCTAAGCAGCAGGACGCTGCATGGTGTCTGGACACCGGTGATTTATGAATACAATAGCATGATGAAGTTGGTGCATCTGAGGTGATGGGGAATTAATTGGAGAGAGCTCATAAAAGTTGCCTGAAAATACAGTGGACACAAATAAAGTCATTATTAAAGAAACAGCAGCAATGAGCTAACAATCAATATGTGTTGCTATCGGATAGATATGTCTCACAGATAAGCTGATATTTAAATTGACAGTCCCTGACAGAGCAGGATATTGAATCTGAGCATGTTTGAAAGATGTGAATGACAGGATTCTTTGAGAATAAGATATGGTGATACGATACATATGCAAAGGAAAGGAACTTTTTCTGGAGCTTCCTTTTAGCTCTGTTTAAGAAAATGCTATCTTGTTTGTATTATCTGAATGCTGAGTGAGCAAAATTGACTTTTTCAATGAGAGAGGGTGCCTCACTGCATTGTCAATTCATCACTTTGGCTCCACGAAAATTGTTTCTTCAAGCCAATATGAAGTGAGACAGGGCTTGTCAGCTGTATCTTGTTGTCTAGATTGTTTTCTGTTTATTCTGACTGTTCCGTTGTTTTATTCTCAAAAGGAAACGCACTCGGAACTTTGAAAGGAATCTGCATATCAGCTGATGCACATTCTGCACATTTGAAAATGATGTGATTCTGGTGAACTCCTTCGCCCAGAAATGTAGGTGTTATTTTTCCCATTCATCTTGACCACACAGGATCTTTTTCTTTTCATTCCAGCTAACAGTAAACATTGGGCTGTTTATCATAATGTACAGTAAAAGAAAGAAAGAAAGAAATGCTGCATACATGTTGGAATAATGAAAGCCCCTATAATCTGAATAATACTGGTGTCCCTCATGTTTTGCAGTGTGCTGCTGAAGATAAATGCCCATTTCTGAATGCTCAATAATAATAATAATAATATGCAGGTCACGTAACACCGTTTACATGGAAAGGGATGTCATATGTGGAAAATAGTAAAATCTTTGAAACACATGTTGTGTAGTTGAGTCATAGTAAATCATGTTTTCAACACAGTAAGTGAACTTGAATGTGTAAGTAAAACCAACTTGAGATGCCTTCTAACAGAGTATGACTCAGAATAATAACAGTACAGTAATCAGTTTAAGTCCCAAGCAAAATACTCGCTCTCTCACAAATTGGTTAAAAAAAAAAGGGGGGGGTGACGACAATAGGTTTGTGGATGTTTTTCAGTCAGACCAAAATGCAGCCTCTTCAGTGACATGGCATCCACTGAATCTGCTGTCTGCAGCTTTTAAAGAGCATCTCTCGGGGGAGGGGAACGGGGTTCTGGATGGCTATTCCTCTTCTTCATCGGCCCAGATTTTGTTTGCTTTGTGTCTGCCTCAACACTGCGTTCTCTGGTTGATGAAACACTCCACTGTGAGGAGTGATCCTTGGCCACAGTGATGCATATGCTTGGTTTCCATGCATTCCTTTGGACTCCAAGATGGGTCCATGGAAGCCCATATAGTTGTTTTCAGATATTAATTACTTTTCCAGTAGTTTTATCTCATTAAAAATAAAGTATTACACCTCCGATTATATGGCTCTAGTAAAAAAGAAGATATGCAGTGCTATGCTTTGTAATACAGCTGAGCTTTGAACAATTTTCAATTCATAACTTTTATAAATCTAATATAATGTAAAAACGACAGAACACCACTCTCAGTGGGCCATCGTTTCTGAATCACCAAATATGACTTTGAAGTTTCCTCATGTGTGAAGATGTCATCTCTGCTCATCCAAATTAAATCACTGTTACTCATCACATTTTCCATTCGAGCTCATGTGCTATCTCAATGGAAACTAATTCCACTGGCCATTTAGTGAACCAGACATACAGACTCTGCTGGAATATCAGAGGCTTAACCCTTGACACAACATCTTTCAGCCATAGTTTATGGTACTTTATTACAGAGGAATGTCATTTTCCAAGATTCCCATATAAATCTTGGTGTCTTTAACCTTGTCAGCCCCATCACCATGGACGCTATTTAAATTAGATTTACTATGTCACTCAAGATCACCAAGGCATGTAGGCATTTTCGATTCAATGCACTGAGCGCTGTATAAGTAATAGGTATAAGGAAGTTTTGAAATTTCATTTTTAAAAAGATAATATCTATAGTGTATTATTTATGATGTATCATAATGATGATGCTTCATTAATATTTTCTCATGCACTGCATTGAAAGTCATAAATCAGTGTAGATGTGACTTTTAAAGAACTACAACCCTATATTACCAAAGATGTCAGGGTTGATCTCTGCTTTTTGCTGTTGATGTGACTGCGTTAGATTCATCACTCCGGGACCTTCAGCGTGCAGTGGAATGGTTTGCAGCCAAGTGTGAAGTAACTGGTGTAAGGGTCAGCACCTCCAAATTCCAAATTGGTTCTGTAGAAATCGATGGACTGCTTCTTCCAGATTGGGTATGAATTACTGCCTCGAACAGGGGAGCTTAAGTATCTTGGGGTCTAGTTCAGGAGTTGGTTTGCAGTCTGCAGTAATGTGGGTGGTGTTGGTCCATCAGTAAGAAGAAAGAGCTAAACCATAAGACAAAGCTTTCCCAGTCTCCTTGCTAACCCTCACCTACAGTCATGACCTCTGTCTTCTTCTCTCCTTTCGGCTTTTCCCTTCAGGGGTCGCCACAGAGAATCAGTTGCCTCCATCTAACCCTGTCTTCTGCATCCTCTTCTCTCACACCAACTACCTTCATGTCCTCTTTCACTACATCCATAAACCTCCTCTTTGGTCTTCCTCTAGGCCTCCTGCCTGGCAGTTCAAAACTCAGCATCCTTCTATCAATATATTCACTACCTCCAGTTTTGTCTCCTGTCTTTTCAGAGCTGGAGGTAGCAGAGATGAAGATGCTGAAATTGTCTTTGGAAGTGATCAGGATGAATAGGATCAGGAATCAGTACATCAGAGGGACAGCACATGTTAGAAGTTTTGGAGATAAAGTCAGAGAGGCCAGACTGAGATGGTTTGGACATGTCCGAAGTCATGACCTCTGTATAGGACCTAAATATTAATCGTCATTATGTGCTCAGTCCAGGGATGTGCGGTCAGCAAAGGCAGATGAGGCAAGGCCTGCATCATGAAGGGTAAAAATAAAAAAATACTGATTTAATAAAATTCTTTTCAGGTTTCAGTGCTCTGGTCTGTGCTTTATTTTGATTTGCTTTTTTGGAAAAAGTCAAAATTGCTAAATTTGTACATTTCCTCTTCAAAATATAGCGAAACGAGAAGCGAGGCAACAAACAGTCTCACCTCACCTCAGATTGAACAATCCCTCACTCACTGGGTTGAAACTCATAACTGACAAGTGCCTGTTTCTCTCCCTCTTCCTGTGTCCAATATGTCCTCAGACAATTTTAAGGACCACTCTAAGTTTCTATAGCCAGGCTTAAGTATTTGTGTGTTGCATATTTAGTTTTGCTAATTGCATTAAACTGCAGATAAAACAATCTCATGACAAGTCAGACTCTATCAGCACTATGTCTCAAAAAAGGAGGCTTACAATAGCACTCAGGTTAGAGTTTTTGTTGTCTGCAAATTCTAAAAGATTTCTCAAAACTAGACTCAAAATGGAATCCAAGTAAGACCAACACCAGAGCTAAAAGATCTGCTTCATACATCAGGCTCTTTACAAACTGAGTAGTAAATCTGACTCTAATATCAATGCCTCACCAGCCATAAACCTCACTGCATGTCACTGGTTCAGTCTCAGAGAAATGGTAAGGTGAGGGGCTCAGATCTCTGGAATGAATTCAGCTGCTGCTCTTTAGCTTTGAAAGGAGCCAGTTGAGCTGGTCTTTGCCACCTGAATAAAATGCCTCCTGGGCACCCCCTTCAAGATGAGGCACGTCCAACAGGGAGGAGACCTCTGGGTAGACACAGAAATAGGGATTATATATCTCATCTGGCCTTGGATTGCTTTTCTCAACCTGCCACAGTGACCCAACCCAGATCAGTGGAAGAAAATTATTGGATGGATAAATTGACCTTTAAGTTATTGTAGGTTCAGAGGTCTGGGGTATGATGTGTGGTAATCCTTTCCAGCTTTTGTTAAAACATATTTCCTTTCTGCTTGTCACAGACATACATCTATTCTAATTTGCAGCTATTTTTGTCTATTCAAATTCTAATTTTGGGGATTTTATTTCATTAATTTTTTTTAAGTACGTATTTTACAAACAGGAATTAAAGGAACTTACGTGAGAAGAGGCTGTAAACAGGATAACTTTAAAAGCTTGGAAAGCATTTTAATTAAATTTTGTGAATAGTACGAGGTAGGAGTAATAGTGGTAGGCCTTGTTGAGGGGAAGATTTGAGTAGATCATGAGGCTTATCCAGATGATAATATGGACCCAGCAGGCAAATTTACAAATCCTATTATGGCAACACTACAGGCAAAGTTCCTGGCATGTGATCTCTGAGCGCCTTGCTATTTTCCAAAATAGAGCTGCACAAATGAACACAAATACTCTAAGTGCACATCATTTGCGTTGATAAAGCAATAAAGATATGATCATGATGTCTGCACAGTAATAATAATAATAACAATATCCAAGTCAACATATGGCAGTCTCTTTCCAGCAGACATTCAGTGCGTGATGACCTGTAGCCAACCAACCAGTCATTAAGAAATGGTAATCATGCACACACATCATACAAACAGATCACATTCACATTACAGACTGTATTTAATATCGTTAAATACGCAGTCAATGACTCTGATGCCGAAAACACAGCACAAAACACTTTGCTTTTAGGACTGCAGTAGCAGAAGAAAAATTCTAATCACGCTTGTGCATGAATATATCAGCTGCTGTAGGGTTGAATCCACTTCCCTCAACACCTTTCTTACCCACTTGGCATTTCCCTTTCCTTCAGACTTTCTGTTTCTATAGCAGGAACAACAGTCCGCTACGACATAGTGGATAATTGGTTATTACAAGAAATGCTGCTTGCAGTGTGGCAGTAGCTAGATTCATTTTCAGACTTTGTCTTGGATGACTGCAGTTAAAGACGTTGCCATCAAATAGCAGCAGATTGCATTGAGGACTTAATAATGACAGTTCTGAACCCCTCCTCAAATAATCTGTCTCGATTCACACGCGCATGAGATGAAGCTGAAGCCTGGTATTGCTGGAGAGAAGCTGTCAAATCTGTCAAGAGCAATTACAAAAGTGCTTACTCATCCCTAGGGTTAACACTGCACTATTGCTGATCGTTCCGCAGACAGGACATATACTGTACCCTGCATGTTTCAAGGCAGTTTACAATGACCCTTTTCATATTTCATGTCTAACTATATGCAGTTTGTTTCCACAAGAAAAGACAGCATATTTTTTTGTGCCTCTAGATAATAACATACAAAATAAAACCCCTTATCTTTAGTTTGACTCTGATACGATCTGGAAAGTCTATATTTTTTACCTTACACCTGTTGTGATTGAACAGAATACTCACCATTTAAATTTTTGGGTGGGCAGGGACTGAATATAAAACACAATTCTGATGAAAAGAGATCTGAAATCAAAAGGGAACATTCCTGCCAAGTAAATCAAAGGTATCTGCTGCAGGCAAAGCAAAGCTCTGTTTCTAATTATTTGATGGTAATAATTATTATCATAGTGCGACACAAGCAACTTGGACAGTCTCACAGTAGAGACAGAAGGTTTCTTCATATATTGTCTTTAAATAGTGTTTTCTCCAGAGTTTTTATCTGCCCTATACTAGCAGAGGAAGACTTTATTATAGTTAGGCACAGGGCTGCTAGATCAGCTACATCAGGGTGAGCTGGTAGAAATGGGCAATGTGTCTGATAGACAGGGTGTGATTTGTTGGGGGTGTGTGGGGTTGAATGAATTTTGATGCTGTCTATTCTCAGGGAACCCCGTCAATTATTTAAAAAATATGAAAATAACAGGCAGGTTGTAAGAGTTTTTTTTACAGGTAGTCTATACTTTTCATTACTGGCTCTAACTTTTCAACCTGACCCGAATTGTCAGAAGTCTTGTTGTTTGTGAACGTCTCCATTCACATAATTACATTGTGCATTAGTTTTTGACTCAAAAGTTTGCATTGATTTGCATCCCCAACGCCAATTTATACAAAATCAAAAAATAATTTTATTCTCATCTGAACTAAATTTGAAATCAGATCGACTGAAAAAAACAACCTTTCATGCATATTTCAACATTAAAGTCCGTATAATTTAATTTCATTGTGTGAGACCAGTTCTCAGACGAAAATAAAACTGATCCAGTGAGGCCATTCTTGTCCCTCACTACCGTTGGTCTCAGTTTGATATTATAACTTTAAAAATGCGGTGTCATAGAATAAAAACTAAATGGGAGGCAAACATTAAACATTGCTAAGATATTAGCGGTGTTTCCCAAGGGGAGAAATCACTTTTATATAAGAAATATCATCATAGATCAGGCCCTTATCAAAAGATTCAAAAAGTTTACCAAAAGGTCGTTTGACAAACATATAATTATATGAGAAGAATGCTTCAGCATACGTAATGGAAAGCTTGCCTACCTTGATCTCAGTGCATTATTTAATGCAATCGATCACATGATTATTGTATCCCATTTAGAGCAATCTGTGGACATCAATCATGCAGCCATTCAGTGGTATAGGTTACAAACAGGGCACCTCATATAATGACACATGTATCCATTTTTATGCTGATAGTGAAGCCAACAGATTCAATGAAATATTTCTTCAAGGACATACACAAATGGATGGAATACAGTTTCCCTTCAGCTCGGCTCAAAACAGACTGAGATACTTATTTTTGGCACTGACAAAGGTTCATACTCACATCTCATTACTCCACGGCGTAGACACCCTGGTTTTATATGCTGTTATTAAGCTGTTTTTGTCTACTGGAAACCTTGAAAGAGTCAGCCATGCATTTATTTCATTCTGGCTTCATATTCTGGCTCTTCTGTGGCTGCCGTCAGTTTGCCATCTCTGCCCCAAGAACACCCTTCGAGATGATTCATTTTAATAGCTAAATCTTCCTGTGATTCTCTATTCCTGCAACATTTTAAAGTTTAATTTTTTTTTTTTACTTTTAACTTATCCTATTTAATAAATATTGATGGAATCTCAGTGCATGTCCTTTTTACGCTAATAAGTTCATTATTCATGTTTATTGTTTTTGCCTTCCAGAGCACTTAGTACATCTTTTCTTGGAAAGGTGCTATATAAATAGATTTTATTATTGTAATTTATTGCTAACATTTCTCGCACATTAGGAGGAGGCAGTGCTAGTTGTTTAGACTTGTACCTTGGCAATGCTATAACAAAAAGTTCTAAATCAATAATAGATTGTGAGTTGTAAAATCTTTACACCTCTTGCTTCAGGCTGGTGATTATGGGTACCTGCTTCGGTCTTGTCCCCACAAATCCTCCAGGAAGGAGATGCTAAAGTTTCTTAGAGTTTGTTCGGCCCTTTGTACACTTGAGCAAAGCAGCAGGGAGCCCAAACCACACCCACTTCTGAAAAGGGTGTGGTTAGCCTCTAGTCATTTTAAGCCATACACACACACACACACACACACACATACACAACCATACAGTCCATGACCAGGAGGATGAAACAGACAAACAGGTGTCCTATAATCCATCATCTGAGTGGTGCTATAGGCAAGAAACATCAAAGACGTGTTGTTAATACATCCAAGGACACACACACACACACACACACACACACACACACACACACACACACACACACACACTTTCCCACTACTCTCATCATCTGTCAGTGAACATTGTGCTCGTTGCGGAGAGCTCTTCATTTACTCAGCAGGTGTGGAGAAGCTGCTGAATGTGGTTTGTTGCTGCACTCATATGTGACCCATTAGGCCAGCTCAGAAATATTGCACCTGCTTTAATTACCCCTTACTGTGACTTTGATCATGTTCACATATACGTTTCTTACAACCGCATCATATAACTGCAGCAACCCCCCCATTTTAATATATAAATGCTTCTATTAAAAGGACACAAAAGAAGAGGGGAAAAAAAATCAAGCCATCTGCCCGGATAAATTTTTATCAACGCGCAACTCTTTAAATTACAAATTTGTAAACATGATCCCCATAATGCGCTGGCAACACATCCAGATCATACTCTGCCTCTTGACTGTAGTCAGTTGGGATAGGCTCCAGTAACACTGGTGACTCACAAAGTGGAAAAGCAGCTGTAGACAAGATGATTGCGGTCATTTAATTGACAAAAAAATGAATGGATGGATGGATGGATGGATGGATGGATGGATGGATGGATGGATGGATGGATGGATGGATGGATGGATGATCCATTTATCCATTTTCCAACCGGCTACAGGTGAAAGGCGGGGTACATTCTGGATAAAATGCCAGTTCATCACAGGGCCACATGAAATACAAATTCACATGCTCACATGTATGGACAATTTAGTGTGACCAGTTCACCTAAGCTGCATGTTTTTGGAGGTGGGAGTAAGCAGGAGAACTTGGAAAGAACCCACATAGACAGGGGGAGAACATAAAAACTCCCCACAGAAAGGCATTGAACCCGCAAACTTCTTGCTGTGAGGAAGCAGCATTACCCACTGTGCCACCGTGCCATCCAAACATGATTTCAGTTTAAATTAAAAAAAAAAAGAAACCCTAAATGGGATGTTATAACAGCTGAACTATACACCTATATTTGGGATCTAATAATGGAAAGACCCACCGCTGGCTCCTGGTTGCTATCCTCTTGACCTGCATCAAGTTAACATGATCTAATCTCATCTGATCAGAAGCCAGGAAATCAAGTTAGACTGTGGATTGCCCCAGATACTTTGTGGCAGGTATATATATTTCTCCAGTTAAGGGATCCAAGCACTTAAGCTATTAGCCATTTTTTTTAGACAAACCCAAATTAATTTATTCTCATCAACCAGCGTTGTCATTACAGCTTGCCTTTCTCTCTGTGTGTGTCTATCGTGTATTTTTTCCTATGAAGTTGGGCAAAGACTAAGCCTACTTTTTATCATTAGATGTCAATGGGAGACAGACTCCAAAACTGCCTGAAGTCATTTTCTATATGGACACATGCAGAGCTGAATGAATCCACTATGAGTCAGTTTCAGCCGGTTGTGGAGAAAGCCACGGGACACCTGTCCTGATGTTTGAGCAGTAGGTTGTGTTTTTAGCTGCTGGGCTGAGGCTCACAAACTGTGAAGTTACAAGAAAACTAATGTCAACTACTCTATGTTACAGTACATTAACAATATATTTACGCTACTGAAAGCTGTTAAAGTTTATTACGTAATTCAAAATACTTCTTAATAGGCAATCTTATTCAAACCATATTTATTCATTCATTCATTCATTTTTCTTACCGCTTTTTCTGCTTACATAGGTCGCAAGGGTTGCTGGAGCCTATCTCAGCGGACTTATATGATATACCAGGTTGCTCTACTCCGATTATGGTATTTTACTGCTTATGTAAAACTGGCTTTAACCTTTCCAGGGTAATACAACATATTTTTCATTTTTTAATTATAACTTTTAATCCAAATTAATGAATAGATATATTGTCCTCCACATAAAGGTTGTACCACCAAGCTGCTTGCAGTAAACAGTGATTGCGCACTCCTCGGAATACTCCATTTCAACCGACATTAATCACGAATCTTGGATGGAGGGATTACATTTGCTATTCCATTATCGTAATCATAAAGACAGATTATTCGCCTTTGTGATGATGCACCATGAATGTAGCCGTAAGAGGACACAAGCCAGTGTCTTATTGTGCCGGTCCTAAGTCCGGATAAATACAGACGGTTGTGTCAGGAAGGGCATCCAACATAAAACTTCTGCCAAATCAAACATGCGAATCAAATCTATGACTTCCATATTGGATCAGTCGAGGCCCAGGTACACAACAACCGCCATCGGTGCTGTTGACCTACAGGGTGCCGGTGGAAATTGGACTACTGTTGGTCAAAGAAGGAGAGAAGGAAAGTGTGTTTGTAGGAAGACAGAGAAGAGGAACGCCAAGAGTATAGGACTGAGAGTAGGGTCATTGAATGTTATAGTTCCAACATTCAACGACCCTACTCTCAATCCTGTACAGGAAAAGGTACAGAATTGGTTGACATGATGCAGAGGAGGAAGGTAGACATACTGTGTGTCCAGGAGACCGGCGGAAAGGTTAGAAGTTTAGGAGCAGGGTTCAAGTTGTTCTATCATGATGTAGATAGGAAGAGAAATGGAGTAGGAGTTATCTTGAAGGAGGAATTTGTTAAGAATGTCCTGAGGGGTAAAAAGAGTGTCAGATAGAGTGAAGAGTCTGAAGCTAGAAATTGAAGATGTGATGTTCAATGTTGTTGGTGGGTATGCTCCACAGGTAGGATGTGAGCTGGAGGAGAAGGAATAATTCTGGGTGGACTTTGATGAAGTGATGCATCAAAGTCCACCTAGAAGTGAGAGAGTTATCATTGGTGCAGACTTCAATGGACATGTTGGTGCAGGTAACAGAGGTGATGAGGAAGTGATGGGCAGGTTTGGTATCCAGCAGAGGAACGCAGAAGGACAGATGGTAGTTGACTTTGCAAAAAGGATGGAAATGGCTATAGTGAATACTTTCTTCCAGAAGAGGCAGGAACATAGGGTGACCTATAAGAGTGGAGGTGACTGCAAAGTAGTGATAGGTGAGAGTGTAGCCAAACAGCATAGGATGGAGGTGTGTAGGATGACTCTGGTGGTGAGGAAGATGAAGAGGGCAAAGGCAGAGCAGAAGATGAAATGGTGGAATATGAAAAAGGAAGAGTGTTGCATGACTTTTAGGAAGGAGTTAAGACAGGCTCTGGGTGGTCAGGAGGTGCTTCCAGATGACTGGACAACTACAGCTAATGTGATCAGGGAGACAGGTAGGAGAGTAGATAAGGAGACTTGGAGGTGAAATGAGAAGGTACAGCAGTATACACAAAGAAAGAGGTTAGCTAAGAAGAAGTGGGACACTGAGAGGACTGGAGAGAGTAGACAGGAGTACAAGGAGATGCAGCGTAAGGTGAAAGTAGAGGTAGCAAAGGCCAAACAAGGGGCTTATGATGACTTGTATGCTAGGTTGGACAGTAGGGAGAGACTGATCTATACAAGTTGGCAAGAAAGAGAGACAGAGATGGGAAAGACGTGCAGCAGGTTAGGGTGATTAAGGATAAGGATCGAAGTGTATTGACAGGTGTCAGTAGTGTGATGGGAAGATGGAAAGAGCACTTTGAATGAAGAGTTGATGAACGTGGAAAATGAGAGATGCCTGAGGAATGGAGAAGTGTGCCGGTGCCCATTTTTAAGAACAAGCAAGATATGCAGAGTTGTGGCAACTACAGAGGAATAAAGCTGATGAGCCATACAATGAAGTTATGGGAAAGAGTAGTTGAAGCTAGACTATTTGTCGAGGTTTGCTGTAGGACCCAAATGCGCAGACGTCAGGTAAAAGGGAAAAAGAGATTTATTTAACAACGAATGTGATGAGATGATGGACCAGATGATCAGGCTGAACAGTGAATCGGCAGGAGAAGAGAAGGCAGGCAGGCGGCTGGAATGGTAATAGTCAAACAGGCAGCTGACCGGAACTGGAACACAGAGAAAACAGAGTTATCAAAAAAAAATCAAGGTGCGAGTTGAAGAGAGAGCCAAGGTGCAGATACTGACAGGCAGTACAAACGAACTGGCGATGAACGGTGGAAAGCTGGTCCTCATGAAGGTCTGTAGATTGGTGATTAGTCACAGGTGTGCTGCTCTGCTACCAGGAACAGCCACACCCAGGTAGGCGGAAACTATGAGGGACTCAGAAGAGGGAGAGAGAGAGAAGCAGCTGCAAATCCTGACACTATTGGCAGAAGTGAGCATTTGTGAGCAGCAGTATAATTTCATGACAAAAAAGAGTTCTACAGATGCAGTATTTGCTTTGAGGATGTTGATAGAGAAGTACAGAGAAGGCCAAACAGAGCTGCATTGTGTTTTTGTAGATCTGGAGAAAGCTTATGACAGGGTGCGCAGAGAGGAACTATGGTATTGTATGAAGAAGTCTGGAGCGGCAGAGAAATATGTTAGAGCGGTGCAGGGCATGTATGTGGACTGTAAGACAGTGGTGAGGTGTGCTGTAGGTGTGACAGAGAAGTTCAAGGTGGAGGTGGGACTGCATCAGGGATCAGCTCTGAGCCCCTTCTTGTTCACTATAGTGATGGACAGGCTGACAGATGAGGTTAGACAGGTATCTCCATGGACTATGGAGATAGTCCATGCTCTCACTATCTGTAGTGAGAGCAGGGAACAGGTGGAGGAGAAGCTAGAGAGATGGGGGTTTGTCCTGGAAAGGAGAGGAATGAAGGTTAGCCACAGTGAGACAGAGTACATGTATGTGAATGAGAGGGGCCCAAGTGGAAGAGTGAGGTTACAGGGAGAAGAGATCAAGAAAGTGGAGGATTTTAAGTACTTAAGTTCAACAGTCCAGAGCAATGGAGAGTGTGGAAAAGAGGTGAAGAAGCGTGTAGATGCAGGATGGAACGGGTGGAGAAAAGTGTCAGGTGTGATGTGTGATAGAAGAGTTTCAGCTAAAATGAAAGGAAAGGTGTTCAAAACTGTGGTGAGACCAGCGATGTTGTTTGGTCTAGAGACAGTGTCACTGAGGAAAAGACA
Source organism: Antennarius maculatus (assembly GCA_013358685.1). Lineage (NCBI taxonomy): Eukaryota > Metazoa > Chordata > Actinopteri > Lophiiformes > Antennariidae > Antennarius > Antennarius maculatus. Next base: position 13,511,231 of record CM023616.1, on the reverse strand, counting down.
GGAGACAGAGCTGGAGGTAGCAGAGATGAAGATGCTGAGGTTCTCTCTGGGAGTGACCAGGATGGATAGGACCAGGAATGAGTTCATCAGAGGGACAACACATGTTAGAAGAGGTTTATGGATGTAGTGAAAGAGGACATGAAGGTAGTTGGTGTGAGAGAAGAGGATGCAGAAGAAAGGGTGAGATGGAGGCAACTGATTCGCTGTGGTGACCCCTGAAGGGAAAAGCCGAAAAGAGAAGAAGGAGAAGAGTGATGATGCACCATGAATCATACAAAATGACGCAGTCTTCTTTTAAATGAGTGATGAGCTCAAATATTGGAGACATATGAGCAGTTTTCAGTGAGAACTGGATGTTTGGCAAAACAGTGACTAATCTATGCACATCAGGTCTGTTCATGTTAACTTTATCAACTCCGTGTTTCTGTGTAACACCAAACCGGACAATGAGCCTGCAAATGTACTTGATTGTTGAATGGTTCTTTTTCTCAAAGCTTCAAAATACATAGGCTGCCATGATAGGGCCCCTAAAATAGATTGCCTGGCATCAGAATGATAGTACAGAATGGATGATTTCAATATTATTTCTGACTGCACCCAAGGTACAAGAAAAATGATTCTATCGGGACTTCAGCAAAATGCCTGCCTGTCAACAATGATGGATGTCTGTGCAAAACAACGCTCCTTGAATATTGATAACCGCTATGTGATAACATCCCCATGCTCTTGAATATGTTGAGGGAGCACAATACTGAGGCGATACATGCAACCTGCAACATAACTACACAGTGGAAGAAGCATGCTCATGAATATTTAAAGACACCTCATTGTCATGCAAAAAGATATGCCATGCTATATTCATGCAACAAAAAATCTTCAACGAATCTCTCAGTGAGGATTTTTGTCTGACTTCATTTGCTTTACACTAATGATTTTCACTTCTAGTGCAAAGTTATATAGTTTAATTTAACAGTGTGTGGAAAAAACTATCTTGGCTTGCTTCTCTGTTACTCTGTAATGAAGTGAACTGTATCGATACCACAGAGGTAATTTTGTTTGTGTCAAATTAATTGTTCAATATATTTTTGAAAGCTGGAGTTCGACTCAATTATGCTTTGCTGCTTTCTCCTTTTTCTATTCACTTAAGAAAATAAGATAATATGTACATAGTCACACAGAAAGAAAATGTGTTCTTTGAATTACAAGCATACTCCTCACATTTGGCATCATTCCCCATTGAACATTATCTGATGATGTGTGATCACTGCTGCAGAACCAAAGAGATAATATCTTCTATTCCATGCATACCTATTCTTTGCCAGACTCTGATGCCTTAGAAAATGAACAGTGAAAGTCAACTGCCAATACTTATGTCAGACCTATGATTGTGTGTGTTATAGGGCAATGTGGCCTTGGGCTGCAAGTCATATATACAGATGAGGAGCAGGCTACATATATCTTCCTCGCATCATTTATTCTTTATACATTCAGATTTATTTCATTTTTACTGTATAGCATGGAGTCCAGAACAGCTCTTTCATTTATACAGTGCTCCTATATATACTGCTATATATACGCTCACACACACATACACACACACACACGCACACACATACACACACACACACACACACACACATACACACACACACACGCACACACACACACACACACACACACACACACACACACACACACACACACACACACACACACACACACACACACACACACACACAAGTTCGTGTGTATACTCCTAATAATTAATTGTGTGAAATTGTGCAGTAATTATTCATTTAAACTGTGTTCAGATATAACACGTATTTTTGTGACAGTATAATTAAATAAATAGAGCAGCTCCATGTTATACTGCAACTACAGAAAATACAGAAATGTTTGCTGAGTCATAATATTTTGCGTCTTTTTTATTTCTAGCCAGCCGTATATTGTACCCCTGGTACTTCCCCATAGTCTTCACATTTAGCTGATTAGAGCCTTCACAGGCCTGGATCTGCAGACGCTGCCAAAAAAGTTCCCTGTTGTCTTAAACTATAGTAAACTTATTGAGTTATTTTTCTATGAGTAGCTTCTACCCATGTATTTCTCATGGACATAAGGTCAGAAAGGTGCAAATGCAGCATGCAGATCACAAGAAGCTGATAAGATATAATGTAGTGCAGCGACAAAGACAAGGATAAGGAATGCAAGACAATAAACACAGTCATAAAACATTACGGATTTTAATGTTTGAAGCTATAAACATGAGGAAGGAAACTATTTTCCTGTTGGAGATCAAGGATTCATGTGATGTGGTTTAGTTTATAACCCTATAATCAACATTTTGCATGAAAACTCAACTTGAATAAACATTTACTTTCATTCACCATCTTTCAGAATATGATGCCCCATGTAGCAAAATGTTCGCTGAATTTCTGAGGTGGTGTACCAACTTGATCAAATGTGAATTTTCTTACCCATTAAATATTCAGAGTATCTATTCAGAGAATGGACTATAAAATAATTTGAACAGACTGAATGTTTAGCCTAAACCACAGTCACACAACCACAGCTGTTGAGGACAACAAATAAAATGGCTCAGAGATGATGAAAAATATCTCAGTAGAAGTTTAAATACAATATTTTCCCTAATTATGAGTGCTTTGTCCAATCACTGGTACTCTCTACACAGGTTGTCAAACTGTAGAATAGATTTTGGATTGGAATCTTCCTCTGTTACCAAATAGTAGATGGTTTGTTATTCTTTAGGACCAATTTGCATCTTATCCAGTGGTCGAGATGGTTCATGAAAGAAATCTATATACAACCTCTGCGACTGCAATCTGCAGAACATCAGGTCCAAAGTGAAGCAGCATACTAAACATTTCTGAGGTTGTTCAAGGACCTATTATATAACTTTGAGATAAAGAAATATGAGAATACAGCAGAGGACTGAGGTTTTATTCTGGATGTGGGTAAAGAGTAAAAGGTGGCTCAGCCAGGCAGCAGAAGCAGATGCTTGTTATCAGGATGATTAACAGCCATGTAAACACACTTTCTCTTGGCTGGGACTACAGGCACACACTGCTATATGAAAGCCACCCTTCTATTTCATATTTACTTTGCTTCTACACACAAGCTATATATTGTAACACATGAAATGCTGCACAGGAGACCGTCAGAGGTCCTGTGTCCATACTTTGACAGTTTTAGTGATATGAGAAGAAATTACAATATATATAGTGGGTTATTTTAATGTTGTGTTGGTCCTTGTTCCAGTATGTTTTCCATATTTATTTCTGGACATGATCTATAATTTTGTGTTGAACTGGTCCTCTTTTAATTACCTAATCTTGTTGTGTCCGCAATGCTTTCATAACTCTAAGAAATTAACCAACTGTTAATCTTGATACTGTCAACTCCTAAAATTATAACAGTAGTAGATGGGTTGATACTTCCAATTGTATTTTATTAAGAGATAACATGAGAAATTACAATAAAATGAAATTACGTTACAAAGGAAATGTTGATATGGAATCATGAGATTAATAATCTTGTTTTAACTCATTTACTGGGTTATTTACTTGCGTTCTTATATAATGTCTTCTAATCTGGAACAGACTTATTCAATTCAATTCAATTCAAAAAACTTTATCTGTCCCCAAGGGGTGATTGAAGGCACATAAAGCAATATTGGTACAGCAGACAAGATAGGTGCACAAAAAGGACAAGCAGAGTGCAAAGAGAAAAACCAAATTCAACACACAGAAAACCAACACTAACACTAAAATACATAATTAACAGAAATGTAAAATACAAAACAGGTATGTGCAATGAGCTAATAGATATATAAAAAAACTTTGAAATTGTAAAACTATCAAACTATAAAGATCCTCTTCTTCTCCTTTCGGCTTTTCCCTTCAGGGGTCGCCACAGCGAATCAGTTGCTTCCATCTAACCCTGTCTTCTGCATCCTCTTCTCTCACACCAACTACTTTCATGTCCTCTTTCACTACATCCATAAACCTCCTCTTTGGTCTTCCTCTAGGCCTCCTGCCTGGCAATTCAAAAGTCTGCATCCTTCTGCCAATATATTCACTATCTCTCCTCTGGACATGTCCAAACCATCTCAGTCTGGCCTCTCTGACTTTATCTCCAAAACCTCTAACATGTGCTGTCCCTCTGATGTACTCATTCCTGATCCTATCCAACTTGGTCACTCCCAAAGAGAACCTCAGCATCTTCATTAAACTAGAACAATATCCATCAGAAATGGTTTATATTGTGGTAGCATTTATTAGGAATAAAACATTTCTTGATAAGTACACTTTTTGCATGGTTCATCTTACACTAAACCATTTTCTCCTCAAATTTAGTGCACTTGCAACACTGATTTTGTTGCTATTAAAAATCACTCTTATTTCAACCAGTAAAGGTTAGCTCACTGATGTAACAGGAGTTTGCACCATCATATACATACACATTGTAAACATTGTCTTTTCCCTCGGATCATCCAAGGTTTGGAATTTTTCCAAAAGTTATGGAAAACTGCTTCTCACAGCCTCTTATTCTACCAAAGACATGCAAGCATACCTTGGAAAATAGATTTTAATTTAACCATTTTAGGGAGCAATTGAATGCTATTCTATTGAGCTTTAGAATATCAACAAAATCGAGCACACAATTGCAGAGAGACATTTAGGACCATAACTTCGTGAATGAGTTAAATATATCCATCCTCTTTCCCAGAAATTTCAAAATAATCCAAATGATTAAAGTATTTTTGGTAGAAATGAGCTCCTTTCCTGTTGATACATCAAAGGTCTGATAGGAAGAGATTTTATTATACAGTGTGTTGCTTTGTGAACCGATACAAGTAATATATTAAAGCATCTGGCAGGTCCCAGAGATGGTATTGCAATTCATAAATCACTCACTGTAACTTCAAGGGTTTCCCCATCAAGAAAACAGCTGATGAATTATGCAACATGTTCCTGCGTAAATGCATGAAGGGTTTTCAGAGACAGTCAGGCATTGCAGCAGATACTGGTTTACACAGACAAAGTCTGTCGCTTGATTATAAAATGCTGCTAATTTAACAAAATCTGTAGTCTTTGCCAATATAAAAAAAGTTGCATTATTGGAATTATTAAAATTTTTGTATCTGGTTCACGATAAAATACAAAGCTTTGACCATTCTTTTGGAAAATCGGTAGTGAAAAAACAGGGATCCCCTTCATCCATTAATCTCTTTATATCTCAATGCATACCTTCCTGTTAAAGAAGTTTCAGAGAAGGTTATTTTTACCATGGTGGAATGATTGTTTTGGGTTGGTGTCCATCTTGAAAAAAAAAGATAAAGCAAATGTAGTTTCACTGTTTTCCTGCTGTACTAATTAGAGTCTAAGTCTATATTAGGCTGCAGATGCACTGATTATTCAATAGGTCATTATATATTCACTGGATACTGGAGGTTTAACATATGAAGGGAAGATTTCAGTTTTCCATTATTCCAATGATTTGACAATGTTTCGGAGCTAAAAGCAACAACAACAATAACACAATAATGGGTCTCATGAAAATGATAGCTTTCATCACGTTTATTTATTTACATTTTTATTTACAGCTGGGGAGCACAGTCACAGTAGAGTTCTCAGATTATAGTCAGGATTTTGGGGGGTTATTGTTGAGGCCAAAAAAATATTGTACAAACTCTAAATTTACATAATAACTCCCTTCACATTTGTCTGAGTGAATGATCGCACATACTTATGCTCTAAATGTATTGACCTCGTCATGTCAGTGCTGTCCAAATACTTAGTGCTTAAAATGCTGTCTAACTAATATAAAAGTCTGCTGCCAGGAAATATTTGACACTGTGATTGTGGAAAATACCTTGTAATTACGCACAGCTGCAGTCTTTGGATGCTGGATGAGAGAAACTTTTCATTACTATGAATATTATTATATTATGTTCGTATATATTATCACTATTTAGTACTATTAATACATTTTCTTTTGAACATTGTGGCACTAACACAAACATAAATAGCACATTCAAATACACGGAGCTGATGCTTACACTCGTTTGAGTTGCGATTAATTTTAGCCACCATTTTAGCATTATGCAGCGACAACACAGGCAGGTTCTGAAAAGATAAAATAAACCCCAGAATGTCCTCATATATTTGGGATCAACTAAAAATCTGACAAGCAAAGGCGGCAGGATTTCAAGGCAGGATGTTCAACCCACTCACTGAAAATTCTAGATGCTTAAACTGAAAACATCCACTGCTCTGCATAATCAGTAAAATCACTTTGACTTCACCAGGAAAATGTTTGATTTCTTGTAAAGAACACATAATTATTGAAACCCTGAGGTCAATTAAAAGCCAAATAACTGTGCTCTGTCATCTGCAGTATATTCCGAATATAAAAGTACAGACAGACAAAACTATGATTTGTCTGTAAGCACAGTATTGTTAAAAGTATTTGAGACAAACAATACTCGGGTCACCTGAAAATGTTTTGATGTTACTAAAAGAAGATGACTGACCCTACTGTAATTTTAGTGCTGTATATTCTGCTACACCCTGTTCAATGAAATACAACCAAACACTGGGTCTTTAATGGTTTGTGAGGGACCATATAAAGCCAGGCTGCCTCATAGGTGTTCAGAGCTGGTGTTTGGGGTCGATACACAGAACAGTCCCAGTGGAAATGCCCAATGTTACAGATGTCAGCATAGTCAGCCCTTTATAAACCAAGGCCAGGCAAGTCTCTGTGGAAAATAATAATCCCTTGTTTTTAAGAGTGCTTTCTGAGCATTAAGCCATATTTAGCACATTTAAGCAATATGCAGCCAGTAGAAGATCTTTGGTTTACTGCAAAAACTGCATCTTATCCTGGGTAGTGCAAAAATGGACGTTAACAAAACTAGAAAACTACTTGATGGAGGAACAGTGGTTCCTTAAAAAAGAAGTCCTGTTTAAATATGTTTGTGGTAAATGAGCATTCCAGCAGAATATTCTGACTAAGACCTTTGTAATTGAATTTAATATTGATTTAATACAGTAATACAGTTCTACTGTTAAGCTCTGCCATTGAAACTGAGGTTGAATGATGTTTATTTGAAGTCTCAATATCTGGCAGGAATAACTACTGGAGACTAATCCCCTCACAACTTTCCTCTGTAAATCAAAATACGGGGGATTTTTTTCCATCAAGCAGGACGTGTCCTTATGTTAACAACCCAGTCGACCTACTTGAGAATGAAAAATGTCTTCAGGGTACAGTAATGAAATGTCAAGGGAATCACAATTCGTTTGAATTTGGCATTTTTAGACGTCAGTATCTGAGCGCAATGTGAGAGTGGTTTCTGTCTGTGCACCCCCCCTTATATTTTTCCATATTAAACCATACTGTTTTTGTGTGTGGAATTATTGAATCTTTCAACACCTTCCCAAACAGCAAGATGAGCAGAAGCTTCAGGAATCGTTCGACTGATCTTCAGGCTGTAGTTACCGTTTATTGTGGAGTTACCAGTAATTGTACAAGATAATTAAAGTGGGATGAGGATGATTGGATCTGAAAATGATTGGTTGATTCCCCTTTGTGTTTTTTTTTACTTTTTTTTGAGATTCTACGAACAATTCACGGCTGTTCTAGTATACCTATTTGCTGCAAAATAAATGGTGCCATAGAAAACAGAACCTGCTGATGAAAATACTTTATCGTGGATAGGGAAGGTTGGACATAAGCCAAATATTACAAAATACATTCCATTACAACAGGGTTATGCCATTGGAGCATAGCACTCATTTAAAAGCAGCAAGCAAGACTCAATGACTTTTTTTCCTCCAACCTTTCTCCTTACTCTTCATGATGAAGAGTGGAACAGAGGCCGTTTATAATGGTGTTTTCTACAACCACTGACAATCATTCATGGAATATGGGAGTCTGTTAACCGGAGCTTCTTGCTGCATTTTCAGGTCCTCACTTTGTTTTATGGTTCTCCTGATGTGTTCAGGGTACTGACAAAGGGAGTTCTCGTGCAATTTAGAGTTTAACAATGAATTAATTTCTTACATTTTGCAAAATAAATTTGGTTTGATTTGTAACTTGAAATGTTTTTAAAGATTTATATTCTAAATGAAACAGATGTTTCATGCCTTGTTCATTGTTCAAGGTCTTCACCTGCAAAACAATAATAGGAAACAGCAAATGGTGGCGAAATGAAATTAATATCCTTATTAATAAACATTATTCAAGTTCCATATGCTTTATTCACAAGAGGTCTCTGCTGCGGTTGGTTTCTATATCCTGCAAGGTACAAAAAGAAGGATGGAGAAGGAATAAGTATTTGATTAGTCAGGAATTTTTCTGAGAAATATTTCTTCACTGGTGATACTCTAACATAATTTGGCATTATAAATAAAATGAATTAAATGGTCATAATGATTTGTGCTTATAAATATAAAACACTTAATGCCACATCTGTGCATTATAGTTGTGTTTTTTTCCCACCATATACTCATCATGAATGTGGTACAGAGAATTCAGGACTCAAACACACCACAGAGAACAGTGAAAATTTCTAAAAAGACAGGTTTAATGGTAAGCAGAAATTGGTACACAGAAAGGTTGTCATATCCAGGCAGAGGTATCAAAAATGGAAGGCAAAAAGGCAAGATCAAATAACAGGCAAAGATCATACACTTAAAGACAATACAAGGCGATGACAAAGTAAAGGCTGGAAACTGAGGAAAAGGCTACAATGAACTGGCAAAGAGACAAGACACAAAAGGGAATACAAACCGGATTAACGGGTGTGATAGCAACAGATGCAGGAAACATAATCAGGGACCAGGTGGACATAGACAAGAATGGGCGAGGCAGAAAGGAGCATGACAGTTCTGTAAGATGAGTGATATTAACCTTCAATGTACGAGATTCTGTTACTTCAGTATGTTTGTGATTAAAATGAGTTTATCACACAAACAGAACATGTGATGACGTCATATGTTTGAATGGCCCTACATGAAAAAGAGACGTGTCACTGGTCTGCTTTGTGTGGGCTTGTGGAAATGTTTGTGCTTTTTCCCATTAACACTGCTTATTTTTAGTTTTCTGAAATGCAAAATAGTCTTTATGTTTGTATCGATGTTTTGGTCTGAAAGGCAAATAACTTAATGGCTTGTTCACACTGGATAATTGCATGCACTGTGGGAGCAGTCAACAGCCAAAAACACACAAAAGCAGCCCCATGGTTTGACACTGTTGATCTTGAAAATATTGTGTTTCTGTCTGTTTGTGTATGAAATGAAAATGTTTGCAAGGAAGCAAGTAAATGTAATGACAATTGACATACTCATGGCCAACTGATGAGATGCACAAAAGCACCACTGGGAGTTGACTGACTGGTCTTGTAAACTGTTATTTTTCCCTTAGTTATTTATACTTAAGTATATGTTTGCAAGACAGTTTATCTGAAAGGGAAATTTGTGTTCGTGGATCTCCTTGTGGGCAGGTTGATCTGGAGAGTGTATAATCAGCAGTTGTGGCTTAGCTGTGGTGTGTTTTGAGATCCCCACGACTTTCCTCATTCTTTGCTTCAGAACCAGTCTGAACACTCTTTTCCTGCTACACTAAAGCAACTGTAAGGTTTATGAGGCATTAAACTAGGATATTTGTTTCAAGTAGCATTTTTTAGACTACTGAATATTCAGATAAAAGCACAAAAAAAACCCCTAAAAAACAAAGGCCGTTTGGCACTTTTTGGATGAGGCCATTAACAAAGAACTGAGGCAACGAAAAAAACAAAAAACACAACAGAGCAGTGCTGCACTAGCCAATCAAATACATGTAGGTGCACAGCCGGTCAATATTTTGTCATCTTGATGCATTTCCCAAACATTTTGTGGTATTTTTAGCTGCATTGTACTGTCCGATAAGTTTTTAACAGGGGTGAGTTGGGGTTGCTTTTGTTCTGGGTTATAAATCATTTCTGAAATGAATCCTTGCTGTCTGAAGAGGCTAAAAATATGCACTCTCTATTCTATTCAAATCACCTCTGGTGATTCACCACACTGCTGATCTTCTTGGAGAAGAAGGTGTCATCTAATGATTTCAGATCAATTCAATTGAAACAGTGTCAGACAACTTCAAATCCTCGACAGAGCACCACAAACTTTTGAGCTGGAGCATTGTCCTGCGAAGACCTTTGTTCCCTCATCAATTTTGTTCTCTCTCTCACTATACTCTCTCACTATAGTGCAGGCCCCTGAAATAGAGAGAGTCTTTTCTAAGTAGTCCAATAGCAGCACTCCATTTACATGCCAAAGACTGAGGGGTTGTTACTCTGCCAGATCGGTTCTCTCAGGCACCTAAGATTTGTGTTGTGACCCTTTTGATTTTTGTCAACACTCGTTTTAAGTGTTGGACCCACATCTCATTCACTACTAAAAAAATGCTTGAGAGGATTGTGTGCAATTATGGAAATTATCTGCTTCTTATTGGGTCCTGTGGAGTTATGTGACACTGGAAGTGATGCCTTGTTTATCTGCAGTTTATTTTGAATACTTGTGCAGAGATGTTATTTGGAAATATCCAACCCTGTGGTGATACAGCGTCATGTCATTCGTGGATGTCAAGATTGCGTCATAGATTTGTCGATGACCTTTTTGCTGGCCGTGTCTGGTCTTTCAGGACGGGGGTCATCCTCCAGGCTCTTTGTCACATTTGATTGTAGCACCTGACTTTACCACTGTATGTAGGGCAGTGCTGACTTATATCGCCAGGTTGCACCTGTGGACCCTCATAGGTGATAAACTTCAGACAGAGACCAGATAAATGAACAAAGGCTGATTCATTTTTGATATGTTTAATTTGTCTGAAGCTCAATTTTATTAGAACTGCAATTATTTGTAAGAAAATATTCACTGTAAAATATCATTGCATAAGACAGATATTTAAAACCTTTCTTTCTGGTTTCTATTTCCTTTCTTACTCTAGTTCTTGATTTCTTTTGAGAGGAAGAGCTGATAGAAGTGCTAATGTAACATTTAGGGATTCTGCATGAGTCCTGTACTCATTCCCTTTTGATTTGTGCAGTGGCTGTGATGCATTCCAAACAGTCCTGGCTCAGTTTAAAAGAAGTGGTTGTGTGTGGTGAGTCTCACAAATTGTTAAGCGTTAACCCGCTAAAGGGATGTGCCCACAGTGTATAATGAACTCAGCTTACTGCTGTGGGAAAGTGCTGATTGCCTCTGTCAGTCTGTGTTTAAGCTCTGACCTCTGTTCAAGTGTAGATACACTAATCTTTGCAAGGGCGTTGTATTCATATGGATTTTTAAGACCAACATTAGTCGTGCAGCATATATTCACATCTTTTGCTTAACTAAAAGTACTAATGGCTTTACTAAAAGTACTAATATTATTCTGTAAAGTAAAAACAGGCCTAGCCATTAGGAAATAAATCACAAACACAATCAAATACACAAAACAAAGAACAACAGCGCTATAGCTGCAAGTTCCACAAAACAAAAAGTGTTTCCAGGGTACAAATGTGTTTAACACATCATGACAAGCTTGTTGTTACGGTTTCTTCTTCTTTTCCTTTCGGCTTTTCCCTTCAGGGGTCGCCACAGCGAATCAATTGCCTCCATCTAACCCTGTCCTTTGCATCCTCTTCTCTCACACCAACTACCTTCATGTCCTCTTTCACTACATCCATAAACCTCCTCTTTGGTCTTCCTCTAGGCCTCCTGCCTGGCAGTTCAAAACTCAGCATCCTTCTACCGATATATTCACTATCTCTCCTCTGGACATGTCCAAACCATCTCAGTCTGGCCTCTCTGACTTTATCTCCAAAACCTCTAACATGTGCTGTCCCTCTGATGTACTCATTCCTGATCCTATCCTTCCTGGTCACTCCCAGAGAGAACCTCAGCATCTTCATCTCTGCTACCTCCAGCTCTGCCTCCTGTCTTTTCCTCAGTGACACTGTCTCTAGACCAAACAACATTGCTGGTCTCACCACAGTTTTGTACACCTTTCCTTTCATTTTAGCTGAAACTCTTCTATCACACATCACACCTGAGACTTTTCTCCACCCATTCCATCCTGCCTGCACACGTTTCTTCACCTCTTAAAATCCTCCACCTTCTTGATCTCTTCTCCCTGTAACCTCACTCTTCCACTTGGGTCCCTCTCATTCACACACATGTACTCTGTCTTACTGCGGCTAACCTTCATTCCTCTCCTTTCCAGGACAAACCTCCACCTCTTTAGCTTCTCCTCCACCTCTTCCCTACTCTCACTGCATATCACAATGTCATCTGCAAACATCATAGTCCATGGAGATTCCTGTCTAACCTCGTCTGTCAGCCTGTCCATCACCATAGCGAACAAAAAGGGGCTCAGAGCTGATCCCTGATGCAGTCCCACCTCCACCTTGAACTCCTCTGTCACACCTACAGCACACCTCACCACTGTCTTACAGTCCTCATACATGTCCTGCACCGCTCTAACATACTTCTCTGCCACTCCAGACTTCCTCATACAATACCACAGTTCCTCTCTGGGCACCCTGTCATAAGCTTTCTCCAGATCTACAAAAACACAATGCAGCTCCCTCTGGCCTTCTCTGTACTTCTCTATCAACATCCTCAAAGCAAATACTGCATCTGTAGTACTCTTTTTTGGCATGAAACCATACTGCTGCTCACAAATGCTCACTTCTGCCCTTAGTCTAGCTTCCACTACTCTTTCCCATAACTTCATTGTATGGCTCATCAGCTTTATTCCTCTGTAGTTGCCACAACTCTGCACATCTCCCTTGTTTTTAAAAATGGGCACCAGCACACTTCTCCTCCACTCCTCAGGCATCTTCTCACTATCTAAGATCCTGTTGAACAACCCAGTCAGAAACTCTACTGCCACCTCTCCTAGACACTTCCAAACCTCTACAGGTATATCATCAGGACCGACTGCCTTTCCACTCTTCATCCTCTTCAGTGCTCTCCTCACTTCATCCTGACTAATCTTTGCTACTTCCTGGTCCACAACAGTCACCTCTTCTAGTCTTTGTTCTCTCTCATTTTCCACATTCATCAACTCTTCAAAGTACTCTTTCCATCTTCCCATCACACTGCTGGCCCCTGTCAATAGACTTCCATCCCTATCCTTAATCACCCTAACCTGCTGCACGTCCTTCCCAACTCTATCTCTCTGTCTTGCCAACCGGTATAGATCAGTCTCTCCCTCCTTACTGTCCAACCGAGCATACAAGTCATCATAAGCTTCTTGTTTGGCCTTTGCTACCTCTACCTTCACCTTACGCTGCATCTCCCTGTACTCCTGTCTACTCTCCTCAGTCCTCTCAGTGTCCCACTTCTTCTTAGCTAACCTCTTTCTTTGTATACACTCCTGTACCTCCTCATTCCACCACCAAGTCTCCTTATCTACTTTCCTTCCAGATGACACACCAAATACTCTCCTACCTGTCTCCCTGATCACATTAGCTGTAGTTGTCCAGTCATCTGGAAGCACCTCCTGACCACCCAGAGCCTGTCTTAACTCCTTCCTAAAGGTCATGCAATACCCTTCCTTTTTTAGCTTCCACCATTTTGTCTTCTGCTCTGCCTTTGCCCTCTTCATCTTCCTCACCACCAGAGTCATCCTACACACCACCATCCTATGCTGTTTGGCTACACTCTCACCTACCACTACTTTACAGTCACTGACCTCCTTCAGGTTACACTGTCTACACAAGATGTAGTCTACCTGTGTGCTCCTACCACCACTCTTATAGGTCACCCTATGTTCCTGCCTCTTCTGGAAGAAAGTATTCACTACAGCCATTTCCATCCTTCTTGCAAAGTCAACTACCATCTGTCCTTCTGCGTTCCTCTCCTGGATACCAAACCTGCCCATCACTTCCTCATCACCTCTGTTACCTGCACCAACATGTCCATTGAAGTCTGCACCAATCACAACTCTCTCACTTCTAGGTATGCTCTGCATCACTTCATCAAAGTCCAACCAGAATTTCTCCTTCTCCTCCAGCTCACATCCTACCTGTGGAGCATACCCACTAACAACATTGAACATCACACCTTCTATTACTAGCTTCAGACTCATCACTCTATCCGACACTCTTTTTACCTCCAGTACATTCCTAACAAACTCCTCCTTAAAGATAACTCCTACTCCATTTCTCTTCCCATCTACACCATGATAGAACAACTTGAACCCTGCTCCTAAACTTCTAGCCTTGCTACCTTTCCACCTGGTCTCCTGGACACACAGTATGTCTACCTTCCTCCTCTGCATCATGTCAACCAACTCTCTACCTTTTCCTGTCATAGTTCCAACATTCAACGTCCCTACTCTTAGTCCTATACTCTTGGCTCTCCTCTTCTCTTTCTTCGTACGAACGCACTTTCCTCCTCTCCTTCTTCGACCAACAGTAATCCAATTTCCACCGGCGCCCTGTAGGTCAACAGCGCCGATGGCGGTCGTTGTTAACCCGGGCCTCGACCGATCCGGTATGAAAGTCATAGGTTTGATTCGCATCTTTGATTTGGCAAAAGTTTTACGCCGGATGCCCTTCCTGACGCAACCCTCTGTATTTATCCGGGCTTGGGACCGGCACAATAAGACACTGGCTTGTGCCCTCTTGCGGCTACATTCTTGTTGTTACGGTTTGTGACTCATAAAATGAATGAAGCTGGGTTCACACATCGTACAATTATGTTATTGCCTAGACTGAGGTGAGTCGCACCCATCCAACCACAAAAGATTTGAGTCAGTGCAAAAACATTTTGTTGTGCACCAGGTTTCTTGAATGCTGTCTCAATTTGATTCTGTTTTTCAGTTTTTCTATTGTGTGTTTAAAATGTTAAACTATTTGAAGTAAAACATGTGCAGATAAATGATAGACTAGAATGAGACAACAAAATGTGCAAATACATGGGGACGTGTTTTTTTGCAATGTACATAAATGTACCGATACTATTAGAGCTCAACTTTTGTATTTTGTGTAGTGTGTGTTTTATGTGTGTCGTTCTACAGTTTCTATTGTTTAATACACCCTTATTTTCAGCAGCTTCAATAGATCCTACACCACACATGCATATACATAACGTTTTGATGTGTGTCTTTATTTATGCCACCTTGAGCAAAGAAATGATGTGATTTATTATTTGCAATGAATCCACCTGCTGTGATGTCTCACTGAGCAGGCAACATGGCAAGATGTATTGGTGCAAAAAAACTAATGTATAATGTGATACAGTCTCAGCAGAGATATAATTGAAAGAGCATCCCATTCCATTATTACGCTCTTGGCTCAAAGCACCTACCCACAATTACTTATTAACTGTGAAGCAAAGTATTTGTTTTCTCTTCCTTGGTATTTCCACACTTCTGAGGTCTTGAGGGAGCGGCAGGTCGTCATTGATCCCAGCGCTGCTACTCCTGTTCCCCACTGTACTGTCTGTCAGAATGATGCTGCCTCCTGCTATTTATTTTCTCTCCTGGTGTAACACAGCCTTAATAAATTCCTTTTATGAAGTTTTTCTGCATCATCTCAGTATCTGTTGCAAAAGTGGTGAGTTCTCACTTAGACTTTGGTATGAGGAATGGCAGATGTTCACAAAAAAAAACAAAATTAAAGGTGTCACTATTGCACACCAGTGGAAGGACCACAGTATCTTTATGAAAAAGGCAACAAGTGAACCCAAAATCAGCACAGAAGGTAGGTTTAACAGAGAAATTTATTAAAAATAGGCAAAACCTGAGGCTGAGGTCAGGCTGTGCAGAGGAAAGCAGCAGGGTGGGTATGGTCTGATGGCTGGAGAACCGGAGTGAAGCTGGTGAAGATGGTGATGGCTGGACAAGGAGGTGGTGAACACAGCTGTTACAAGAAATACTGACGAACACAGGAAGAAACAATTAGTAAAAAGGACCTGGGATGTATTGATCAATGGGTGGATGGATTGGATGTATGGATGGAAGGAAGGATGGATCCAAACAGCTAAAACCTCTGGGGAAAAAATTGGCCTGAATCTTGACGATACAGCTGTGGGTGACGGAACAATTCGACAAAGACTTGGAGGAGAGCCTGGCTTGATAATCTTAATAGGTGATGAGATGATGTGGAGCGGCTATTAAGCAGCAGAGGAGGTACAGGTGGGAACAAAATAAAAAACACAGGAAAACAAATCTGGCCACGGCACCACGATAAGTATAGCTCATGACAACAAAAGCCTCCTCTACCTTAGAAATTAAATCCTTCCATTCAACCATTCAACTATTTATTTTTAGTTATTTCTGTTATTTAGTTATTTAAGGAAAACGTTACATTTCTATGTTGGTTTTATTGTGTCCACCTCATTTACTTGCATATATACAATATATATATACAGTACATATATATACAGTATATGCAAGTATATATCTATCTATCTATCTATATATATATATATATATACGAAAAAAAAAAAAAAAGTTAATGTAGCCACAAGAGGACACAAGCCAGTGTCTTATTGTGCCGGTCCCAAGCCCACATAAATACAGAAGGTTGCGTCAGGAAGGGCATCTAGTGTAAAACTTTTGCCAATTCAAACATGCGAATCAAACCTATGATTTCCATACAGGTTCGGTCGAGGCCCGGGTTAACAACGATCAACATTGGTGCTGTTGACCTACAGGGTGCCAGTGGAAATTGGACTACTGTTGGTCGAAGAAGGAGAGGAGGAAAGTGTGTTCATAGGAAGGGAGAGAAGAGGAACGCCAAGGGTATAGGACTGAGAGTAGGGATGTTGAATGTTGGAACTATGACAGGAAAAGGTAGAGTTGGTTGATATGATGCAGAGAAGGAAGGTAGACATACTGTGTGTCCTGGAAACCAGGTGGAAAGGTAGAAAGACTAGGAGTTTAGGAGCAGGGTTCAAGTTGTTCTATCATGGTGTAGAAAGGAAAAGAAATGGAGTAGGAGTTATCTTGAAGGAGGAGTTTGTTAGGAATGTCCTGGAGGTAAAAAGAGTGTCAGATAGAGTGATGAGTCTGAAGCTAGAAATCGAAGGTATGATGTTCGATGTTGTTAGTGGGTATGCTCCAAAGGTAGGATGTCAGCTGGATGAGAAGGAGAAATTCTGGGTGGACTTTGATGAAGTGATGCAGAGCATACCTAGAAGTGAGAGAGTTGTCATTGGTTCAGTATTAAATGGACATGTTGGTGCAGGAAACAGAGGTGATGAGGAGGTGATGGGCAGGTTTGGTGTCCAGGAGAGGAATGCAGAAGGACAGATGGTAGTTGACTTTGCAAAAAGGATGGAAATGGCTATAGTGAATACTTTCTTCCAGAAGAGGCAGGAACATAGAGTGACCTACTGTATAAGAGTGGTGGTAGGTACACACAGAGTAATGGTAGGTGAGAGTGTAGCCAAACAGCATAGGATGGTGTGTAGGATGACTCTGGTGGTGAGGAAGATGAAGTGGGCAAAGGCAGAGCAGAAGATGAAATGGTGGAAGTTGAAAAAGGAAGAGTGTTGCATAACTTTTAAGAAGGAGTTAAGACAGGCTCTGGGTGGTTGGGGGGTGCTCCCAGATGACTGGACAACTACAACTAATGTGATCAAGGAGACAGGTAAGAGAGTACTTGGTGTGTCATCTGGAAGGAAAGTACAAAAGGAGACTTGGTGGTGGAATGAGGAAATACAGGAGTGTATACAGAGAAAGGTTAGCTAAGAAGAAGTGGGACACCGAGAGGACTGAGGAGAGTAGACAGGAGTGCAGGGAAATGCAGCGTAAGGTGAAGGTAGAGGTAGCAAAGGCCAAACACGGAGCTTATGATGACTTGTATGCTAGGTTGGACAGTAAGGAGGGAGACTGATCTATACAGGTTGGCAAGACAGAGTTGGGAAGGACGTGCAGCAGGTTAGGGTGATGAAGGATAGGGATGGAAGTCTATTGACAGGGGCCAGTAGTGTGATGGGAAGATGGAAAGAGTACTTTGAAGAGTTGATGAACGTGGAAAATGAGAGAGAACAAAGACTAGAAGAGGTGACTGCCGTGGACCAGGAAGTAGCAAAGATTAGTCAGGATGAAGTGAGGAGGGCATTGAAGAGGATGAAGAGTGGAAAGGCAGTCGGTCCTGGTGATATACCTGTAGAGGTTTGGAAGTGCCTAGGAGAGGTGGCAGTAGAGTTTCTGACTGGGTTGTCAACAGGATCTTAGATAGTGAGAAGATATCTGAGTAATGGAGGAGAAGTGTGCTGGTGTCCATTTCTAAGAACAAGGGAGATGTGCAGAGTTGCGACAACTACAGAGGAATAAAGCTGATGAGCCATACAATGAAGCTATGGTAAGAGTAGGGGAAGCTAGGCTAAGGGCAAAAGTGAGCATTTGTGGTCAGCAGTATGGTTTCATGCCAAAAAAGAGTACTACAGATGCAGTATTTGCTTTGAGGATGTTGATAGAGAAGTACAGAGAAGGCCAAACGGAGCTGCATTTTCTTTTTGTAGATCTGGAGAAAGCTCTTGACAGGGTGCCCAGAGAGGAACTTTGGTATTGTATGAGGAAGTCTGGAGTGGCAGAGAAGTATGTTAGAATGGTGCAAGACATGTATGAGGACTGTAAGACAGTGGTGGGGTCTGCTGTAGGTGTAACAGAGGAGTTCAAGGTGGAGGTGGAACTGCATCAGGGATCAGCTCTGAGCCCCTTTTTGTTCGCTATGTTGATGGACAGACTGACAGATGAGGTTAGACAGGAATCTCCATGGACTATGATGTTTGCAGATGACATTGTGATCTGCAGTGAGAGCAGGGAACAGGTGGAGGAGAAGCTAGAGAGGTGGAGGTTTGTCCTGGAAAGGAGAGGAATGAAGGTTAGCCGCAGTAAGACAGAGTAAATGTATGTGAATGAGAGGCACCCAAGTGGACGAGTGAGGTTACAGGGAGAAGAGATCAAGAAGGTGGAGGATTTTAAGTACTTAGGGTCAACAGTCCAGAGCAATGGAGAATGTGGAAAAGAAGTGAAGAAGCGTGTAGATGCAGGATGGAACAGGTGGAGAAAAGTGTCAGGTGTGATGTGTGATAGAAGAGTTTCAGCTAAAATGAAAGGAAAGGTGTTCAAAACTGTGGTGAGACCAGCGATGTTGTTTGGTCTAGAGACAGTGTCACTGAGGAAAAGACAGGAGACAGAGCTGGAGGTAGCAGAGATGAAGATGCTGAGGTTCTCTTTGGGAGTGACCAGAAAGGATAGGATCAGGAATGAGTACATCAGAGGGACAGCACATGTTAGAAGTTTTGGAGATAAAGTCAGAGAGGCCAGACTGAGATGGTTTGGACATGTCCAGAGGAGAGATAGTGAATATATTGGTAGAAGGATGCTGAGTTTTGAACTGCCAGGCAGGAGACCTAGAGGAAGACCAATGAGGAGATTTATGGATGTAGTGAAAGAGGACATGAAGGTAGTTGGTGTGAGAGTAGAGGATGCAGAAGACAGGGTTAGATGGAGGCAATTGATTTGCTGTGGCGACCCCTGAAGGGAAAAGCCCAAAGGAAAAGAAGATATATAGTTATAGTTATACAGGTTTTTTTGTACACACACACACACACACACACACACACACACACACACACGCGCACACACACACACACACACACACACACACACACAGACACACAGTCATTCATTCATTCATTCATTCATTCATTCATTCATTCATTCATTCATCTTCAAGCCGATTCATCTGGAGCTCTGTAGATTACAATGAGTCAGAAACAGAAATTTCCCAACAGTGTGTTGTTTGGTCCAAATCCCCCCTCATCTGCCGGTTTCACTTTGACACATTCTGACCTCAAACCAAGCTTACACTCATAACCTGACACTGAATTTTTGATGGATGTCCACTCAGTTGTGTTTCCAATCTCAGATAAATTGTCACAGAAAGTTATTTGTCCTTTAGTAAGATTAACCAAAAGAAAAATTATGTCAACCTGTATGGATGGTGGATGCAAATATCAGAGTATTTCTTTTACTTTTCTTGGCTGACAAGTAACAACTGCATCATGCAGCTTTATAGAAGGAAATATTATTTTCCTCTTGGGAAACCATGGTCTTGTTTGATATATGGTAAACCCACACTGGAAATCCCTGCCATGCTGATGAGGGTTTAAAAAGGAATATCTCAAATAATGGGGTGATCCTGGGTGACTTATCCAAATCCCTCGCTCATCTTCTTTCATTCCTATTCACTTTGTCCCCTGTGGCTGCTCTACAAATGGTGGGTGTGCAACGCTAACGAAATCCTCAGTGTTCTGTCAATGATCGGCTCAGGTTACGTCCTGCTGGAAAAGACAGCTACATGTTTGTATGTTGATTTTAGATTCACGTCTAACAATAACCAAAAATGTGGTGATTTAAACTTAACCTTTCTTATTTGATATTAAAATTGAATCATAAAATTGAATCATTACATTCATAGATACGACTAGTTTTTTGAAAATACAGTGCTACTGATTGCATTCTGAAGAACACATTGCCTCTTAGAAGCATATTGAAAAACTGTTCATTGATAATGTTTAATAATAATGATCAAACATAATGTTAATTATCAGTGACATATCCACTGTACACTCCTTTCAAGCTTCACCAAAACAAGAATGTTTTATTCTTCTAACCAAAGAACTTCTGTTCTCCCTCCAGAAGGACCAGGGGACCCGGCGGTCTGTCCCTGATCTACTGCTTCAAGTAGAGAATGTGGTGACTCCATCTCCTCCTCCATCAGAGCTTTTCATCATTGTTCTCAGTCTCTCCATCTCAGTTGGCTATTCCAAGTGTTTCACCAAGCATAGCTTGACTGTTTCAGTGCTATTGCTTCCTTTTCCTGTTATGCCCTTGTGCTCTTTAACGGTCTGAAGACCTACCTCTCCTCTGTGGATCAATTCACTTTATTTCTTTCATTGAGTTTTGTTTCCAGATCCATGCCAGTGACCTACCTCTCTGGCAGAGATTACTGTACTTCTCTTTCCAATTTTTTACCAGGATCTGTGATTGCCCTCTACTGTATACCAACACTCTCCAGTCTTAACCCAGAGCTGCTTGATTTTCTCTCCTTCTTTCCTCAGGGTCTTTCAGACAACCTGCAGAAACCTGTTGGGGTTCTTGCTCCTCAAGCACAACAATAACTTTCTTCATGCCCCACATCGGGTAATAGGATGTGTTTAGTTTCTGTCATGTCTTCGGACAATTAATCTTTCCTTTGTTTTCTGTTCCTAACATGTCATTTCATTCCAGATCCTGTCTCATCTGCAATCACTTCATTCTCTGCACCTGCTGTCTCTCCACACACCTGCAGCCACTCCCCAATCTGTCTCCACCCTTCAAAAGCCAGCTCAGATTTCTGCTCTCTGCCAGATAGTTTTAGTGTTCGCCCTGACTCTCCGGCCTTTGATTCTTACCGGTTATTCTGATTCCTGTTCCTGACCCAGCCTGTTTCCTGGACCCTGCCTTTCGTTGACCCCTTTTGGATTTTTCTGCCTGGGTTGTTGGAATGCCTTTTGGTGTATGAACTGCCTGATTTTGGACTCTGCCTGACTCGTCATCCTGTTTGGACTGCTTACCTGATACCTGACCCCTACTTGTCCTATTAAACCTGTTTTTGGACTTGACCCACCTACTTTACTCTCGTGCTTTTGGGTTCTCACCACCAGTCTTGTTCAAGCCTTGACAAGTTTCATTGTCTAGAGCAGTGGTTCTTAATCTTGTTGGAGGTACCGAACCCTGCCGGTTTCATATGCTCACTCACCGAACCATTCTTTAGTAAATTTAGTTTAAAAAAAATTATTTTCAAATTCAACACACAAGTATATTTTACTGGTGTATTTAATGAACTTTGCATTAATGTCACCTTTTTCAAAGAACAAAACCAAGACAGTACATGAACTCACATGAAATGACCTACCTCCAAATCAGTGTGACTTCTGCTGTTGAGAGACCAGTTCAGATATGCGTGGCTTCACCTTGGCAAGTGCTACTGTCATTTTCACAGCAAAGTCTGTTTGTGTTTTCCATGCAGCTTAAGGAAGTGTTCCTTTATTTTTTCCAGTGCGAGACTATAGGTGGTCAATTTGACATTGCAAATCATGCAGAACGCTGACTCCCATCACTTTCCGTTATACACTACATGTAAATTCACATTGCACATATTCGTCCGATCACTTTTTTGCTCAACATAGTTACTATGAATTAAAAGATTAAGAAAGCAATCAGATGACGTACCATCATGACAGGCATGACTGAGTGCTCAAAATCCCCAGTAGCACAGGTAAGCTAATCGATGTAGCGTGATCACCTGCAGCCAGTGATGGCTAAGGGGGGTGTGTCATCACGAATTGACACAATGTGTCAAATGTACAGTGATTTGTGTATTTTCGGCAAAAAAACATGACACATCGTGTCGGGTGTTTTGTCTTGACCTCCGTCTCTGCCGAACCCCTGAGACCGACTCACCGAACCCCTAGGGTTCGATCGAACCCAGGTTAAGAACCACTGGTCTAGAGCAACCTCAAAGAACTGTTCAGAACAAAAATACCATTTAACCTGATTTGGCATCATTAAATCCAAAGTAGGCAAGAGCTCAATTCCAAATTTGTAAATCAACAAAAAGTATAAAAACAAATGCCTTCTAAAATGTCTGAAATAATTCTTTGTCAAAAGAGTTGGTCTAATGTGGTATATTTTGCAAAATTCTCCTTCCAGATGATGATCATCAATGGATCATCATGGAAGATTTTATGCCTTTTCCGAATTTCCTTTATATTTTTCAAAACATACAAAAAACATCTATTTTTATTGTAAACCTAAAAAATACTGCAAAGTTTAATAATTTCAACGGCATCTTCATTTCATATGTTGGTTAGACTTCATCAGTCTTCCTTTTGCTAATCAGTCTTTCTATATCCTTCTTTTTACTTAGATTTCCAGGGAAGAGATTTTACTTTCTTGATGTTGATTGAAAGGATTTTAATTTTGACAATTCCCGAATGGGACACAGCATGTTGTGTTTGGTATTCTGTTAGTCACATGGTTAAGACACATAAAATGGAATCCCAAGGTACTTACTGATTGCTCTGACCTTGCCTGTCTATGCAGTAGGATAGTTCCCATGCAATATATAATTTACAGTCTGTATAAAAAGGTATATACATCATTTCAGCACAACTGATTCTTTTGATAAAATTGACATTTAGCAAAAGCCCTTCTCCGTGTGTGTGCAAAGGACTACTGGAAAACTTTCTGCATATTGGCTGGGTACAACAAGACTGTCTCGAAAAAAATAAATAATTATTTCACCTGATCTAACCTTTGTATAATGATGCAAGTCATTAAGAACAAATTCTTGGCAGCCTGACAAGAAAAGAGCCTCTTGAGAGATGAAGGTGGAATGCTGCAAAAATAAAAGAATCACGGTAAGTTGAAAAGCAGAAGTATACCTCCGACATTTCCAATACACCCTCAACCTGCAAACAGATTGTGCAAGCATTACATTTGTCAGCATGTAATCATGCTGTCTTGAACATAAAGGAACAAGCAGATAGCTATCAGACAATTCAGAGAACAAGAGCAACAAATAGGCAAAGCAAAGCTAGCAGCACAAAGAGAACAAAAAATATTCATGAAACAGCAATAAAAAGACGAGCAAAGGTTAGGGAATAACAATGTAGCCAACTACTGCAGAATCATATGAAAATGTTTGCTACAAAATATTCAGAATCTATTTGGTGCTCAGAGACTTGCATAGGTCTTAAGGACACTTTCATTGGCTCAGTGGTTTGAGCTGCAGCCTTATGTCTTTCAGACACTAAGCTTCTGGTTTTTGGTGAATGTCTCAAATTTTTCATCTGTTAATGAGATAAAAAGATAATAAAGAGCACATCACTGAGTTGATCTGCACACATTGTAACCACACTTGGGAAGATCCCACAGATCCGGTGCTTTATTTGTCCGCAGCAGAGAGGAGGTCTGATCAGAGATTATTACTTTTGTTGGGGGGATGGGGGCTGCAGTCTTTATTAAAACCCCAGGAGTGAGTGGGGTTAGGCTGATTCAAGCTCAGCAGATACACATAGAAATGGTTAATTTCATCTAATTTGAGAGCCCCTTTCTGTGACCCAGTAATCAATATTATATAAATGCGATTAGCCACATGCCTTTTCACAAACCTCCGGCATCACTCTGCTGCAGTCTGATCTAAATTTTATCTTTCTAATATCCGGTTTTAGTTCGCTATGTGTCAGTCTAATGAAATCCTTGTCAATTCTACAAGCAAATTTCTTATTATGAACAACGGTTTCCATTTTTCTGTCCACCCTAGGTTTATTATTTAGAAATCTTTTGTTGATAATCAAGTGATAATCAACACAAAAGTTAATATACTCATTGAGATAGTGGGCAACAGAGTTCACATTATTATCTGCATTAAAAATGGTTGAGTCAGTGGATTTGGAGCATCTCCTTTGGGCTCCATGGCTCATCTGGACATGAGCACCAGCAGTCGGATCAGTTAAACTTAAAAATGTGTCCTGTCTTATTTCTCTGACTAGATTGTAATATTTTTGCATGTCAGTTCTCGAAAAATTAAATATAAATTTGATTGATGATAAATAGTTTCAGATGACATACAGATAGACATGGTTAATGTTCTGAGCCTGTGTAATTAGACTAGCTGGCATTTATCATGGTAAGATGGAGGTTGTTGTTTTTTTCGTATTATTATACGCTATAATTTAATGAATAAAAGATTTTTGCAACATATCTGCCAGATCCAATTACATAGTTCTTTGCATGACTGGAATTCCATTTGTCATGCATTAAATTGGGCATCTTTAATAATGATTCTGAAACCAAACAGAGAAAAATTACAACACCTTCAGTACAATTAATCAAACTTGTTAGGTTTCTCTTACCACCTTCAGAATAGAATAATGCACGCAAATACATTATATATTGTAATTAATTTTAAAGTTAGATTAAAAAAAATTGAAAAACACAGAGGAAGAGCATTATAGCTTAAGAAATGAATTCACGGAAGCCTGTGGGACAGCATACGATAAATGAATGATCACGTAAATTGACAAAATGCAATTCCTACACCATTATTACATTCTGGATTTATGCAAGAAAGAGAGACTTTAAGATTATGAGTGGGATTTTGAGCAGGGAGTATTACCAGAATCATCAATTTTAAAACTGTATGTGATTCCCTTACAAAACGTATAAGGACTTAGACAATGTTCTTCCAAAACAATGATCAATACTGCCATGCACCTCTACATCCTATGCCAGCTTCTGTTCATGAACTGCGTCTATCTTATATAATCACTGAACTCTGCAGGTTCCATGTTATGCTCGCAGCTGCCTATAAATAGTTAGATTCAACAAGGTAATGGTGCATTAAAGCATACTGCTTGTAGATGATTGTGGCACATACTACAAAGGATATCTAAATAAATAATTTTCAACTAATGTCAAATCTAAGTTCTTAGGGAATTGAACACTGGTATTGGACACATGTTCACTGGACATAGAGCTGACATTAAAAAGGCCAAATTGTGCTAGTGTAGCAGCATTTCACAAATGGCTCATATCAGTTTCACATCTCTTGGGTGTATGTGTCTATGAGTGGCACAGATCTTTCTGTTCCATATTTATAAAAATACATTTTTAGAAGTTGATGGAGGCATTATTTCATCAAAGACTCAACACACCTAAGACTATCATTTTTTCCTTTGTCTTCTTCATTTCCATTAGCCCATCCAGAATCAAATTGGCACCGACTGGCAGCCATTGGTAAGCGGACAACAGTTATGCACTCAAGAGAAGTACAAAGGTCCTGCCGTGATGACAGGATGACCAACAGCATTTTTACTTTCATTAGTCAGAATGAACGTAGTGACCTGGAGCCTGTTTTCTCCATCAACAGCAGCAGATTAATCAACTCTTTGTTTCACACAAACTGTTTGTACCAATTCCAAAAATCCACCATCAGTAGTCCTCAAATTTCAATTGGATGAAAGTCAAACATCAAAATTACCAAACACCAAAGGTGAAATAAGGTAAATCTGGGGCATTGCATAAAATCAAGAGACATTGGATGATGGTTGCAGCTGTATAATTAAATCTGGAACACTTGTAGCCTTAGTGCTGAATAAAATGCAAGCATTGCTGAAATCCTGTGTATGTTCCTTTGGTGAGGTTTTAAGTATAAATGCAATGCAAAAAAACAGGTGGATTGAATTGATGAATGACCAGAGCATTCAAATACCAGTGTGTTTATGTTACAGCTTGCATGTGTCTGTATTCTAATAAAAGATTCCTCTATATATAAAACACATTTTCAAACTGGATCCAAGGATATTTCACACAGAAGACATTCAAACATATGTAAAACAAGGTAGTAACAAACTGCAACATCCTGCGACACCCCTGAATGCAACATTTTACCCTGACCTACACATTTTTGTGGCTCTGGCTTCCTGAAAATGAGTGAGAGATACATTCAGTGAGATGCTCCAAGACCTTTTCATATAACACAAAGGCAAACTAGCAGCAATACTGACTACTGACGTACAGTATGTAGTTGGATTCTCTGCTGTTCCTTCGCTAATACATCCTTCGTGTGAGTCATGGGTTGCCTGGTTCTTGCTTCATGCTTCTGTCCATAGTCTGGAGTTATTCGATATGAAATCCACTCAATATTTTAAAGCCTTTATAGCACACCTGGCTGAGAGATATATTCACAGTGAATCATTTATAGGGAACAACTTGCAAAGACTCGACACACCTAAGATTATCATGTTTTTCCTTTGTCTTCTATAGTTCCATTAGACCAAGAACAAGGCTGTGGTCATGTAATATTGTGTGTACATTGTCTTATGCAACTAAAGGCTTACATATGCATGCGAACAAAATACACTGCCCGGCCAAAAAAAAAGTCATCGTTTGGGTTTCAATAAGCAAATTGCAGTTTTATAATCAGGGGTTGCTTCGGTTGGTCAAGTCTAGGCCCAGCAATATTATTCAGCAAAAAAATTAAGTCAGCTGAGTACCTGAATGTACTGAATGACCAGGCAATCCCATAAATGTATTTTTTCTCCCAGATGGCACGATCATATTCCAGGACAACAATGCCAAAATTTATCGGACTCTAATTGTGAAAGAGTTGTCCAGGGAGCGTGAGGAATCATTTTGACACATCAATTGGCCCCCACAGTCCTGAGCTTAACCACATTCAAAGTCTATGGGATGTGCTGGAGAAGACCTTGCAGAGTGGTTTGACTCCTATTGTCAATACAAGAACTCGGCCAAAAATTAATGCAATTCTGGACAGAAATAAATGCTGTGACGTTATACGAGGTTGTTGAAACAATGCCGCAGCAAATGCGCACCAAAATCAAAGCTACATGCAGTCCCACGAAATATTAGAGTGTGTGACTTTTTTTTTGGGCCCAGCAGTGTAGATGCCTGATGTTTATGCTGGAGCAAGTGCATAATAAAGATAGCATTCTGTTTACAATGAAGGAAATTCCATGCAAAGTACACAGTAAAATTGTGTTTTCTTTCTAAATAAAAGCCAACCATTGCTGCATGCTATTTATTTTTATATAGTGGAATGATCAGACTAATTGAGAAGAGGGACTTATTAGATGTAGTAACAATGAAGCAAAGTCAGTTTTAGCTTTAAATGTGTATTACAAAATAAGTATATTTCTTGTTTTTATTGTAGTAAGGGAACAACTTTGGCAGATCAAACACTGCAAACCTGTGAATTCTATAATTGTCAAGCCAAGATTTGTCACTTGTAAAAGATAATCCTGGACCAGGCGACAATTAAAGTAACAGAAAACAGAGGCAACTTGAGGAAAGATTCCCTTTTCTGTTTGATATTTCGATTAATGTATTTACGTGGAGAAATGGAGGCAAATGCAATGTAATTCATCTGAATGATGATGAACTGAATGATGAAAAAGAGCTCCTACATCTTTGCCTTTGCCTTATTCGTTTCTTTTAATGTTGAAAGACTAATTACAGATCAGTTATCCATGTCTAAAGCCACAATATCCTTATCAGAATTTATTGAAGCCCACCACTGCTGACACAGACCAAACACAATGTGTTCCTTATCAAGGATGAGAAAAGTACAGGTACTCCTCAAGATGCGAACATTGATTTACATTCGTAAGTTGAATATTGAATGTGAAAAACCATGAATAAACCTCAATAAAGCCTGTGTCTGTAAGTTCCATCTCTACTGCAGTCATGTTTAATACTTGGATTGTTATATTATGTGCTTTTAATGGTTTTTCTAGTGATTTTAAGAGCCCAATATTTATGGAAGTCAGATGTTAAGCGGAGTAAAATGACGTAAACTTGATTTTTTATTTTTTTTAGGAAAAAGCAATATATAATCGAGAACAATTTTAACTCGAAACATCATGTACCTGTCCTGTAATTGTTTCTGGTAAGACGTATGGAATAATAATGTCCTATTTAGAGTATAAATGGCATATAATTGATCTGAAATGACAATGATAGATCATTCATTCATTCATTCATTCATTTTTTTTACCGTTTCCTTCACTGTACAGTTTCCTACCGTTTCCTCCACTGGGTAACAGGGGTTGCTGGGTTCTATCCAGTGAAGCTACGGGCATTCGGCAGGGAGATGCTCCGGACATGTTGCCAGATCTTCGCGGAACCAAATGAAAGACGAAAACCACTCCCGCACACCCTCACACCTATGGGCACTTTGGAACCAACCAATCCACCTAAAGAGCATGTTTTTTTGAGGTGGTAGGACCTGTCATTAACACGTGATTGGTGTTATGACCGTGGAAGTAAGACACTCTCCAAATTGATGGCCCATAAGTCTCACTTTCATGTTGCCATTGGGAGGATGTGGCTTGATTTATTGATCCAACTTGAGCATCTATGGAAAACTATTTTAGATGTAGTCGTGGATGACCACTCACAGACTGCCACACACAGTGATGACTGGCAGGTGATTCTTGTGCATCTTCACTTGTACACAACCATAATCTGACATAAATATATTACTTTTGAAAATATATGTAGAGCAGTGATTGGAGTTAGAATTACACATCATATTATGTTCATGACGTTGCTAATACTAGGTTTCTGTTGCCCTTTGTCTTCATATCTTTGTACAAAATTACACTTACTGGCTCTTGAATGGAGCCTATCTTTATATAAAAGGACCGAGAGACAATTTTATCATCTGACTCTCCGCCAGAAGGGAAATAAGTGTATTTCCAAAAAGTACTGTTCCATTAAGATTCTTTTACATTGTCTAGCCTAATAATATATATTGATTACTATTACTGCCTTTGATGTTATTGGGGTTTTTTTCATCTCTTCTCTTGCCCTCTGTGGAGTTATTAACTTGCTCTGTATCTTTATGTAAAGCTCTCCTTTTTCAAGGGTACAAATGCCACTTGTGTGTGTGTGTGTGTGTGTGTGTGTGTGTGTGTGTGTGTGTGTGTGTGTGTGTGGGTGTGTGTGTGTGTGTGAGTGTGTGCGTGCGTGCGTGCGTGCATGTGTGTGTGTGTGTTTGAATTTAGGAGATCTATTCAAACGTTGCTGTTTCTATCGCTTGTTTTTATCGTACTATGTGACTGTCTCTGTTCTTAGTTGTTGCCTACTCAGCATCATGAAGCTCTCTAAATGTTCCTCAGTCAGTATTTTTAATAAATTTCCTTCTCCTTTGCTATTGTTACCTTAAGACATCTATTTTCTTACCTACTTGACTTGCCCGCACTCCATCTTCATCCCTCACATAACTCTGACCTGCACATCTTCAATCTGCAATAGAATGACTAGACATGGAATAATTTATAGCTTAAATTCCTTGACATTCTCTGACACTGCCTTTTAGTTTAATGGAAGCTCTGTTGTGAGATTAACTCTGTTGTAGATAATGTTAAGAAGAGAAATAAAGCCAGTCTGTCTGTCTGTTGCCATGTGTCATGCGGATATTTGACACATGGCAACAGACAGACTGGCTTTATTTTATGACGCATGGCAACATGCTATACCGGCAGGGGAATCACACCCCTGGCAGGTTTAACCATGCCAGGCAGGTTTTGGGATAGAGGCCTGACAAAAGTCAGCACCTGGTCCTCCACATTGGTGGTTGGGCATGAGGTTAACAACCTCACCCTGTAAGAAAACAGCATGTTACTGAAACAATGAGAGGGAGCCATTCCGGTATACTGTGGCGGAGAAGAGAGGGCACATCCTTGGATGTATCTATGATGGGGCTGGGTGAAATCTGGCAGGAAGCCCGACCCCTGATGACCCGATCTTTGATTCAAAAGCCGACACCAGAGTAGGCACCTGGAACATGCGCACACTGTTTCAATGTAAGAGCATGGACCGGGTGCTGAAGGTTAAGTGGGACTATTGCCTGGACATCTTAGGCGTTAGTGAAATGAGGTGGACTGGGCAGGGTCACTTCGTGATTGATGAAGAAACCCTTCTTTTCTCTGGGAAGCAAGATGATCATACCTAAACTAATACTACTACTTCTACTACTACGTCTACTACTAATTTAAAAAATACTTTTAACGAAACACTTATACTCTTCAAATCTGTCTGATCCCCAGCATGGATACGCTTCATCTCACAGGCTCAGTGTTACTCATATTAACAGTTTAGTGTCAAGTAAGCTGATGGATGAGGCGATTATAGGCCCCTTTTGCTTCACTCGAGGACAGTCCCCAGTTCCTAATTGGTACTGTAGCGGGATCACAAGGCAAGTTACGTCTTTCTTTTTCTCATTTGTTCCTCTCCCTCTCCATCCATCCCATACTACTTCCCCAGTTCCCAGTCATTTAACTAATCTTGTTTTATCCCCTTGTCGAAATGGCACAGGACTCAGTGAGTTCATTGGAGTGCAGCGGAGATAAGTTGCATGGCTGTTCCACAGTAATTTAATGGGAACAGATGTTTCCCCCACTAGAGTGACAGCAGATTCTTCTCTGGCTCCCACAAGGGACAGGAAGACACATTGCAGATGGTTGTTGTGCCTGTGGTCATCATTACTGAGATGCAGGTTTAAACTTGGCTCCATTCCTGGTGAAACAATGAAGGTTGTGACGGACAGAAGAGTCCCCTGGATAAGAATTGAATTGAAAGGCCCTTAAATTGAACCTTAAAAAAAAAGC
Organism: Antennarius maculatus; assembly: GCA_013358685.1. NCBI lineage: Eukaryota > Metazoa > Chordata > Actinopteri > Lophiiformes > Antennariidae > Antennarius > Antennarius maculatus. The sequence continues at coordinate 13,479,978 of CM023616.1, read as the reverse complement.
AGTGATGCAAAAGCTTGTGGGGTAAAAAGGCAGCAACAAAGACAGATTTGTAAGCACTGTGTGTTTTGTTGAATTTCTCAGCCCAAACTGACCTACGAGAAGATGAATGCTCAAAAGACTCTGGATATATATATATTTTTTATCAATTACTAAAAAGCACTGGTCAAAGCAAAAGCTATACCTACTTTTTCAAAACTCTTCTCATGTCTGTATCAGCAACATGCATCTGAGCTAAAAGGTTCATCTCACCCCAAAAACTCACCAACACCAACAAAACACATCATACAAATAGTCTTTAATCTGGAACACAATTGGTTCCAAGAGGTTGTTCACAAATTGAATTGTTCTCAAGTCGTTATTTATTAAATGTCAATCTATAATTGTCATTTGAGGTCATTTAAATGCTATTACTTCTCTACATAAGAAAATCTTCTTTTCCTTTGGGCTTTTCCCTTCAGGGGTCGCCACAGCGAATCAATTGCCCCCATCTAACCCTGTCTTCTGCATCCTCTTCTCTCACACCAACTACCTTCATGTCCTCTTTCACTACATCCATAAACCTCCTCTTTGGTCTACCTCTGGGCCTCCTGCCCGGCAGTTCAAAACTCAGCATCCTTTTACCAATATATTCACTATCTCACCTCTGGACATGTCCAAACCATCTCACTTTGGCCTCTGACTTTATCTCCAAAACCTCTAACATGTGCTGTCCCTGTGATGTACTCATTCCTGATCCTATCCTTCCTGGTCACTCCCAAAGAGAACCTCAGCATCTTCATCTCTGCTACCTCCAGCTCTGTCTCCTGTCTTTTCCTCAGTGACACTGTCTCTAGACCAAACAACATCGCTGGTCTCACCACAGTTTTGTACACCTTTCCTTTCATTTTAGCTGAAACTCTTCTATCACACATCACACCTGACACTTTTCTCCACCTGTTCCATCCTGCCTGTACACGCTTCTTCACTTCTTTTCCACATTCTCCATTGCTCTGGACTGTTGACCCTAAGTACTTAAAATCCTCCACCCTCTTGATCTCTTCTCCCTGTAACCTCACTCGTCCACTTGGGTGCCTCTCATTCACATACATTTACTCTGTCTTACTGCGGCTAACCTTCATTCCTCTCCTTTCCAGGACAAACCTCCACCTCTCTAGCTTCTCCTCTACTTGTTCCCTGCTCTCACTGCAGATCACAATGTCATCTGCAAACATCATAGTCCACGGCGATTCCTGTCTAACCAGCCTGTCAGCCTGTCCATCACCGTAGTGAACAAGAAGGGGCTCAGAGCTGATCCCTGATGCAGTCCCACCTCCACCTTGAACTCCTCTGCCACACCTACAGCACACCTCACCACTGTCTTACAGTCCTCACACATGTCCTGCACCGTTCTCACATACTTCTCTGCCACTCCAGACTTCTTCATACAATACCACAGTTCCTCTCTGGGCACCCTGTCATAAGCATTCTCCAGATCTGCAAAAACACAATGCAGCTCCGTTTGGCCTTCTCTCTACTTCTCTATCAACATTCTCAAAGCAAATACTGCATCTGTAGTACTCTTTTTTGGCATGAAACCATACTGCTCACTTCTGCCCTTAGTCTAGCTTCCACTACTCTTTCCCATAACTTCAATGTATGGCTCATCAGCTTTATTCCTCTGTAGTTGCCACAACTCTGCACGTCTCACTTATTCTTAAAAATGGGCACCGGCACACTTCTCCTCCATTCCTCAGGCATCTTCTCACTATCTAAGATCCTGTTGAACAACCCAGTCAGAAACTCTACTGCCACCTCTCCTAGACACTTCCAAACCACTACAGGTATATCATCAGGACCGACTGCCTTTCCACTCTTCATCCTCTTCAATGCCCTCCTCACTTCATCCTGACTAATCTTTGCTACTTCCTAGTCCACGGCAGTCACCTATTCTAGTGTTTGTTCTCTCTCATTTTCCACATTCATCAACTCTTCAAAGTACTCTTTCCATCTTGCCATCACACTACTAGCCCCTGTCAATAGACTTCCATCCCTATCCTTCATCACCCTAACCTGCTGCACGTCCTTCCCATCTCTGTTTTGCCAAGCTGTATAGATCAGTCTCTCCCTCCTTACTGTCCAACCTAGCATGCAAGTCATCATTAGCCTCTTGTTTGGCCTTTGCTACCTCTACCTTCACATTACACTGCATCTCCCTGTACTCCTGTCTACTCTCCTCAGTCCTCTCAGTCTCCCACTACTTCTTAGCTAACCTCTTTCTCTGTATACACTCCTGTACCTCCTCATTCCACCACCAAGTCTCCTTATCTACTATCCTTCCAGATGACACACCATGTACTCTCCTACTCTCCCTGATCACATTAGCTGTAGTTGTCCAGTCATCTGGGAGCACCTCCTGACCACCCAGAGCCTGTCTTAACTCCTTCCTAAAAGTCATGCAACACTCTTCCTTTTCAGCTTCCACCATTTCGTCTTCTGCTCTGCCTTTGCCCTCTTCATCTTCCTCACCACCAGAGTCATCTTACACACCACCATCCTATGCTGTTTGGCTACACTCTCGACTACCACTACTTTGCAGTCACTGATCTCCTTCAGATTACACCGTCTACACAAGATGTAGTCTACCTGTGTGCCCCTAACACCACTCTATGTTCCTGCCTCTTCTGGAAGAAAGTATTCACTATAGCCATTTCTATCCTTTTTGCAAAGTCAACTACCATCTGTCCTTCTGCATTCCTTTCCTGGACACCAAACCTGCCCATCACCTCCTCATCACCTCTGTTTCATGCACCAACATGTCTATTGAAGTCTGCACCAATGACAACTCTCTCACTTCTAGGTATGCTCTGCATCACTTCATCGAAGTCCAACCAGAATTTCTCCTTCTCCTCCAGCTGACATCCTACCTGTGGAGCATACCCACTAACAACATTGAACGTCACACCTTCGATTTCTAGCTTCAGGCTCATCACTCTATCTGACACTCTTTTTATCTCCAGGACATTCCTAACAAACTCGTCCTTCAAGACAACTCCTACTCCATTTCTTTTCCTATCTACACCATGATAGAACAACTTGAACCCTGCTCCTAAACTCCTAGCCTTGCTACCTTTCCACTAGCCTTTCTCCCTTACACTAAATAAGAAAGTACTATTCCTTAAGACCTATCCACAAACAGTTACAGGACATTGAAAAAACACATAAATTAAACAAAATGTTGTAATACCGTAATGTAACTTTTACATTTTTACCTCTGTCGAATTAATTTGATTCTCCACAACACTTATGTGAATGTTGAGCTGATGCGCTCACTTACATTCAAAAGTCCGACACGCCACTTTACGCTTGATTACAGTACTCTGTTTTATTTCCATTGATTTTTTCCGTTAACTCTACCAATAGTTGCATTGTGGGATGAATCTTCTTGAATGTCTGATCAAACCCTGGCAGACTTCCGGAGAAAAATCTCTACACCTTGTATTCGTGGAATTCATCAAGAATGTTGACGGAACTTTTTAAGCTGCAAGTTGGTCTCATTCCTCAGAGAGTCTACAGTATAGTTGGCCCTATCTTATCAGAGACCTCAGCCTTGGTTTTCCTCTATTTCCTCTTCTTCCTTTCTCAGACACTCATCTCACTCCTCCAACTTGCCTTCTTTGATCCATACTTGTCAAAAATAGTAATTTAGAAGAAATTGACTGATATCTGCTTGCTACAGTAATGATGCCAAGAAACAGGTCTCCTGGGTCGGTTTCCAGCTGCAAACTATACTTCGCAGTTTGGAATGATTCACATGACCTTCCGTTTCTGACTGGCATGTAACTTCAGTTTTGACCATTGCATGCTAGCAGCTGCACCAAACTGTAATGTCTGTCTTTACTGTGGTATTTAAAGCAGCTTGGTGGAGTGCTATTAGGTTCAACAATACACGTGAAACACGCAGTGCAGTTCCAGGCCAGTACTGAAGGACGCTTCAGAGGTGAAGGACACTTTATCAAAACTGCAGTGAGATGGAACTTTAGCACTGAAATGTACCAGAACAATCTATTATCGACCACCATGTCAAATGCAGATATGCTAGTGTAATGTCACATCTTGATGAAGAGATTTTAAACAAGTTCAGAAACTGTTGCGCTCATAAGGGAAGACTGAAAACACAGACTCCATTGTGAGGGCATAAAACAGAAAATTCCTCTACAAGTATGTGTAGGCATCTTACACACAACAGTACAATCTTATCTTCCAGAAGCAATGAGGCTGCAGACACACACAACAAACAGGGACACAAACAACACCCATTATCACCCCCATAGAGAGATGAGTGTTTGAAACATATGCTTCTCTCTTTTGTCTCCCTGTTGTCTCACAGTGCAAAGCTGCATTCCTCTCCATGACCTCTTCACACTGTTCCTTCTTTTCATGTCATGCAAAAAATGGAAAACATTTCACGAAATCATTGCCTTTGAATGAGGCCTGTAATTCATGAAATCAGCCTTAGTTTGTATTTCAACATTGGAAGGTTCCTGGATGTCATATTGTCATTTCATTTGTTTTTCCTTTTCACAATAAAAATAAATGTAAGAGTTGGAAATATAATAATATTAATAATAATAATAATATAAAAACAGGGTGGCACTGTGGTGCAGTGGGTAGTGCTGTCGCCGCACAGCAAGGCATTTCTCGGTTCAAGTCCCGCTTTGCGAGGAGTTCGCATGTTCTCCCTGTGTCTGTGTGGGTTATATGTGGTTCCGCGGTGCATTAGCCTTGCACCCAGGGTGTACCCTGCCTCATGCCCCCAGTCCTTTGGGATATGCTCCAGCAACTTCATGACCCATGACAGCGGAAGAAGCAGGCAAGATGTACAGTATGTATGTAATAAGCAAACATTTTCATTTCTCCTAAATGTTTTATCTCTACTCAAAAGACCAGAGTAACAGAAAAAAAGACTTTTGGAATTAACAAGTTGAAATCATAGAGTTCACACCATTATTTTTGATAAACATATTATGAATGAACATGTGACTAGCAAGGCAGATAGGCAGCTGTATAGATGAGGCGACTGTGATCATCCCATCTAGAACAAAATGTACGAATGGATGATATAAATTGATAATCAATAACATTTACTTTAGTTTTTGTAGTTCTTTGAGAGAATAAAGGTTCAAAATCAAATAACCGCTTCACCTTTTTTTTTTTTTAAATTTGCATTGATAGCTCTGCCAGATCATTTTTCTCTGATATTTCCCAGTGATTGCATATCCTAACTGTTTTGCTGAAAGATAATCCATTCAAGTAAACTGTGATTTTGGCAAATCACTCCCTGTGCCTCCATCACAACTGCCTCAGCAGAAATGCCTTTTATGGTACAATTTACCCACATTGCACAAAGCAAAACTGGGGATTTTATTGATGTGTACTGTGAACTCTGCATTTTGCTGTGCAGCTCCCATGTGTATATCTTGTCTTGTATTGCTTTCAGCACTTGTTAACCGTCCAGCAATTTGCAGGCCAATGACTCTCACTGGTTTTCAAAATGTTAAGGCAGTTCTAAAAAAAGCATGCCTTTAGTTCCTTCTGCGTGCTGATGGCTTTATAAATTTGCTCTTCATTATATTACTAATAAATTAATGTGGCTGCATTTTATTCATTCTTCTTAACACATCCATGTTCGAACTAAGGTTTAGAAACACAATCCAGTGTTAATATAACATGACTTATTGGTACTTACTGAACAATCCAGAAAATAAATCGAACCATATTCACGCATATGAACAGGCATCCACAGAGGTGTGCATAATGGGACCACCATAAACGCCCACTGACACATCCATCATCAGAAACTGTTTCAATCTACAATGTGTTTTCTCTCCAGCACCTCAATAGTTGTGGATGCAATTTATGTGCATCTTAAATGCAAGATCACTTCTGGTTTCGGGGAAAGAAAAGCTGTCATATTCGTAACAGGATGTGCCAATTGGAAAGGTCACAACTGTCTATAGAGAACAAATGAAGCCAGTAATAGTTTTTCCTGCCAGCTTTCTACAGGCACATAAAAGACCAGGTGCTTGTCTGAATCTTGATGATCCCCCTTAAGTGAAATCATTGACGTGCCTGGAGCTCAATTAACCAGCTACTATGGTGAGCAGGGAATGATCACATTCTGTAGTAGACGCTGAGAAAAGTCACACTGTGGTAACTGCAATATGACGATAAATTAAATGTTGCTTGTGATTGGTTGCAATGTGACAGATGACTATGCAAGGAGTCGCAGTGTTAAGAGAAGTCTTTAAATCCGTTTCAGTGACTGACATTCCCCTTTGTGAGAACTCAGGAGTTGTTAAAACAGTGTGTGCTTTTGCACTTCAAGGTCATTGTCGGGGGAGGATTACAGGGTCTAATGGCCTGGTCCCAAAAGACACTTTGATTTTCAATAGTTCTCAGAAGCAGGTCAGGGGGAACTGCACAGTTGTGCTGTTGGACGTATGGATGCATACAACATTCCACAGTGTTTGACTTTTTATTGTGTGGCAGTAGTTTTTGCTACATCCATTTCTAAAACAGAGGAGAATTAAACCTGATTTTCCTTGCTGAGTTCATTGATCCTAAATCATCATTCACACACTCCACGATGTCTTTAATCTCCAACATGTGACACATGTAGTGACAGAATATGAATGGATTTCAGGCTGTAAGTCAAGTAGTCTTAAACACATATGGCTCATTTATATGAAGAGCAATCAAAAAGCTTTTTGATCAGAGAAGGCCCTGACAAGGCTTTTTTTTGTCATCTGCAGTGTATCCAGAAGTGTAAGTTAGATTGTGGTTCATTGTGGTTCAGTCCACAATATTAATCATTTTCTTATCAGTGGCTGCTGTCAGAGCCCAGCTGAGGAATGGCCCCAAAAGAAAGAGGAGAAAGGAAGGACAGAGGGTGCCTCATGCTAGCCCATCATATCCACTGGGCTCAGTGACAAACCTACCTATTGACACAGATTTTTCATTCAATCTGAAATCCCCTCCTGATGGCCACACTGTTGAGGTTAATGGAGCATAAAACATTTTGTCATACAGCTCACAGCAGCACCTTTTCACTATGTCTGGCTTTAGACCCAACAGGTAGGAGATATCGAAAAATGTATATCACTGCCAGCAATCACTACTGAATGTCTCCTGTCATCATGTGGCCCATTTCAAACCTGGTTAGTCACCATTGTCACTTTAAAGGCATTACCTCATATATGTGTGAGCTGTCATCAGTTGCAGAAAGGGTATTCCTGCTACTGTATTGTAAAAAAATAGATGGATGGATGGATGGATGGATGGATGGATGGATGGATGGATGGATGGATGGATGGATAGATAGATAGATAGATAGATAGATAGATAGATAGATAGATAGATAGATAGATAGATAGATAGATAGATAGATAGATAGATAGATAGATAGAATTAAAATCTAATGATGAGAATTTGGTTATTGCTGGAAAACTGCAAACTGTAAAAAACAAATATGCTCTTGGGGGTAATTTCTTTCTTTTTCTTTTTCTTTTTAAATTGACTTCCATAGCAATTAATTTCAGTGCGGTGAACAATCCAAACGATATACTCACAATGCATTGTGATTAATTCGAGCCAAACATGATGCCTACATCTCTTTTGTCTTCAATATTGAGTGAAACTAAAATAATTCAATTATATTATGAGATGAATTAGGTAGGTGGTTGGGTAATTGTACCTCTCTCTCTTTGTTTTGCTCTGTTTCTCTCTCTCAGACACACACGCACGCACACACGCACACACACGCACACACACACACACACACACACACACACACACACACACACACACACACACACACCTCTAAGCAGTGTGCAGTATGAGAAGGTTATGTTGCAAGGTTTATAGAGCAACACTGCCCCCAGCTGAAATGTGACTTGTGCTACTGGTGCTACAAATTCCGCAGCAAATGTACTACAAAGAGGGATCAAACATGTACATGGATATAACAGAACCTAGTTCATTACTATAAATGTTTTTTTAATGAAAAAAAGGGATTAGAAAAGTATGCCTCATAAAAAATAAAGCTTCTTGGAACTGAAAAAGTGGCAGTCTTAGCAGAAAAGTGTACACACACACACACATGCACACACACACACACATACACTCACAAAACATTTTCTATATACTGAAATGTTTCTCTCAAATGTTCACAAATCTGTCTAAATCTGTGATAGTGAGCTCTTCTTCTTTGCCAAGATAATCCATCCCACCTCACTGGTGTGGCATATCAAGATGCAGATTAGACAGCTTGAATAATTTACAGGTGTACCTCAGGCTGGCCAAAATAAAAGGCCACCCTGAAATTTTCAGTTTTATCACACACAGCACAATGCCACTGATGTTGCACGTGTTTAGGGAGCAATTTGAATGCTGACTGCATAGACGTCCAGAGCTGCTGTTTGTGAATTGAATGTTCATTTCTCTGTCATAAACTGTCTCCAAAGGAGTTTCAGACAATTTGGGAGTACGTCCAACTGACCCCATGACTGCAGACCCACTCCAGTCCAGAACCTCCATGTCCATCATGTTCACCTCCGAGATCCTCTGAGACCAACTCCCCAGACAGCTGCAGCAACCATCGGTTTGCATAACCATGGAATTTCTGCACAAACATTAAAAAACTGCATGCTTGTTGTCCTCATCAGGGTCTCAACCTGAATGCAGTTCATCGTTGTGACTGACTTGAGTGGGCAAATGCCCACATTTGGTGGTGTGTATTGCGCCATATGGGTGAGCAGTGATGTCAGTGTTGTGGATCAAGTGGATAACTTGATGAGATACTGAGGCCTGTTGTTGTGTCATTCATCCACAACCATCACCTCACGTTGCAGTACGATAACGCACAGCCTCACGTTGTAAGGATCCGTACACAATTCCTGGAAGTTGAAATATTTGAAATACACAAATATTTGAACATTCGAATAAAAAATGTGTGACAACATATGGCACACAGACATTTGGATAAGGTTAAAAACAACCACAAATACGCCAGAGGAATTTATTGAAAAAGTGTCATACCCTAAAATGTCAACCGTAAAAACAAACGAACAAACAAAAAAAAAAAACTATAATGTGGCGAAAGGACAAAAACAGTCTTCTTGCACAGGCAGGCTTGCCCTTTCTCGTCCGGTGATGCAGGAATGTCGAGGATGCTAAGGGTCCACTTGACTTACGGCTTCGCGCCCGGGGGAGGGTCTCCAGTCTCCTCTGTGGTTGCTATATACCGCTCATCTTCTGCAGGAGGATAGAAAGCGCATCCTCGGAGAGATCTGCAGGGAACATCATCACCATCATCATAAGGAGAACAGCGTAGTGTAACGTATTAACGTAGTATTCGGTCGACTCGATGTCTTCGTATCCTGTGAAGGAATCATAATAGAGGACGCAGGTTCCGCGGGTCCGTGAAGGGAGCGCTGGAGGCGACATCATCAGCCGCTTCGCCCGGTGAAGCGAGGTCACCGCAGATTACTACGGTAAGACGCCGGACTGCCTCTTCATTTGCTTGTTTATGCGCAAACACTGGCTGTTTTCCATCGTTTGTTTTCAAGAAACCAATCCACGTCTTTCAGAGTTGATGCGATGCGTCGTGATGAAGAAGGCTCCAACGAAATGTCTTAGAATAACAACCCGATGCGCTAAAACGGAATCGGCAGAAAATGTTTTAGAAACAGTAAATCTTCAGGGGAGGGGAAAGGAATGCAGATCACGGGTGTATTAGACATTATTCCGTTCACTACAATTCCTAAACACAGACATGATGGACTACAGGAAATATAGGTTAGTGGAGCAGATCGACTCGCCCTAGTGGGCGCCCTGGGTTTTCCGTTCATCACTGATTGTTTTTACATCAGCGGTAGTTTTCAGAGGAATTGTTTATTTCCCATCCCGATCCATCTCCAGTAGAGACGTTTTGGATTTCCGGCATCATGGGTCCAGATAGAGCCGAAAATACAGTGTGGAGATGATAGAACATTTAAAATAATAATAATAATGTGCTACTTAATGTTCTATTAGTTTCATAAAAACTATAAACACAACGTATTCATATTTGTGAGAATCCAAGTGGTTTTAATGACTTCAGTATGATAGCTGACCATGTGACAATTCAGTATTAGAAAGTGATGGAAATGCCATGTGTTTACACATGAATAATAAATGCACCTCATTCAACGTCTTTCACAATATCTTCAGTTTCTTTCAGGATGGAGACCAAATTAAAGCAAATACTAATTTTGAAATGATTCTTCAATTGTAGGCCAGATATGCTGCTACTTAGCCCACATCTACTTCACCATGGGATTACATTAGCTATTATTAAACATGAAGTCATCCAGATGACTTTCCGTTATGTGAAGGTTGAGAATGATGCTGGTGCATTCGATGCATTCACACTGGCCTATTTTACACTGGTTTCTACAAATTATCAAACAATTTGTAGAAAGTTTGATAAATGAATGCAATGTTGGTATGTGACATTGTTGAGCAAACATGATCCACTTCTCTGACTTTAAAATGATGTCCAGCCGCTTGAGGGATAATTCAGAGGTTGCTATAGATCCTCTATCAGGTGTCGGTCATAAAACTGGCCTCTGTGGTTCATTGTTTTGTACGCAATTGACATTGAAGCATGAAGAAGGAGGAAGGGTGGAGGCAGGAGACAACAGCTAATACCGTTGTTTTTTTTTTGTGGCAGGTTTATGTTTGCATTGTCAGTGACTTGAAAAAAAAAAAAAGATAGTTTGCAGTAGTATAGTAAAAATGAGTGGGGAAGCTGTAATGATGATCACTTATCTCTTGTTTCAAATAAACTGTGGTCCAGAAGTGTCATTTTAAGAGTTCTGAAACTTGAGTCTAAAGATTACTCAACTAATCCATTAATATTAAAGCATAGAAATGATGTTTCCAACTATTTCCATTAGACAGCCACTTAGAGGAAAATTGACAAATATAAGTTCGCTCAGGAGCTCATTTCTCTCCAGCTTCGGGACTCCTCTGAAAAGGACAATATATCTAGTATGGTTGTCAAAAAAAGAAATGAGTTTCAAGTGTTGCATCATCTGAATTCCATAGTTAAGAACTAGAAAGTACAGCAAAAGTAGATGTAGGATCAGGCTCATGTGTTGGTATGGGTTCATTTAATTGTGCTGTACAACAACAACAAAAACAACACCATCACCATCATTATAATAATAGTACAGTATTAATATTTATTGCTTTACTTCTTCATATTTTCTCTCTGTTTGTATAGGCCTGCTATGTTTGAGTATATGATAATGGAATAGAACAATCTATACAGAACATTCATGTAAGAATACGTGAGTCCAAACCAATAACTTTACAAACACTTTACATCCTCCCACCCTTCAGTAACAGCTGTGAAGCCCAAATATAGTGTAGTCTGATCACACTGTATAAATGTGCAACTGATGAAAATGAAATGTTGTTAGCATCATCACAGGTTCTGTGGCTCTAGGATAGAAGTGATCAGCATAGGATTTACAATATATATTTTAGCATCTATATCCAAAGATGTTTAAATCAATCCAGCTTTGTCATGCTTAGCCACTATACTGTCTGTTTGGGTATGAATTAATGATTGTACCACAGAGCACTGGGTGATAAATGGACTCTCATAAAACTTTAATGGCCAGCATGTTTCCCCTATTAGTCAATAGCCACAGTGGCACAGGCAGGAAGTGCTTGAGCCTGAAGTCAGAGTATAATGTGAGCTCTATACTACTTCTGGAGAAAATGTCAGCAACTCACATGAGAGCAGAACTCTAAGATGGAAATAAAAGATAAAGAGATGATTTAGTAAAAGACAATTTATAGCTATATTTGTGCCTGTTTTCATTTAATTCAGTCATTTTAAAATCAGTTACACATAATCATCTGAAATAACCTATGCAGGTCCTTCAAAGCAATGCCAGCAATGCCCATTTTATATTTTACTCTCTTTTTGCAATTTTCTGAACCCACATTTCCACCTCTGAGCTTCAATGTGCTCTGATCCAGAGAAAAGAGACACTGGTGCCCTTTTATTCTCTGATTCACTTCTGGTTGACAAGGGTCAGGTCAAATGTCATAGGTCTAAGTTGTACATATGAAGAAAGCGTACCAGAGTTACCCTCTTGTTTTTTTTATTGCCGTGTTGGAAACATACTGTATAGTGTGCTGCAAAAACAGTTTTATTTTGTTTTCTGTTGTTTGAAAAATTTCTGAAGTTTATACGTGTTCATACGTGTTGTGAAGTTTGTGAGACATAGCTTTAAACCGGCACATGGCTATGGCATTATGTTACATGATGGGTGGTTAAAGGTGCCAGGATCTCTAGACCTTGACGCGGACAAGGCAATAAAATTCAGAATAACTGGACCTGTGCTGCAGCTGTCAAGCCATCTGTTTTTGTTGTAATTGGACCATCTCTCTATCCAGATATATGTTTGATATTAATATGGATTCAACCTCAACTGACCATTGAAAGTTTGAAAATTTTGTATGACACACGACCTCTTCTGGGTGCCGCGTGTGCACTTAGCAGATGAGGTGTTGAAAGAGAAAGACAAAACAACATTCATTCATTCATTCATTTTCTCAACCCGCTTAATCCGCTTACGCAGGTCGTGGGGGAGCCGGTACCTATCCCGGCAGTCTCAGGGCGTGAGGTGGGGGACACTCCGGCCACGACGCCAGTGTACCGTGGAGCCACATAGAAACAAACAATCACTCACACACACACTCACTCCTACAGTCAATTTTGGACCGGCCAATCAACCTAAAGCGCATGCTTTTGGAGGTGGGAGGTAGCTGGAGAACCCAGAGAGAACCCACGCAGACACGGGGAGAGCATGCGAACTCCGCACAGAGCGGGACTCGAACCCAGGTCCGCCGACAAAACAACAAAAATCTGTAAATCATTTTAAAAATAGATAAATATTCTGGATGCCGTTACCAGGCCTCTGTAATGGGAAGGACTTCTAGAAGCCTTGACCTTCACTTCACAAAGAAAAAAAGAAAAAAAAGAGAATGTTTGAAACCTGCCTTGAACAACATTCGCTATGATATGATATGATGGCTGCCATTAATGCAGCCCCTGTGGAGTTGGTCCTCGACTATGCAGTGCTTCCCTTTTGAACTTCTTGAGTCAGTGGGCCTCGAGTGGAATCTCATGACAGCACTTCTTTTGATAGTGACATCTGTATGGAGACACATGGAGATTTACAAGTTTTGTCTGGCTGATAATTGAACAGCAGCCTTGAAGGTTTTCTTCCATGTCCAACTCAACTGAATAATTGGATATTATTCCCCACTCACTCCTGACAAGCAGAGGGAGATGTGGAGGCAGAGAGGATCTGTTCTTTGCCCTGTTATGAGACTCTTGTCAATCGTATACGTCCTTCTCATGTAAGTCCCCTAACTTTATTAAATGAAATCCTAGAAGCACATTTTTCCAAACCCCATTTATAAAGGATTTAGACGCGTCATGGGGTGTTTTTATGACTTTTCATCATTTTGAAAAGCTGAGCATAAGTGCTAGGACAAGAGGAAAAGAGTTGTTTTCCATTCCTTTCTTTTACTTTCCTCAGACTAAGTGGGCTCCTCCAGCTGGTTCTAGTGACTAATCCATCTCCTCTCTGCTGATTTGTGCTTGGCTGTGTCACAGTGACCAAATGTTAACAATGTGACTCTGTGTCTCACACCTGTGGGCAGTCAGACTATGTGAGAGTAGGAGTGAGGGCATGCTTTCTTTCCCAGGCCAAAGCCAGGCGATAACATTACAGTATGGTCTTTGTTCAAGTAGTGAAGAATTAATTACAGCCTTCTTTGCGTCGTTTTTTTTAGTGCAATGTTATTTGGGTAACACTGATTGTGAATCTCATTCGTCAAATGTCAAAAATGTACAAACGTCCTCATAGGTTGTTTGCGATTTTACGACATGTTCCCTTAATTTACAAGGCTGTGGCAGTTTTAAGACACAAAAATTGGAAATGTACAGCCCGAATGGTTTCACATCCACACACATTCAGCAGGATGATGAAATGCAAAGAAAAACAACCTTTTCTCTCGTGCTGTGCACAGATGCAAACTCCCACTCAATTGACTGGTTTTCTGCTGTGTGTTCATTTTATGGATATTTATTTGAGTCAGCCTCAGACAGTGAGAGTCATTGCATTGTATTTCTCTGTTTCACAATATGAAATACAAAATAAAAATTGGTTTTGTCAGATTTTTATAAATCTAATTATTGTTTTGTGTTTAACTTTCCAGAGTCCTAGCTTGCTTTGTGCTGTGATCGCAATCTAAGCTGCTGACAGATCCTTGTGTGACCAGCTTATGCCATCAATGTCAGACATCTCTTCAGTCGTAAACGTCGCAAAAAGGATGTGAATAAGACAAGTACTGAGGGTAGGAAACCCGAGTAAGTCCAACCAAGACAGGAACTGGGGCCACGTTGCTGTTATGGACTGACCGGTCAACTGATACCCGATTGAACTGGCTTTGCTCTGAAGTGTAAGTGTTAAATGAACACAAACCAGGTAAACTTTCTCCAGAGAATGGTTTGAAATTCACCACAATAATAAGAAATCTTAGAATTAGGCCAGTTGGATTTCAACTCACCTCCACATTTGTTCTAAAAGCTTAGGCTGGAGAGCAAACTATGACCAGAGACATGGAATCAGGATTGAGAGGATGAATTTAAGATATGGCACCATACTCATCATGTGGTATTGAGTTTTTTTTAATAGGAAGTGCTGTAGTACAATGTGGTGTAACATGCACAATGAATGTAATTGTAAAGGAAACATTGCCACTTGTGTCTTATGTGAGATGCACAAACTGTATTTGAAGGTTAAAAATTGAGTTATCATTTTCTACATCTTTATTCTTTTTACTGCTACTGTATTTTTCACACCTATCATCACGCCTGTCACCAATGTTGTCACCTCCAGACACAATCTGGTCATTTTTCTCATCCGTCTTCTCTCCTCCTCCTCTTTCTCTGTTGTTTCATCTTCTCTTCACTCTCATCTTTCCACTGCTGTCGCACTTGACTGCCGAGGGCTGCTGTCTTCATACCCTTTTTTCTCAGTATTTGAACTGGAAGTAGTGACTGTCCCTGATTTTTTTTTTTTTTTTCGCCCTGAAAGAAAAAGACTTCGATATTTTTTTGTTCAAAACAGGTCATCTCTTTTGCACCTGGCAAAATATATACATGCCTGTCCTTGAGGTTGTATTCATTTATAAAGAAAGTGAGACATGACTGAAAGATGTCTGTGTAGGTTCTCAATTATCCAGGTCATGGTTATCCAAAGCTGTTTCAATCAATCCACTGGACTTTAAGAAAGTTTCTTGAAAACGTTTCGCCTCTCATCCAAGAGACTTTGTCACTTCCATCCTTTTTCTCGCAGACAAGAAATTGGATGGATAAAATAGTAATTGCCAGTTTGCTCCCCCTGGCACCTCGCTCCACCACTTCTTTTAATTGCTTTGTTTATTTAAAGACATATTACCAAGGATTGCTGAGCCTACATTGCTATAATTCTAGGTTCCTACCTAGAACACTGAAGTAGATTCCCTTAAAATAAGTGTTACAGTATGTTGTATTGTCAATGAAGCTCAGCATCAAAGCTAGTAAAAGAAAAGGTAAGGGAAACACGGTGACAAATAGAGCCATGTATAATTTTTATCTCCCTATGAGCATCCATATTTCCTTTTCTGTGGGGAGGGATGGGGGTTCAGATTGTGAGCGTCCAGATTTCTACCAAGATTGTAAATTTATTTTCTGTATGAACAGGTAAACACATAAAATAAAAGCAAAGGTACTTTAACTACGAGTTCAATTGATAGCATCTAATTAGACGCCTGCACTGTCTGTATAATATAACTATTTTTATGATTTTTCAAAATAAAATCTGTATTCTGGTCACGTCTATAAGTAAAAATAGTTAAAGGCAGCATTGGAAACACCTCTCACCTGGCTTGGCCACCTTTTTATGCGTCTGCAGTGAAATAGATAATACATCACCTTCCTCTACTCAGTTTGGCTTGAATTAATAATAAAGATGGATGAACAGACTGAAGGTCAGGCACAGTGAAAAGAGACATTTCTCTTGACTGCTTGGTGTTGCTATTCCTGATGTCTATTTTCTCAGAGTCTGGTTTTCAGCTTTTTCACATGGGAGCCAAGGTGAGGGAGATGTTGAAGCGAAGCAGAACAGATTCATTTTAAGGTGCTGTGAGTCTTGGGATTTGAGAAGTGTGCAGTATGTATCACTGCCCCTTTTAGACTTGGTGTTTTTCAACTTTGTGTAGCTGTCTTACATTTAATGGAAAGCACTGTCTTCATTGTGCCTCTGTTCACAAGCACTATAGCAAAGCAGATTAACACTGATACATTGTCATCCTTACAATATTACTAGTGCCTTCAACGTTCAACCATTGTGTGATACATTCTGGATGTTAGCATTGCATGCATAAATCAGATTATTTGTCTTTGCACTCCTGCTTCAAGTGATGCAATATGATGTGATTTCCTCGGAATGTTTTTGTCAAGCAGGTGCAGATTTAAGTGGTCTCACTGCGGTTTGTATCGATGGACACAATAATTGTGTATCTGATGCTTTGGCTGGTGGGGAAGACAAGGGGTGTTGTGTAAAAGTGCAGAAGTATTCCATCTCAAAATGATGCTACATTACAATTATGATCAGTATGTTCTGCATGTTGCAATGCACTGACAAAAAAAAACAAACTTAAAACTCTTTAGTCCAAAGAAAAAAATTAACTTGCATTCTGTGAGAAAATTCAAACCCATTCTGTCACCTTACATAAAACAATAAGTACTCCTAGTGGTGATAGTTGTTTCCTTCCCCCACGTGTAGAAAGTACTTCATTCTTATTACTTATTTATACTTACTAATGTATTACTTACCCTACTTTGCATGCACTAATGTAGTGAATAGTGCTATCAAAGTATGTTATACTGCACCAATAGAAAGTTCTAAACTAAAACTAAAATCAATGACCCCCCCCCCCTCACTCCCCACCCAACATTGTCAGCTCTAGAAGCAAATGTTCCATCCAGGGCTACAGTATATTATCACTTCTTCATTTAATCGAGTCACTTGAAATGACAGCTTTTTTATGTCTCGTTACATTTCTTGTCTGTTCCTTAATTTTCTGACACTATGCTGTAGGTATTGTAGCTGCCAGCAGATGACAGATTTACAGTGCATGTGCAGTGACCCAACCATAAAGCATACCTTGCAGCACAGAGCTGGAGAGGGGGTCACTGTGACTGGATGTGACTCATGCAGTGGGGCAGAGTGGATAACAGGTGCCAGTATTGTTATCTTGGCACATATGCAACATACAGCCTGTGGGATGTATGTGCAGGCATGCGTAGCTGGCAAAAAATGTGTGTGTGTGTGTGTGTGTGTGTGTGTGTGTGTGTGTGTGTTTTATTTAGTGATTATTAGCATGAAAACACGAGACAAGGACATTTTTTTCTGTAGGTTGTCAAATGTCAGTGTGCATGTGTGCCTTCATCCTGAGAGTTGTTGTGCCTGTTACAGCTGAGTGAGAATGTATGTATGTGCAAAACACAATTCACATTTTGTCCAGTGACATCTCATAAGTGTATACTTAAATTCAGCTATGAGCACAAATGTAGAGCTCCCTTTACTTTGAAATCTTTGGGAGGTATGGTTTTACGAGAGTCTCTGGTGTTATCTGCAAGAAATTTTCTCAAAGATCACAAATTAGGCCCCTAGATGACCTATTTCCAGAAGAACTGAACTGACACAATGAATAATTCCATCCAGTCTCTGTGGCCTGCATAACAAGAAGGGGATTGGAACAGAGGATAAATTAGGACACTCATTTATTGCTTCTCTCATTCCATCAGAGTCATTTACACAGATTTGCTCTGTTTGCCCAATTTATTCAGTAATATCTTCCACACTTATTTGAAGAATGGGGGAGAAAATAGTGAAATGGGTGTGAATTTAGAGAAATTGGTCGTAACATTTTGTAGACTCATGGAACAGAATCAATTTAATGCTAGTGCAGTCGTGGGGAAGTTGACACATTATTTTCCTTTTAGAATGACACTCACTGAGTGCTGCCCCAAATAAATCACTATTAACTTCCAGCAATAAAGAAAAAAAGCTAACAGTCAGAGTGTGGGCAGGAATAAAATCATGGTTCATTGTAGAGAAAGGGGTGGAGGAAGGAGAGAGTGTGATGGAGGGAGAAAAAGGGAGAGGGTGCCATAAAAGTCCTACTGCAAGAAGTCAGTAATAGAATATAGGCCTAATTCTCATGATACTACTGTACCCCTTAAATCCTAATTATGGCTATCCTACTGCATCTAAAAACAGCCACTTCTCTGAGGCACAGTGTGCCTGCTTTGTGCTTTGTCAGGTTACATAGTGCTGCACATCAAAGATAACACAGCCAAATCGCACGGCTTCTAACCAATGCTATACAGTCCGTTGTCAAAACCACAGGATCCACGGGGGATATGGTTCCTGTCACCTGTGGCTAAAAGCCTCCTCTTTTGGTTGATGTCATTTTATTTTATCTTCTGCTGGTCTTTCATGTCTGCCCGACAAGACAAGTCTGCAAGCGCACATCCCACTTTAAACACTCAGCAGGCTCTCCTTCCTCATCTAAGCTGAGTTTTCCTTTCCTGAGTGTTTTTTTTCCCTGACAGCAGATGCATTTCATATTGTTTTAGTTCCCTCTAGTGGAGCTGGGAGAGAATTACAAGGATTTCTCTGTGTCAAATGTCTGTTTTTTGTTTGTTTTTTTACACACAGTGACGATGGTGTTGTTTCTGACGGGGCTCTCTGTTGCTGTGAATTATTCATCCCATGAGAACCAAACTGGAGGTAACTGTTTGGTAACTGAAGCAGCTTACATGTTTTTTCTTATTCCCTATAAGAGAAAACATGTAACCCTAACCTTAACTGGCTCCTGGTTGCAGCTTCATTTTGTAATTCAAAATCAAAATATCTGTGTCGTCAAACACAAACGTATATTTATCTGAATCAATTTGATCTGCCTGTGTGTTCTGTTCAGAAAGCCCCGCCCATCAGGGTGCACATGTGCTGCCCTCCACACTGGTCATATCCTTATTCCTCATCATCGTTGTCCTACTGACCATCTACTGTTTGAGGTGATTCAACATAACTTACACTCTACCTATCTTTATGCCTCTCTCTCTCTCTCAGGATGTATTTGGAGCAGGCAATGAGCAAACAGATGCAGATAATAATAATAGATTACATTTATATTGAGCTTTTCTGAATACACCAAGCGCTCACAGTGGTCTCATTACTCATTCACTCCTCATTCATACTTGGTGATAGTAAACTACACACATTGAGCCACTGCTGTTAAGTCAAATCAGGCCACAGATATACATTAACTAAACCAACCTGATGACAACATGAGGAGGAACAGCTCTGCCTCTCTCAGATGTTGATACTGGATTTTGGTATTCGTAGTTTGCCTGCCTGGTGAAGCTGTTGTACAGATAAAACATGTAGCATTTCTTTTCATTTTACACTTTTATTTTTTCTGCATCTCCTTCCCTGTCATGACTGTAGGTTCAAAAACCACAGGAAGGCTCTGGTTACCTCTGTGGATAAAAAGATTCCAAATGGCTTCATGGAGGAACAAGGTACTGTTGTGTTCTATGCAACATGACTGCCAGTGCATAAAAACATAATTTGGGCCTTTTACTTTTTATTTCTTTTTTATTTTAATTGTAAATTTGTGCTCTTTATGGACTCGGAAAGTTTCATGCTTTGAAGGCCAAGGTAGCTGGAAGGGTTACAGGAAGCTCTTAGCTTTCCTAGCATGTAGGGATTCATATAAACTTTCATTTCAAGTAAAATATAAAAAGTAAAGGTAAAGGCCAAGTTCTGAGCTGAGCATGTTTATTACTCAAAAAATAATTTCTGTCATCCACTGGCAGAGGCAGGAGAGCTTAATGGCACTCAGGCTTGTTTTTGCAGGTGCAGTGAGAGCTTGTAATGTTCTCCATTGGGAAGCGTTAGCAGTCTGACTGTCATATATTCCTTTAAACACAGGAGAGCAGACAGTGGTCCTCCTCCCCAGATCTCCCTCGCCATCCAAGAGATATTTCCATATCCCTCTGGACTCACTGGAGGAGGAGTACCGGATACGCTCTGCAGATGATGGCAAGCTCTTCAGAGAAGAGTTCAATGTAAGTTTGTGGTGTGCAGTCTCTATCTCAGACTGCCATCTTTGTTCTGCAAATACAGAACTGCTGCACAAGATAGTAATAAAATGTTATGTTAGTAACCTGCGTAGCCCTGGCTTTATTTCTACCTCATGAGGATTGGGTTCTTTATTTATAGTCACTGCCTTGTTACTACCACCTTGGGTCCTTTGAGGAAGCGAGCAGAGAGCACAACAGAGAGAAAAACAGATACCCCAACATTTTACCATGTGAGTGAGGATCTATAGTCTGCAGCAAGCAATATTAATGTAACCTTTAGTCTGGGAGTTTTATTGATCACTAAATCACAAAGAAAGTTAAAAGGTTTGTCTTCTGTCTCCCACAGATGATCATTCAAGAGTGGTGTTAAGTCGCCTTGATGGACATCTATGTTCAGACTACATAAATGCTTCGTACATAGATGTGAGTTTGACCTGCAAATTAGATTTTAATGCAAATAACTGTACAGTTGACAGCTGTTTTTTTGTCACACAGGGCTTTAAAGAGAAGAGTAAGTTCATTGCAGCACAGGGTCAGTACATATCCTAGGTTGTTTCCCTATTTGGAATACTTTTTGGACGTGATTCATATATTCATATATTGTATTTCATATATTCTTTTTAATTTTCTTTCAGGCCCAAAGCTCGAGACAGTTTCCGACTTCTGGCGAATGATTTGGGAACAGAAAACAGCAACTGTAGTGATGCTGACAAATTTAAAAGAAAGGAAGGAGGTTTGTTTTTGACTTATCTCTTTCTTTACTGCATTTTTTACAGCTTGTCGTCAGGCAAACCTACACAATCTATATGGCACCATTTCACCATTAGTTAAACCCTTTTGTATTCTTATGACCTAAAGTTGTGGGCATAATTTATTTGACCTCTTTCCCCAACTGAGAATCTATGCAAAGTGTCACACAGCAGATTACTCGGCATCACATTAAAATCAGCCTCAAAGGGATGATCAATTGAGAGCTCAGCAGCAGGTTTGATAGGGCAGAATAGAGACATTGGGGATCAATGACGGAATAATTGTTGATACGATCCTAAGAGGCTTCATGATAATTAGTCTGAGAATCTAGTTAATGAGTTGAAACATTACGGGGAAGGTCCTATTGACTGACTGAGTCGCATGAAGTCCCTGTTATTCCCTTTGAATTGGGCTGCAATACGGGAAAATACAAACACACATTACTATGTGCGTACATCTCACACACACACACATGCTGCTCTGTGACATTTCATACCGAACTTAAAATGTTTTGTGTTCTTTGTAGATATGTATTTTAGTTCAATAAACAATACCCTTTATCATGATTCCCCACCCAGGATAAATGTTTCCAGTATTGGCCAGAAAGAAGCTGCTGGATGTATGGGAACATCAGGGTGACGATGGACGACTGCACCGTGCTGGTGGACTACACAGTTCGAAAATTTTGTGTTCAGTATGTAAGTACATGTGTTGATATTCAGCTAATTGTGAACTTAAGAACCTCAACAAACCTGACCTCACCTCGCATCACCTTAGTTGTAATTAATATTACTCTCCGGAAAAGGAACACAGTATAATTAATATATTGAGTATTAATATATTCAACATATTAATATATTTATTTGCTATAATTTATTAACCTGCATGTTAAATGTGATTCTGAATTGCTGTATAAATCTCTAATCATAATGGCCTTACTGTTATTAAAAGTTACACAGGAAACATGTTTTAAAACAATAACGGTCCCCAAGTGGAAACAGGACCATTAAACTGTGAGAGGGCACTCCATGTAACAAATATAAAATGTATTTATGCATATTAAAGGATATATTTATTAAACACATAATAAAATGTGTAATGTGTTGTACAACAGAATCCATCTGAAACAAATATTTCCAGACTCCCACATATGCAGTATCTGTTATTCTTGTCCTGTGTTTTTGACTGCAGTGTCTCGGTGCGACGCAAAAGCTTTAGTTTGCAAGCATGACTTTGTTCCCTCTCCATTTGAAGCCACAGAGGTGCAGATATCCTGTCTGACTTTGTGAAAACTGTGACTGTGCTGTAGTTGTCTGCAACACAAGCTGACTGATTTCACTTGAAAAACAAGAACTGGTGCACATGCATTGTAAATAAGTGAACAATTTGATAATTTTCAGGTTAATTTATCTGCATGCAATAGTTTTTAATGTTCATATGAACAATAATCAGCAATCCAGCTGAGTGCGAACACAGAACTATTCATGCACAGGGATGAACTCTATGTCTTTGCTTCCCAGCAGGGCGGCGATGGTCTCCGAGCTCCCCGGCTGGTCACCCAGCTGCACTTCACCAGCTGGCCAGACTTCGGGGTGCCGTTCTCACCCATCGGCATGCTGAAATTCCTCAAGAAGGTCAAAGCTGTCAATCCACCCTATGCTGGGCCCATTGTCGTGCACTGCAGGTAAAATATGCTGTATTAAGGCAGCTAGAAGATTCATTTTCTCTGTCTCTTAATATACATGCAACGTGCAACAACATGTATGTCAACGATTTTAATTTTTTAAAGAATAAAAGATGAACTTTTTCAGTGTTTATTCCTTTTTTAGTGTTTATTCCATCCATGTTCTTGAAGACGAGATGACCGTATTCGTCTCGTCTTTAGCCACTGACACGCCTTTTTGGGTCCCGGATGTTTTTTGGAATCTATTCCACCTGGCTACTGGTGAGAGATGGTGTACACCTCTGGACAAATCGCCAGTGCATCGCAGTGCCACATAAGACACACAACCACCCACACACACACACTCACAAACAATTTGGTGGACCAGTTCATCTAAGCTGCATGTTTTTGGAGGTGGGAAGAAGCCAGAGAACCCAGAGAGAACCCACGCAGACCCTGAACAGAAAGGACTCAAACCCGGAACCTTCTTGATGTGAGGCAACAGCACTGCCCACTTTGCCATCCTCATGTTTTATTCATCTATGTTAGATAAGATCATAGATGCTGCACCCATATCAGTATATTTTTTTGGAAAATAAATCCTTAGCTGTTTGTAGCAACAGGTGTTCAGGGAGAGGGATTGCTGTTCATGAATGGGGCCCCCTGATGCAACCCCAACGGCCCTCTGTGAAATCCCACCACTGTTCCCAGTGGTGTTATCTGCTGAAATGACGCCTATAAATCTATGAGGACTATGTTTGGGTTTTAGAAGTGAAGCACACATGCTTAGGTTAGATCACAAGCATGTGATCGTGTGTGTCCGTTATATGCGGTATGACAGATAAAACTATGATGCTATTCTAATTTTATGGTTGTGTTGTATTATTCTGGTATGTTCTCATTTGACACATTTTATTTAGCAGCCACAGACTGCTGTTTGTTACAGGTGAGACCTTGTGTCTTTTTCTCTTCCACAGCGCCGGGGTGGGGAGGACTGGGACTTTTATTGTCATTGACAGCATGATCGACATGATGCACATGGAACAGAGGGTGGATGTCTTTGGCTTTGTGAGCAGAATACGAGAGCAGCGCTGTCAACTCATCCAGACAGATGTAAGTGTTGACCCTTTTCAACCTGTTGTTCCTCAGACTGACAGCACAAGTCACTCTAGTCACAGAGTAAACAAGCCAAGGAAGCGGAAAACAAACAAGTCTGTGTTGCAAAAATAGCAGGAAATAGTTTGGAAAACTGAACTACTTCTACCTCCTTGGCTTCCTCTGTCTCCCTCCTCAGATGCAGTACTCCTTCATCTACCAGGCTCTGTTGGAGTACTACCTGTATGGAGACACTGAGCTAGATGTGTGCTCTCTGGAGGGCCATCTGCAGAGGCTTCACAACACCAGGGCTCCCCACGACAGGCTGGGCCTGGAGGAGGAGTTCAGGGTAGGAAGAAAGGAGCTCACTCTTAAACATTTCACTCAGTAATGAATTGTCGCCATCACCCTCTGCCCTGCAACGGTGTATTTTCATGGAGAACTTGCCCTGGGTGCCACTCCTGGCAGTAGTAACATAAATAATGATGTGTTGAATCAACTAAAACTTTATAAGCCACCACCATCTGTGACTCTGAATTTACTGGAGCTTGTTGAAAATCTCTCTCATTTTTGCTGCAAAGAGTCCCCGCACACTGAGTGGAATTATCCACTACTGCAACTTCTTATCTTCTCTACCAATAAAAAAAAACGTGTTCAATCTAATTTCAAGTTTTATCAGATTTACTAATTTCTTTATATTAATTTTATCTGTCCCAGCATCACCAGTAATAAAGATACTGATAAAAAAAATAACATGCCAGTCCATGTCCCTCCCCTGAACTCAATTTGGGAAATTCCAGCATTTCCACCATGCAACTCGACCCGAACAGCCAACATATTTTACTTCATGTCTCTCTCACTTGCTTGAACTTTTTTGTTTTTTTCCATTTGATTTGTCTTAATTTTATCATCGTAGTTATGATTAGTGGAAAAAGAAATACTTTTCCATACAAAATGTGAATTTATTACTGCTTCTTGAACTTCACAAAACATTTATTGGTGATGGTGTTTTCTGTCATCAGAAACTGACCAACGTGCGCATCATGAAGGAGAATATGAGGACGGGGAACCTTCCTGCCAACATGAAGAAGAACCGGGTTCTTCAGATCATCCCATGTAAGGAAACCTTTGATACTTTAACATTTAGATTGGAATGGAATGGAAAAGAAAACCTAGTATGACTTTTTCCATTCACAACCGATATAAGGTTTGCCTTTTTTCCTAACTTACTAGCACATCTGGAGTTTTACTCAACTTTTATTTTATTAGGAATCACTTTTGGAAAGTTTTGATACCCATTTTTTTTTTCCAACAGATGATTTCAACCGAGTTATACTGTCAGTGAAAAGAGGACAGGAGTTCACCGACTACATCAATGCCTCCTTTAT
This sequence comes from Antennarius maculatus, assembly GCA_013358685.1. NCBI lineage: Eukaryota > Metazoa > Chordata > Actinopteri > Lophiiformes > Antennariidae > Antennarius > Antennarius maculatus. The sequence goes on along the minus strand of CM023616.1, from coordinate 13,454,774 downwards.
TGATGTAAGCACTCCCCCATGACCTCCTGTATGGATTTCCCATATAAGTATAAATAAAGCTCATTGTTTCTTTTACAAACAATGCAAACTACTATGTTTGTTGCACTCACAAGTGTTGTTTGCCCAATGATCTGCCCTCCAGGGCTACAGGCAGAAGGACTATTTTATCGCAACTCAGGGGCCCCTGTCTCACACAGTGGAGGACTTCTGGAGGATGGTGTGGGAGTGGAGGTGTCATTCAATCGTTATGCTCACAGAACTGAAAGAGAGGGAGCAGGTACAGTATGACGCTCCTGCAAAAGTAAAGGCAGGAACGTGCTGTCGCACATTAAAAGAATCATCTCTGTTCTGATAATTCATTGTCTGAAGTCTCCTTATGACTCAGATAGTTTTGAACTGTGACACACACAGAAAATATTTTTTTAAAAAGGCAGGTTATAAATCTTTCAAATGTGGTCTAATTGTATTTCCATCTGACTTACAACCAGGAAAAGTGTTTCCAGTACTGGCCATCAGAGGGCAGCGTAACATTTGGAGATTACACTTTGGAGCTGATAAGCGATTCGCAGTGTGAAACCTTCACACTCAAAGACATGGTCCTCACCTACAGACTGGTGTGCAGTGTTGTACTGTATTCTAACATGAAAAAGGAGTGAAACATTCAAAAGCTGTTTTATTTCATCTATTTTAAAGAATCACAAAAAAATAACACCAAACTCTCCATCTCAACAGGAAAAGCAATCACAACGCGTTCAGCACTTCCACTTCCACGGATGGCCTGAGATCGGAATACCAGCGGAGGGAAGGGGGATGATTGACATTATTGCTGCTGTGCAGAAGCAGCAGCAGCAGTCTGGAAATCGTCCCGTAATTGTGCACTGCAGGTGAGAAATTTCAGTTTGACGACTCCACAGTGTGCTTTGCATCTTGGTAAGAAAAATTAGAGCACATTAAATTTCTGTCCCGTTTGTTTTCACTTTTATGTATTGCCCGATTGCTTGAATCTCTCAGAGCGAAATTGAGGGAATTTCAATTTACAGATACATTTTTCTTGTCTGTTACAATAAATTGTGCAGTTTGCCTCAGTAGAGCTGGTGTTCTATGCCTAAACCACTTATGTGATCCCTTATAAAGACTTAGCTATGAAAGCTTTGATCAGAACCTAGCTTCAGGTGAAGTGATTCTAAAGCAGCACAGCCCTGTGGGATTGATCCAATCCACTGATTCACAGTCAATTAAAACCTCTCAAAGTGAAATCTCCTCTGACTCCCACTACGATTAATCTGATAAGATGAGCTAACGACAGGAAATGGTGTCATCACTCTCTTCTATTCCTTCATCACCACTTGTCTAAGAAGGGCTTTTTAAAGCTTTCTCTCCGCTCCTGGGAAATGGGGCTAACCCGTTGCAATCCCTAACGTCTCTTCCAGATCGCACATCACTCTCACACTCGCTCTCCATCTCTACCTCTCTCCGCCTTTTTCTCTCATCCCACCATCATTGTAAACATTGACTCAGTCAAACATAGAGCTTCCAAACTGATTAGTGTTAGCGTTTGGATTAGCCTCTCTTTAAGTGAGGATAATTATTACCACCATTAGACAAAGGTCACCTTTTCTCTCACAAACTTTCTCGTTTAAATGAAAGGAGCATCAGATTATGAGAGTTCTATTACAGCATGATTGTCGAGAAATGGAGAAGTGTGGAGAATTGTAATTTTTCTTGTTTGACTTCTGAACCACAGCAATGGCTCTGGAGCAGGTCTCTCCATATCTCACCTTTGGAGGTGATCCAGTGTTTGCATGATGTGATGGGGCTGCTAATAGTTTCGTTCTTCTTCGTGTTTCAGTGCTGGTGCAGGTCGGACCGGAACCTTCATCGCTCTCAGTAACATTCTGGAGAGGGTGAAAGCCGAGGGTCTCCTGGACGTTTTTCAAACAGTCAAGAGTTTACGCACCCAGAGACCACACATGGTTCAAACTGTGGTAAGCAGAAAAGAGATCATATGAAACTTGTCAGCTCATTCTCACTTACGTTGTTTGCGAACCACATCTTCCCATGCAATTTATGCTCCTTAACAATTTTTCTTTTGCTTCCAATTCCAGGAGCAATACGACTTCTGCTACAGGGTGGTTCAGGATTTTGTCGACATCTTCTCAGACTACGCCAATTTCAAATAAAACCTGTCAGATATTCTTCTGTATATTTCTGGCAAATTAACTTATGCATTTTTCTCTGAATGTTGTTTTCTAAAGCGAGCTCTTTCTACATTTTGCACTTGATTACAGACCTAAATGTTGTTACATGACGTAATGTAAAAACATTGTGCTCCAGGAGGATCATACAGAGATTATTATTATAGCTCTTTTAATGAAGGTTCAGCTCTTGAATATGTGAAAGAACATACATTTTAAGTTACTTAAAAGCAACATTGTGTATAAGAGGAATTATTAAAAAATATATTCCAACGTTATGTAAATAAATAATGTATTTTATATTTACTGTAGTATGTAATGCTCTCACTGATGTGTCATAGAGTACATGAAATTTCTTCTATTTCATCTTTGTTTCTGACCATAATGCCTTTGTTTTCATTTTTAATTTTTACGTTGACACTCAATATGTGTGTCTATATGTGTGATTGCTATAAGGATATTACATTATATGTTTGATAAGTTGGATAAAATTATGAAAGCTTTTGCTAAATACACATCTTGTGTGACATCAGTGGATGATATTTATTGTCTAGTTTTAGCTCAGATTGAAAGTAAAAAGATACATATTATTTTATAATACGCTGCAAATTACCTCACTTCATATCTTGACAGCTGTTGCCTGTTGCTTTATGGGTTTTTTTTTTTGTTTTTTTAATCTCACCAACATTTTGTTGCCTCTGGCAATTTTACTTAGTGAATGGCACCTGATGCTGCAAAATGCAATTAGGACACACTGGAACAGGCAGAATATAATGTATTCATACTTTAATCCAAGAATATCAGCAGCCAAGCATTACATTGCGCTTTAAAAGTATTTTTATGCACATTAACAAGCAAAACTTCAGACATGAATATGTTCATACAGCAGTGCCATATAGATTAGACAGGCAGTTCTGATCATGAAAAACTTGTCACCGGGTGACACACATAAATCAGATATTTATGTTCAATTTATTATAATGGACATTTTAAATGGTGGTCTCCATTCATTGTGTGATGTAAATGTAACATGATATTTAGTTTATATGAGTGTGTGTGTAAAGCAATAAATGAAGGCAAACACTGAAAAATTGTTCCAAATGGATGCAGCTGAACTATATTAACCTCCTGGTCAGTTAAAAAAAACATTCCTATCAAGAATCACAGCCAAAATAAGCAATATGCATGCCCAGACATTTTGATGTATTTTTACTATAATAGTTTCATATTCAAACAAAGAAACCCCAACATTGCTGCAAACTCAAAAGTATATATTTTTGCAAGGCTTATGTTGACTTCTTTGTAGAACCATAACCTTGGAAGTCTTCAGATTTTTTCTACTACATGACAGGCAGATCTTTTTTTTTCATTAAGTAACCAAATTTCTTGTTCTGGTCATTGATCATTACAAACATTTACTGCATCCTTTAACTACATTTTAATGTTTTGTCAGGCTGAAAAAATAGGGAGCATGGGGTGATGACAGTGAGGCCTTGCAGCTAATGTAACATAAATGCACAAGGTTCTTGTTTAGGTGATGTCTCTGCCTTTTGGATCTGTATGGATTTAAGCTACTATTTGTAAGCTACTATTTGTCCAATAAATTATAGATAAAGTGAAATGCCAGAATTCATCTTGATGTTGTCTTTTCATCCCCCTCTCCATAAATGCATTCCATACAAACACAAAGATGTTTTGATATATATTTAATGCTGCTTGAACCGATCAGGATGATGTCAGCATATCTGAGCACTTAGCCAGCTCCATTAGTAGTATTTTGTGTCCCATTAGTCAGTAAATGTGTCACACCTGCATAGAGGGGATTATAATCCTGACGACAGCCCTCTACAACAGCTATAAAATCCCCATTGGCTAATGCACACCATGCTAACAAGCCAAAATACTGAGGTGAGTCAGTCCTCAATGAACTTTATTCAATTGTCAATGAGATAGAATTACTTCTTTTTATTGGTGAACAGCGAAATTTTTTATTAAAATTTTTTGGCAATGCTTTGTATCCTCTGACCTGTGAGCCGTGGAGCTGTGAGAAAGGAGGCATGTGATGTTACTGTATTCATTACAAATTTGACTTCCTCTGCAGCTCTAATGGCAGCGAGCAGCAGAGTAGTGGTGCGGGTGTTGTTGTTGGCATTGGTGGTTCAGGTCACCCTGTCCCAGCACTGGTCTTATGGATGGCTACCAGGAGGAAAGAGAAGTGTTGGAGAGCTGGAGGCAACCATCAGGGTGAGTCATTTATTTATTTATTTATTTATTTGGGGTGTGTGTGTGTGTGTGTGTGTGTGTGTGTGTGTGTGTGTGTGTGTGTGTGTGTGTGTGTTTGTGTGTGTGTGTGTGTGTGCGTGCGTGCGTTTGTAGAAGTTCACAGTTTAAAAAATAAAAGTGGTATCTTTATAGAATTTGAAGCAGAATGCATTATCATCTATGATAATACTAAATTATAGTTAATGATAATAAAGATCAGTTATCCAAGACTGTGACTCTTCTGTCTTTTCTATATTGTTTTAAATGTTCTGTTGGGTCCAGATCTTATATCATCTTTGGCTTCATGCTCTTCCATCTTAATTTTTCTGTACTTAGATGATGGGTACAGGAGGAGTGGTGTCTCTTCCTGAGGAGGCGAGTGCCCAGACCCAAGAGAGATTTAGACCATACAATGTAGTAAGTGCTTATTATACATAATTTATCACCAACGTCTACTTCAATTGTACAATATTAATGTACACCACACCGCTTGTGTGCCAATGTGTCCAAAGCTGCAATGACAATATACAAACCGCTCAATGTTTTTTATCCTTCCCTTTTTGCATAACTTAAATGCGTGAATGATTTATGTGAATTTTGTGAATGTTAGCAGATGCGACGGAAATTTGCTCAGACTTGTTTTTGGTCGCTTTATTTATCTCTTTGATTAAATATGTAAGCAGCCACTGAGATTTAGTTTCAATCCTTTCAGATGAACGCTGATTCCAGACACTTTTACCGAAAGAAAAGGTTCCCTGATAATTGAAGAACCACAAAAACTGAAGGGAAACACGGACTGCATTTGCATCATCATTAACATCAGCGATGGATCTGATTGATCGCCTGAGTGACGGATAATGACTTCAGCGAATATACAAAGCCACTGCAGAAATGTTAACACGTCTATGTCTGTAACTTGTAATTCCATTCATGATTTAGAATAAAATTGTTGTTTTTTTTTTATCCGGGGAAACGATTGAATCGCTTGTTTAATCTGATCCATTGATTAAAACCAAAATAACTTTAAAGTATAAAATACTTTTTCTGACTTTTCTAATAGAAAATTACAGCTGATTTTTTTTTTTCATGTTCATTCCTGGATGTTGATTATCCGAACTACACCTGAGGAAATGTCCGCAGCTCAAGACGACAGCAGCCGATAAAAAGAAGAAAAACCGTTCAAAAAAAACAAAAAAAAAAACTTTCCACTTCTCTCCATACAGGAAATTGGTGTTCATTATAAATTGGAATTTCATATCAGGAAAGGAAAGGAATCAACAGGGGGCATATGTTTTAAAGAGAACTCATTTTCTGGCAAAGCCCCCACAGACAGAGCACCATACTAATCGCCTGGTGCATAAGGGGCCAGGATTCATGAACTGTGCTGACACCGTGGAGGCCCCGCATTGTTAGAGTGCAGTTGTAACGCACACCAATGAACCCAAACCCACCGGCACAGCTGGGAAAAAGTGAACGTTATAAAAGCACATAGACTTAAAGAGAAATTAAACCACATTCCATTGCGCTTCCAGAACAATGCTGGCTCATTTGTGACAGTTCACATTGCTGGTTTAATATTCATGAGCGTAATTTGCATAACACGATCATTTCTTTTGATGAGGAGAGACTTCAGGATTTTTTTTTTTTTACATTCTTTCACAAAGTAAGAGAAGAAAACTGTTGTGCAGGTCTTTTCCCTCTGAAAGACATCTTGTCACCTTGTGTGTGTGTGTGTGTGTGTGTGTGTGTGTGTGTGTGCGTGTGCGTGTGCGTGTGTATGTGTGGGGTTTTTTTTTATTATTATTTTTGTCTAATTTGAGTTCAAATTCGCAACAACCACGCAAACGATAATTGTGTTTTATAACATTTCTTAAAATACAAGTTTTCATTCACTTGGTATACTTTTGTGAGAATAATTAATGTTTACAGATAAAGCATAAAATCCCATAAATTCCCTTTAAAAAATCCCAAAGCGTTTGCTGTAAAAGCCAGCTTTCTCCCTCCCAGTGTCCTCATCAAGGACCTGCCTAATTGCACGTATATCAGGACAACAAAACCTGCTGGTATCTATGTTTCCAAATTTGATTTAACCTCACTTTCTCCTTCCCAGACCCCCTGGTGGATATTCACTTTGTTTACCTCAAATTAAACTTCATATTGTTTACAGCCTCCTGGTCCCTGAACATTTTATAGCATTTTAGAATTATTTCTTTATTTATTTTTTGTAATGATTGTAGAGTTGGGATTCATTTGAATGTTTCCCTCATCTGCATGAAAATTATATAATTAACTTTTGATTAACCAGCTCAGTTGGGTTGGTTCCCCCATGCACACTGGTGAATAGTACCCACCGCATTTTAATGACTGTTTTCCAATTGAGTGGCGACCTTTTCATCAAAGAGCCACAACTGGGGCTAAACAACGGTAGAAAATAATCACTGGGAAGACAATAGCAGGGGCCGACAGGCTACGATGTCATCCTTAAATATAACAACAAAGATGAAAGCAACCTTAGTGCGGTGGTGGCTGTGGCAGGTAGCCAAGGGCTTCGCTGCTGGATGGCCCATTGTTAAAGCTGTGGAGGTCATGTCCATTGGCATAGAGAGGGAAAGCACAGGAAGCTGAGAATGGCCCATTGTTATGTGTCCTTGCTCAGAGGGGATTCCATTATGAAGGGCAATACATTTTTGATATTTTGATTTTGTGCCATTCATTTGTTTGAAAAACAGAACATATTTGGATAATGACTTCAGGAAAAAAAAAAAAAAACTGGTCTCAGAGCAGCTCCATCCAAGGCCAGGGCGCTGCATTTACACACCTGCCAATCAAGCACGCCCGAGCAGATGCGCGCAGCCCGCGATCAAATAAGCATCCTATCACATGCATAATATAGTTTTCATGTCATCACAATTATGCTTCATGCACCGTGTGTATATTTCCGATGGGTCATAGGAAACTTTTATTGAAGCGGAGTGTATAATAAAGTCATTTTCCAGGTGCTTGTTGTGGCTCTTATTATGAACAGAATGATAATTTCCCCTAGAGGAATCTGGCACTGCATATCAATTGAAGTTTAGTGTGGGTCTTATTATGTTCCCGCAGGCTATAGTAGAAGGCAAAGTCATCTTCAGAGAGAGTCTAAATGTCAGGGAGGTCTTCAAACACTTTTTTTTTTTCCCAGAGCCTTACTGAAAAGGGTATTTGGAAGTGATGTGTCTTGGAATTGATATGGTAGACCTGAAGTAAATCTGGAGATTTAAGGTAGAAAAGTCGACGCAGAATTTAATCGAGAAAATGCGTTTTCAAAATGAATGAAGGGGTCAGAGAAGAAAATATGTCCAGTTTTTTGGAGCCGCGTACTACGGTTTAAAAAAAGAAAAAGAAGCGAAAGAATTACACTCAATGCTTCGCAGCCAGTGTTTAGTCATATCCACCTGCGTCCACATGGTGACACTCTTGAGCTGCGTGTTTCGGATCTGCTGCCGGCTGCCGGTCTATCAGCAGTTCCATCACTTGCAGAAACAGTTATTGCTTTAAATCTAACAAAGACTTCAATCAGTCATCTCTAACTTTGCAGAAATTGTTAATTTTCTTCTGTGTGATGGAATATGTGTTTATCACCAAATATATTTTGCACTATGTTGTAGTAGATGTCACATGGCCTGAAACTAAGTTCAGTGTAAGATGTGGAAACTGATTTAAAAGCATTCCATCTGCAGAAAGTCATGAATTTCTAAAATGCTGTTACGCATTTAGAAGACTTTAATTTATTTTATTCAAATTTTTCTCTCTTGTTTTGTGACTAACGTTGAAGTGGCTCAATCTATACGGTAGCGTGTACAGTACGTTACCGGATTGGCTTCCCTTCTCCTTTTTGGCTGGCAGGGAACCTTCCTGTTGTGATCCGACTTCTCTCCTTTGATCAAAGAACAGCGTTAAAGCACTGGGAGAAGGAGGAGGTATGAAATATGAATGAATACAGCTGTGTTTTGATGGATATGTCTCAAAGTATCCCAGTAAGAGACCGCTAAAGGCCAGGAAATCTGTTTGTGTTGTGGAAATAGGCTCTTCCTTGCCTGTTTCTTTACCAGCTTCATCTTGGGTAGCTTTTCACTTCATATTTTAGAGATCCTTTGTTAGGAAAGAGATCAACCCCTTATCCATGAATTTGTAGGAAACTGTTCTAAGAGGCCCTAGTTCATAATATATATCATTAATGACACCATTTCCTTTGTTTGGTCTTGAAACCACCTTTTGAACAAAACGAGCGCCAGTCATGAGACGAGGATATTTATTATTTTTCTAGGGTAGACCCAAAGTTCTCACAGATGGAATGAGATCTTATATGAGGTGATGGAAGCTTTGTCACTAGTTATGTCTGTGATTCCACTTCCTTTTCGAAAACCCCATCGGGAGCTGTGACTCATTTTGAAGTTGGAAGTTGATACTGTGGTATGAAACTAACGCTCCCATCTGAATTAAGAAACTATCAGAGCTCACATAAATCTCAAATTTTTAGAGTTAGATGAACTCATCTCTCACATTATACTTCTTTAATAAACAAAGATAATAAAAAAGATGGGCTCTTAAAAACACAATTTTCAGGAGACTGTAAAATGAATATTGCTGCCTGTAGATGTCTTTTACATCTCATCACATCTCTGCTGTCTTATTAATGTGCATTTAAAGACTCTCCTCAGTCATTTAATATTATATTAACTAAGATCCAGCCTTTGGACCTGTGGCAGGACAATGTCTCTGAACTACCAGAGGTTTAAACTTTCTCCAGGCTTTATTAGCCTCACTAATAGCAGGGTTCCCCAAATGCCAGGTTCCACCTCTGCTGGGAGTAAAGGCTTAGATTCTGTCAGAGAGGGGTTAAATTAGCCAACTGTAATTTTTAGGGCACTCCACTCCCGCTGAACCATATCCAATGCTGGTTGCATCCCTCCCGCTTACCCCCAACCGCTATCCTTTCCCTCCCCAATCTGGTCTACCCATCCAACTTCAGTTATGCCACCCTTGGCTCTCCCTCCCACGTCTTACCACCCTTGTGTGATAGTATCCCTCCACCCAAGCCTCCGCATGACTCGTCCGGATGGCCACAGCAAGGAGCAGGCCTTATCCTGTGTTAACGGCAATTAGCAGTGTAATGCAAGCTGTGGAGAAGACTAGATCCCTGTCCACGTTTCAACCCCAGATCACGAGACTCCCGCGCAACTTCAAGGCAAGCCATGCAATTAGCTACAATAATGATAATGTGTTGTAGGGGAACAAAGAGAGGGTAAAACAGACTACTGTTGTGAGGGAGAGTGGGGTGCTAATAGTAGGGGGGTTATTTGAATACCCTAGTGCAGATAGGAGACCAAATCAGACTGATTATCAAACGTATGATGAATTACATTTTTCCTCTAATTATCCGTGTCTTTTATGTGTCGACCAACTGAGTGAATTTTAAATTCCAGACATCTACGGTCAGTGGTCTTTGGGCATCACACTGGGGTTACAGCTTTTATTTCCTCTAAGAAACATACAAGGAGTTACTCATGTGGCTACACTGATGGGAAGAGGGGAGAGATATACAGACAATTTTCTTAGTTGACTTAATTAGATACTTTCAGAAATATCTGGCAGTGGTACAGGACTGGGAAAAAAAACCAAGGCCACGGTTTGATGTTTGACTATCGCAGATGTGTTGACACAGAGTCAAAACGCGCTGGAAACAAACCACAAAAATGAAACCACAACTAAGAACATTTCAAATCAAGGTTGAGAGAAGGTGCAGTCAGGAATCAGACTTTCTGCCTTGGTTGGAACGCAGGAGTGCAGCGCCTATTCTCTCCGCTGTGAGCAGAGACCATTCCTACAGTCTTACATCCAGAGGTTTATAGAGGATATTTTGCTGGGTGTTGTGCAAAACGAACCGTGTCCCCAGAGCAGCAGCAACTTCACCTTGGCGGAGTAATGCTGTGATATTCTGTTTATTCTTCACTCACTTCATTTTACTCAGAGGAAATCCTCTGGAGATGGCTTATCTTGGAGCTGGAACAGGTGCACTCTAATTTACTCCTATTGCTTGGGGAGCCCAGGGGCCCCTGTAGAGAAGAAAGTAGCGATGTAGCACACTCCACTGTAAAACACAAACAGCCAGAGAAAGAGCATTTAATCGAAAGAGAAGAAAACTGTGAGCTTTGAGTGCAGCCATATAATTTGGATGCAGAAAATCTTTCTTTCTCTCTCTCTTTTGTTTTCCTGTGGAAAAAGGACCCCTCATTTCATTTAACTTTCATTTGTGCAACACTGTTAACTTTGCTTGAAACTGTCTTGCTACACTTGGCAAAGCACCAAATGACATGGGGGACCTGTTGTATTACCCCTGCATAATAAAATATTTTCTCACCAGTCATTTTTAAAATATCTAGTTACAGTTTAAAATGCTTTACGACATCACTGACATGTGCCACTTTGTTACAGAACACGCAAATGTGTATAGTACGGCCTATTTGTTTTGGCAATGCTTCACACTTTCAGCCAGGAAAACATCTTTGTTTCATCTTTGCTTCTCAGCCCCATTCACTGCGAGAGAGATAAACTTTCAACTTTGAATTTACGCTACAATTCTTCAATTCTTTTTCTTTAGAGAACTATGGTTTTGAAGAGTGGAGCTGGTATGTTATTTGTTCGGTATATTATAAGTCTGAATTCAGTCAGTATTTTTGTTTTGTGTTGTTCTTCTCTTGGGAATTATGCAATCAAAGCAGATGCCTCAAGCAGTCTAGAAAGTGCCCCTTGTGAATAAGAGAAAATCTTGTACACAGCATTTTTTGTATGTGTGTATGAGGAAGGGGGGCATGACAACAAAGCAAATATATGGCATTGTTCTCTGTATACTATGCCCGTGTGCTGCACCCTTTTTTTTTTAAAGATAATCTCACCATCACACCTGTATTCATTTAAAAAAAAAGTTACACCTTTCGACTCCATTCAAATGACAATTCTGCAGAAGAGAAGAAGCATTTATCGACAGGCTGTGCACCACCTTGACTGCTGCGATACAGGTTCACCACATCTCTATTGTGAAAAACCAAGTATCAAGACTGTGTTTTTTGGAAGATTTTCACAATGTGCAAACACTCACAATCAGGAACGCTGGAAAATACAAACCAATGCCAGAAAGGCAAAGGCTCCTGCAGAAAACAGCAAACAAAGAAGAGAGCGACACAAGGACGAAAAGAGAAATATCATATAGTCTTTTAATGAGAGTGCCTGCCCCGAGCTTCTGTTTTTAATCACCTTTTCGGTGTGACATAATTTGCTGCAAGATTGTATATGCTTGAGGGACTTTCAGTTCTTGTCAACTCAAGAGCATTTGAACCAATCAATACCTGTCTATCCTGTGGCACACTCATAGTTGGCCATTAGGAAAGAGCTGCTTAAAGTAAGCTCAGCCAATACCATTAGCCCTAGCCTAAGGGCAGTTCCATGCCTTAGTCAGGGTAGGCACCTGCCCCCGTCACCCCCACCTCACCCCCTTAACCCCCACCCCTCCCCCTACCATTAAGAACCTCCCATGAGACATCATTTGGACACATCGGCCAAAGAGCACTTCTTTATTCCCTCTCTTTTCTTTCCCCGGCTCCACCAAAAATCAATACATCTCCCCTTTTTCTTATTTTCACAATTTTGCCTCAATATTATTCTCTCCTCTGCCAGAAACCAATGGGCTGTGTATTTTTTGTCTTTTCATCTACGATTTCCTGTGACTAATATCGCTGCACCTCATGTTTGGGTGAGAACTGGAATCTAATTAAATTATGTCATGATAATATCCAACAGAGGCCCCAGGTTCCACAGACATATTTGAAAATGGTGTGGTCATTCATTTACTTTATTATACTTATACCTAACAGACTTCCACCTGTTTTTGTAGCAGTCCATGTCGTCCCCAGAGTTCACTCACAAAACTCAGCAAATTTCATAGTTGTGCTTAAACCAACTCATTTGTTTTTGACACTCAATAAGGGAGACATCAGCACTCAAATATCTTCACAGTAATGAGTGAACTTCCTCTGTGTCAGTGTTTTTCTGCTCAGACCATGTCATAAGCCCAAACCCCAGAGAGAGCAGAGCACTGCACACAGTAATGCTTCCTGACTGCTTCTAATTTTATTGCAAGGCAACGACTCCACATAGTGCAAAGTTTAGGAACAGGAAATACAATATAATGTGCTTTGAAGGGCCTCTGTCAGTTATTGCCCCCCCTTTTTTTTCCAAAAAGAAGCTGTGAAAGTGGGGTACTGCCCCAAATCTTGACCAGTCCTTCTTACAATAATAATTCTGAAGAGTGATAGCTAGTCCTGCAGCACCGGCGATTTCTGTGGCCGCCTATATCGATCGAGGGTCCTAATGAGCAGCAGCGGAGCTGTGGCTAATGGTGTTGTGTCTGGTGTCCATAGTAAACGCCTATGCTGAGATTATCATTCCCAAGGGGGACTGAGAAAGGTTTTGCCTGCCCAAGCCCTCGGGGTGTGAGCGACACACTTCAGAGGTCAAGGTAAACTATCAAATGAGCAGCCAAGCTTTTCCCTCCCTTGCTTTAAGGACTACTGTACACCATACTGGATTATATGACAACAAAGTTTTAGTTCCAGTTGCACGGGTTAACTTTGATCTTCTTTTTGTATTCTACATAAAATGTGATTAAAACTGGAAAACCCTCTAACTTGCAACCTTATTTTGTCCATTCAGTTCTTTGTCTAATTTCTCGACAGTAGTTGTAAAAAGCTATTACCAGGGCATTGATAGAGACTTCACCAAACTGCCTAACTGTTATTAAGAGACCTCAAATAAGACTTGGCTTGCCAGACTGATAATGGCTTATTTGACATCAGAGATCACCCTGGCACAAACACTCTAGCCCCTTTCACATACCCATGACAGTCATTGTCCTTTGCTATGCATGGCCATTCTGGTGGTCTTGAGTGACATCCAACAAGTTCAGCAGATTCAAAGTGTAAGTGCACACCAGACAGTACATATACTATCTTCAAAGAAGGAACTGAAACAGTCTCATTATAATGAAGGGAGTTGTTGGTCCCTTCATAAATGTGACTACGAAATGAAGCCTGCTGTCAGCTCACATGTGGGAAGGGGAAATCTTTAAGCTGTGTGGACAATTAAGTTTTGATAAAACTGCAGCAAAAAACCATCTTTATCACTGAAACAACCTCTTTGCTTCGACAGACAATTCCTCCATGGATTTTGCTTGATGGTATTCAGCTCAGGGTGCGTGCGGAGCATTAGCAGGGCACAATAATGAAGTCAACCCAACGCACAGCACCTCTCCGAGTCATGCCCTGTTTGGAGTCACACTTCCATGTCCTGGCAAATGCTGAGCATGTAAAACAGAACTGTCAATTATTCAACATGAACAGGAGGATGTATGGAGTGACATGGGGGGTGGACAGGGGCCGACTAAGCCTCGGGCAGATAGGGGGTACCACTTTGATGTGAGTGTGTGGGCCTGCAGAGTTGAGCAAGGTGCACTGGGTAATCTGCGAGAACACCCCCCCCCCCTCCACCCCACCTCCAACCCCACTACTTCTTTTTTCTTTCCCCTCCCACCCAATTCTGAACCTCTCTGCACCCTTTATGTCCTGCTTCGTTTTCCCCCTGACACGCACTCCCTCTCCCACTTCATCTCTGCCTCACACATCCATAAACAAACTCCCACACACACACACGTGCACACGCGCATGCACACACACACACACACATGCACACACGCACACATGCTGATGAGTACAGTACATGCACATGTGAACACACACACAATGACATGCATGCAAGCTTCCTTTGTCTGTTAACCAAACAAGAGCTGGCAGCACTTGTTAAAGATAATAAAGTTGTGAATGGCTGATTTTAAAGAAATAGCGTTGTTGCAGTGTCACAGGAATGGCATTACTCATTTATACAATGAATACTAAAAGTTCCCGTCTCCTGAGTCTCCTCTCGTAGTCATACAATAGCAAGCTTAATTACATTAAGTTCTGAGAAGAGGGAAGTTAATGGATGACATTTTGTTACACCATGAGTGCTCCTTCCAATAACAATAGAAACCCAAATAAGACCTAATTAATATGCATTGCAGAACCAATGAACTTAATTGTCAAGTTGCTTTTATCAACCTGTCAAAGGATTGACAATTAAAACAGCTTCCGTTAAAACTTTAATGAGAAGCAAGTAGGAGAGAGTGATGATGAGGGAACAAAAAGACACAAGCTTCATCCGTCATGAAAGACTCTACAAGACAACTACCCATTATTATTTCCTATCAAGATAAAACTATGCAAATCATATTATGCATTTTTAAATAAGTCAATGAGTAATATTTAATTTATTACCTTTACTCTTAGAATTAATTTTTAACGCTGTTTTTAAGTTGATGAATTCATTAAATGATTTTGTGGTGAGCTACAAAAGTGCATTTTTTTCCCCCTCTACTAGGAATGTCCTTCACTTTCCATCCTGAAATTCAGCACAAGTAAATGTGTCAGTTTCCAAGTTCAACAAGTTAACTTTTCCGAAGTCTCCTCTCAAGGAGGCCAAAGCGCCTCATCATTTTTTGCAGTAGCCTGAGCGGAGATGGACCGCAAACCTGGACCTGAACTGAAGGAAAGGCATCATTTTCACTTGAGTTTTTATCCCAACATTGACACCAGCATGTCTACGTTCCAGAGGGGACTTGAAAATGCTGACTCATTCCCAACGCGCTGGTTGTTGTTCTCCCTTACAGATGTGACCGTTAATAGGCCTGCATCCATAATCATTAGTGTGTCTCAGTGCACAGGTACCCGATGGGCCCCGTGCGTCTGCCATTTGGTCTCGGTTCACTGTGCTTGCCTGCAGATGTGAGCGAGACACACACCTGCTCAGGGGCTCTCAAACAGACCGACGCCATCCGTCACAGCTCACGCTACACTCGCTCTGTCGGAACAAGGCCCAGGTTCCGGTCCAACAGCCCTCAGACTGTAGGTCAGCGGCCGTCTCTCGTGATGAACCCACCCTCCTATGAATCATATCCTCTTGTCTCTTTATACCCATTCCGTTACATCCAGGCCCACCCTCATCGCCCTTGTTCATGGTTCACTCTTCCTCCGCACGGGCACACAGGTGCCCCTGAGGTAGCTCAGGTGAGCCAGATGAAGACACCGCTTTAAAATGAAACACAAACTAATGATCGTGTTTTCCCACATCAAATGCTTGCTATGCCCATAAGCCACAGTGAATTCTGGAAAAAAAAAAAACAGAAAAAAAACTTTCGTGTGGGTCTGTCACGGGCATCAGGCCACACTTCACACTACATTTGTTGATATGTGCATGCATGTGCACGTCTCATGCCAGCCCGCCTCCCATCAAGTCCTAATGAGGCCAGCTGGCTCTGTGCTCGGACCAAACCAAACTGGGGAGATGGCACAGTCCTGGCTCTCTCCGCCTTGTACACCCAACCTCCCAAAAGCCTCCAGCCCACCCTCCCTCCTCTCCAGATATCTTGGAGAATCACGGACGGCTGAGCACACACGGTAGATTTGGAAATGGCCAGTGTGTTTGTTAAAACCTAACCTGTCTCCCACATCCCTTGATCGGGGCTTGAATTAGAAAGTCCACGGCTGTATCCCCAGACCTGCCTCCTCAGTTTCCTTCCACTCTTGTGTTTTCTGCATCTACAACATCAGCAGCGATGTTGAGGTGTGCTGTAAAACAGCGGAAAGGAGGAGATATACCCTGAGGCACAGTCAAGGGAATATTGTTCTTGACTATGAAAACAGAAACACAGTCAGTGTTACATATATCTACAGTAACTACAATAAAAACGCAGAGAGATAAAACGGATGCTAAACAACATGTCACATGTAATGTATTTTTCTAAAAAGCCAACAACACACCAGCCACGCTTCACTCTCACTGTCCAACACCTCTGTGCTGCTGTCTTTTTAAATGTTTTATTATCAGGAAGATAATTTCCTATTAGGCTACTGCAGTTAATTTCGCTGCAGACTAATTAGAGGCATTTCACATTATTAACAAGCATTATTGTTGATAAGGGCCAGAGAGGTCTGCTGAGAGACTTGTATTGTCCAGGCTGTTACTTGGCAAACAGTTATGTCCATGTGGGTGAGTAATTCTAGCTCCCCTTGCAATGTCTCCTTGACAACTAACAATAATATACTTCCTCATAGCAACAGAAGTCAGCACAACATTCATACATGTGGAACGACATGTGCATGCATTAGCAGTTGCACACAGAAACACACATGCATAATGTGTCCACACTTTAATATCGGTATTAATTTGTATAAAAAAAGCCCATACAGCACCCAAAAACACACTCGCTGTCCCCTTAATCCAATCAGCAGCTTGTTCGGTGTGGACCGTAGGCAGCAGACTGCATGTTAGTTTTTTGCCCAGGAAGAGAGACTGGACCAGGGGGAACACCTTAACAGGTAGCCCTGAGGGGCTTACCAGAGTTCAGGCAGCCAGGGGGAGAGAGTGGCTGTGGGAAGCTGTACCACCACTATCCTCTCTGTCCACTGATTATGATGCAGGTCCCAGACGGGTGCCTTTAGGAACCCCCCAGGCTACTCACAGCCTCCCTCTCCTCTGTTACAGGATCTGTCGCTGGGGGATTTGACTGAAGTGTGAAGAGGGATGTATGTGGGAGACATGCTGAGAATTCTAAATGTGTGCGTGCTGATTTCATTTGTTGTCTCTGTTAAGTTTCGACTCTGGGTACAGATGTGCTGAGAAACCAAAGTACAATGCTCAACATCCGCATGAGATTGATTTCAGATCATTTGGATTTGTCTCGTGTATTCCCCAGATATCTGTCACAGTTGTTGAAATTGTCAAATTCCAAATCAAAAATGTTGTTTTGTATGTGCTATACCAGAGCTGACAGGAGGAGGTCTCAACTCTTGGACTCAGCTATAACCCTGTCTTGAGTTATGATGATGTTCCAAGTTTGCAAAAGCCCTCTGGCTTCGACAATGTCTGACATGGTGTGCGTGTACTTCTGTGTTTGTGTGTGTGTAAAACTCCTTGCAAAGTCCAAAAAAGAAAAAAAAATTATAACTAATGAGCCCATTTAGCGCCCAGCACCTGACTTTGGCCCGTGATCTCTGGGAGACATTAGAGGCAATTTGCCATCGACTTCAGGGCTCGTGTCCCAAACGTTATCAATGAGCTTGTCAGGTAGAGAGCTAACCTCCCTTTGTTTCCTCCTCCACCCCCCTCTTCACTCCGGTCCCCCAGCCTGCTCCCCTGGCCCCCGAAGAGGAACCAGCGGCATGATGTCACACACCTGTTTGGCTGGAGGCTGTGGCCCGGCGATGCTTGCAGCCGTGGGTGTCGCATTGGCACCCCTTGCTCCCCCTTGTCGCTGCCTGCTACGCCCCGTGGATGTGTCAAAATGGCAGATGATGGTTAGGGTGTGTGCAGCTGCTTGGGAAGAGGAGTGCCAAGGGCGCTCATTTCCTGCGGTGAGTTTTAATTTGCTCAACCCGCATCTTCTGAAGAACTCTGCTCCCCACCCTACCCCATCCTCGACACACACACACACACACACACACACACACACACACACACACACACACACACACACACACACACACACACACACACACACACACATTAATCTCCTCCTATAAACAAAGATCTACAACAACATACACACACAACTGCATTAAACACACACATACTGTACACAAATCTGCCACCACCCAAGGGAGGGCAAAAAGCCCTGCATGTCCAAATAGAGGTGAGTGCAGGTGGGGAAGCAGGATGGTGCCAGACTTGAGTTCTGGAAGCTCACTTTTTCTTGAAACTTGAATAAAACTCCAAACATAAATGTGTGCTCAGATGATCTAACTGGTGCATGTACAAATCACTTCTCAGAGGCATTCAAGCGGGTAAAAAAAGAGACAAGTCACAAAACCTGCTGATGGAAGACGCAGCAAGCAATGCTACAGAATGCAAGGGGTCTATGTCTCTTGACATCTGCTATGCAGTTGTCACTGGTAACTTAAATCCCCATTGATCAGACAGCTAGAATGAATTTGTGTTGCTGCTTTTTTTTTCTAACTCCCACTTTGCGAACAAACCCATTTTCACACGGGGCACACGCATATACCTGACAGTTACACCCAAACAAGCCTCGCTGTTTACTCGAGAACAAACACATAGACGCCAACCAGCAAATCTATTCTCAATACACACATCACCCCAGACGTAAAGAGATTCAATTTTCGCCTACCGGGAGTGTTTCCATTTTTTTTTTTTTTTTTTACGCAACAATTTTTTGCTTTCTCTCCTGTGTCAAGACAGCTACCTTTGATGTTAGCATCTAATATACAGGGCTAAAAAACTATAGTTTGCTGTGAGCTGACAGATAAAACAGTGCAAGACGCCATTACCCTGCAAAGCGGAATAATGAGGAGACCTGAACACACAGAAGACAGGAGCCCAGTTGAATTACCGTGGTCTCTCATCCAAGGTGGGAGCTTTTTGACAGCTTTCCAGGCAGCACAACACATTACCATACTGACGCTGCTCTGTAGTGCCAAAGAAAAGCTTTGATGAAAACATAACTGGGAAACTGGGAAATCTTTATCTGTGTGTAAGCGCGTATGTGTGTGCGTACGTGCTCGTGTGCGCCTCTCCTTTGCGCACATCCATGTTGCGCGGTGGCGCGTCAGTGCGCGCACGAGTGGGAAACGTGTTTGCTGATTCCCGTTTTTGCGCGCGTCTGGAAGAGCTTGCGCGCCGCGCCGTGCGTGTGTGCGTGAGTGCGTGCGTGCGTGTGTGCGTGTGTGTCTAACAACAAAGACAGGACAAGAATGGGAAACCAAGCAGTGTCAAGCTGCAACTTTATGTTCTCTAATTACTAAGTGGATACTGTATTCTTGAGTGTGCTCCTATTGGCTGGGATACAAGGGTTTATTTTTTGATTTATATTCATGTTGATGATACAGTTGAATTATCAAAGTGTAGTATCAAACCCAACTGACAATATGTCTAAAAGAAATTCTTCAAGTGGAGTGTAATGCTGCCAAATGTATATTCTGCCATTTCATTAATGTGGTTAGCTAGTTAGTTATCCGCATTCTAACAGAGTAAGCTTGATGTTAGATCTTTGGCAAGGACACCCTGTACTGAGTTTTGGCACGGTACTGTGCCGCAGTATGCTGCTGACTCTGGGTCTTAACGACAGGCTAAACGAAGCGGGCGTTACGGCCCCCTGGATAGGTCATTACTCGTCCGTGGCCAAGAGCTAAACTGGAGCAGGGCTTTTTAAAGAGGGGAGCAGGTGTGTTTCACCATAGGGGCTGGAGCCGGCCCAAGACCAAACAGCCTTAACGGTCTTTATCTCCTTCATAATGAGGCCACGCTCTCCACACACCCGAACGCTACCCACCCGGGCTAATGCTGAAGGTATGGAGACCCCACCCTCCCTTTGGTTAAATGGTGACTTTTTCAAAATGACCCCTGCCCCAAGAAATGGACGAACAGTGTTGTGTCAACAATGTCTGTTGGCACGAATTAATAGGGTATTAATGTGAGTGGGTGGGCTTATTTCTCTTATCTTATCATTAATGATCAAAAAGTGGGTTCTAGAATGAAATATAATACATTTGACAATGGACGCAAAATGGAAACCTTTCCTTATTTAGAGGTAAAATGTTAAAATAACTTTGAACTGTGATAAGGTTTGTCTGCCTTTGCGTATGTGTGGTTAGGTGTGTGTTTTTTGTATGTGTGAGTGACTGCGTACGTGAGTGTGTCTGAGTGGTATTGTCCCTCTCCTCTTTCACCTGTCTGAGTAGGTTCTCTGGTATGGTCCCTGTGCTCCCTACAGTCTTCTCAGTCCTGTCAACCGAGTTGAACTTGATCAACATCAAATGGCATAGCATTCAAAAGTATTAGTGTTCTCTGTTGATGGGCCCTCATGCTATCACAAATCAGTCCCCAAGCTACTTCATTATTTATCTCAAATTCATCAGTGTTGTCTACTCGTACACTGGCAGTAATGCACACATATATACAGGATGTGAAACACACACACACACACACTGCACATCAGAGTGTAATCTCGGCATTGCTTCCATAAAGGTTTGGTTTTTGTGATACCCCGTGTCATCACAATTCAGCTAAAAAAAATGTTTTGAAATTTCTTTTTTCTGTTCTTTTACCTTTCTCCCCCCCCAGGTCAGTGCAAAGCAAACATATTCCTGAGGAGTGATTAGGCTCATGCTTGTACTTTCAAAATGCTGATTATTGGCGGACCCGACAGGCCTTGTGTTTTTCTCTGAGCATTCTGGGGATATGAGTCCAAAAGTAGCCCCATGGTGCCATGACCCCTGACCTAGCGTGGGCGATCCCACCAGATGTGGAGTGTGTGCTGGGACAGTGGCGAGGGGCAGTTCGGTCTCACGCGGGGAGGCCCTGTCTCCCCAAACTGCCACAGAGAGCATGGCCGGAGGGGTTCTGTCAGCACCATTATCAATCATACTCCCTTCTTGTCTCTCTCTCTGTCTCTCCCACTATCCCTTTCTCTCACTCTCTCTTTCACAGTTTTCTTTTGCCACTGTCTCTCATTTTGCTTCATTCTCTGTCAATCGCTGTTCTACTCTGGTTGTATTTTTCTCTCACCCTTTCTTTTTTGTCCCTCAGATATCCTCTTTTATATTCTCTATTCTTCAGTCACATACACACCCTCCATCTCCCCGTCCCCTTACACATGCACACTTTAACCCTTCAAATGTGCTTTTTTTTCCTTCTTTCATGCTATAATCTGTTTCACCTCTTCCTTTCCTTAGTCTTAGCACACGCTCTTAGTATAAATGTTTTTTACTTGTCCTTCAGATGGAAAAAGCAGATGCTGTGGAAGAATGTTATACCTTGTTATAACTCCAAAAGGAATACATAGGCCGTGATTTATTCTACCCAGGCAATCTGACTTAAGCGTGGAGGAAAAAGAGAAGCAGACAAATAAAAAAAAAAAAGAAAATAAAAAAGGGACAAAAATCAGAATCAGCAAAAAATAGAGAGAGGACACCCCAAGGAAACATTCGCAAAGATTACGCTTGAAAATAACTTTGCGAGTGTGGGATGCAGTGTAATGGGAGATAGAGGCAGGGGTCATGGTTTGAGAAATAGATGCCAGTTGTGTCTGCCATCCGGTGTGAGGTGTTCTCTGACACATGACGCTTTGAAGGCCCCAGTCCCTCCTATCGCTGCGATCCTTTACATCTGCAATTGGGGCAAATGGGTTACAGCCAGCACAACAGACAACAACTAAATAAACAACATACCTGGGGTGGATCCCCTCCAATTCCGGACTGCCAGTCTGGCTTTGGTGCATTTTTAAAACATCACTAGGTAATTGAACTCGAAACATTCACACTGATACATTTGCATGGGGTAAAGGGGGGGTTGGTGTAAGCAATGGAGCAGCTGGTACGCACCAGTATGACTCCGGCTCAACCAGTCCTTCTGACTTCATATGTAGCACTTAATTGGTTCCCAAGGCAAGAATGAAATATTTAGCTCGCACGTCCTTTAAAATGCGATTGATTTTGATCTGACAGCTGTGCCTGTCCCGCGCGAGGGAATGAGAGAGAGAGAGAGAGAGAGAGAGAGAGAGAGAGAGAGAGAGAGAGAGAGAGAGAGAGAGAGAGAGAGAGAGAGAGAGAGAGGGAGGGAGCAAGGAGGAGAGGGTGTGGGCTGTCTGGGCTTGTTGCCTGAGAATAGTGTGACACCACCCACTCAACTGCACACAAACACCAGTATATAGTCACTGAATGTAAAGGATCACTCATAGATGGCATATGCTTTCAACTAAAGCCTGCTTTTAAACCCCCTATTTAACCTCTAAGATACAACAAGCTATAAGATTTGGAGGATCATGAGTGAAAGCTGTTTCTGCACAAGTTCAAAGACAACATGCAAAATGTATAGAGTACAAACAGAAATAGAAATTTAAATTTAATTCATGGTTATTAGTCCAAATTCTCAGAAATGATATAGCATGGGAAATAAACCAAAATGTAAATTTTTAAGCGGCAGCCAGGAACCTCAAACGACTCGGTCGTACCTCACTTAACAGGAACCTTCCCTGCGTAGGTGCACACTCTAGTCAAAAGTAATGCTCTACCCAAAGTGAGGCAGATATCCAATCAAATCGGATTAATGTCATTAATTACGTGACAGAAATGAGCGGTAAAAGGCAATGGAGTGGTCACGCCATAACATGATAGAAATGCATTAAATGGAAACCTGTAAGGGATCCATGGCTGTGAACCTCCCCCTGTCAAATTGACTAAGCTGCAAATTACGTACAAACGGATATATCCTTTATATAACAGCAGTGATTTTCTCCACTTTATCCTACCTGTCAAGCTCAGAACATCACAGGCTAATTCTTTATTAAGTGAAAGGGCATCGGGGACCAGATGATCCAATTTAAGTACATTGGGCAGAATAGAAGACTAATTAAAACCCATATTTTTACATTATTAATTTTGGAACTTCACTTTTAATGAATGTGAAAAGACAGGCCTTCCATTTATACACACATACTCTTTGGGCTGTACAACAAGGGAATAAGAGTTATGGGTATACTGCAGGGGCTAACAAGAAATTGTAAGCATCTATGACAGACTTTATATTAAAGTTAAGACAAATTTGTTTGTAGTCAACTTCTGCACTGTAAACACAGCTGTTAATTGAATGTATATGTATAGAGCCTTCGGTTTATTTGAGGCTGCGGTGAGACTTGAGACAAAAAGTAATCAGGACGTCTGTTGCCGGGGGTGCAACCTTGTCATTTAGCCTCCATTCTTCCTCTTTGTACCTGGAGAAAGAAAGAAAAAGCGAAAGGCACCTACATGCCACTTAATGACGTGCCCCATTTCCAGTCACGTCTGCTCAAACACAGTTGGCTTTTTTAGCAACGTCACTCTTAATTGTCCATCATGTCCTCTAACCAGACCATTAAGAACATGACCCTTTTAACTTTTAATTATCGTATGGCGTAGTGCTAAAAAATCTGCTTCAGTGTAAAGTTTCTTCCCTGCTCTCCATCAGAATAATTGCAAAACGTCAAAGGTATCTTGCCCCAAATAAAAATATTTGCAATGCATATTATAGGTTGAAGTAGGACTGAATGGGTAGCTACTGTCTGGGCACGAAAGGATGGAAAATACGGAAGGTGGGTCTTGTGTTTACCCTTCATAAAAATGATTCTCTCTATGCACTTTTCACTCCCCACAGGCTAACACATCCTCACATCCACAAATAGGCACAAGTCGAAGGGCAGTGAGTTTGTAAAATTGAGTCAAATATACAAAACAGCAATATTTAATGACGTTTCTTTTTTCACACCAAGTGACCCCTGCATGGAAACTGATCCGCTTTTTTTTTTTTTTTCCTCCTGTTTCAGGAAACTCTTGGAAGGCAAAAGCAACATCCTGACTTGGTGAGGAGACAGGAGAGGTGCTGACATGCCGACAGGCAGGGGATCCTGGGAAAAGCCACAGACAGGAAGAGCCTGACTGACTTTGACCCCTGAGGTCAAGGCTGGGGGCTCGGCAACTGAAAGATGTTTCCAAGCCACACTCAGACTATCATAGAGTTTTACAGGAAATAGCTTAGAAATACTGTATGCTGTGAAATGTGGGAGATCTTTTTATTGCTTGCTCTTTTGTTTTGCTCTTTGTGACATAAAATGCATTTTGGCCCTGAGCTATATTTGACTTATTTGTTTGAGGGTTACTGTATGTAATTGAGTTGAGCTAAAGTCCATTTCTCATCTCCATAATGTGAAAAACAGTGTTTTTTCAGTCTGCAGATGTGCCGTAACTAATAGAATTATAGATGATTGAAAATGCGGAGATCTGTGTGACAGAATTTAGACTGGGACAAAAGCACAGTGTTATCCCACTGCTCCAATTTCTTACATGTGTTTTGAATAGAGTACATGGACTCCACTTTTTCAGGCGCTGTGTGGTGGGTCTCCAAAGGCCCTTTACAGCTAATCCAAAATTGGGTGAGTGGAGATTGTCCTTTCCGCAGTCTTACAGGGGGACCCATAAATCAAGGGATCCATCGTTTGTCACACCTCTGTCTCTCAGCTCGTGGCTCAGACCCTCCATGTTCGAACTCCGAGTTTTACGGCACAAATGTATCCATCAACCCCACCGAGTGGCCGCCAGTCGCCTCAGCAATCGATGGGTGCAGCATACCCTCCCACTCGGCCTGTGCGCAGCTCTCTCTGCGTGGGAAGGGGTAAGAGGAACCTCATTTTAGCTGGCTTTAGCCTCGGGCCACTACTGTGATTTTACCCCATGCTCCTGGCCTGACGTCATTAAAGATGCATGATGATGGATACCGTGAAGTCAACCTCTCCGAGGGGGTTTTGAGGTTAAAATAAAAAAAAGAAAAAAAAAACTTGCTTGTTTTTCAGATCACACTAAGAATAAATCAAGAATGCTTAAACGTAGAGACCGCAGCTGAATGCATGAGACTAATCTTTCAATGCACATCAGAGAGAGGAGTCAGGTATTTAATGGTGAGGAGGCATATTTTGACCAGTTGGTGGTGCTCCTGCCACAGTGAATTCACAGAATGGGCTCTCCCTGCTCTTCAGATAAATATACACTTTACTGTTTCCAAACTGGGCTGGAGAAACAGAAGACAACGATGCAAATTTAGATTTCACATCAAGACATGCTAGAGAAATTGTTTCTTTTTCTCCTCTTTTGCAAGAGAAACTTGTATTTGCTGCTATTAATTTTAGATTCTTTCATTCTCACTTTTCGTAATCTGATCCGCATCTTCTCCACCCATTACATGTACATGTTTATGAGAAGATGGAGGATATGCCTGAAGCCTTGCTACGCCACATTCTGAAGATTTAAGAAGTGAATACATTTTCATAGAATTATGTTATTTTACTTTTGGAACTTGAGTGTTGCATCAAAAAGTTATTAACATTTTCCATATGTAGCAAAAAAAAAACACTAGAATGTGTAATTTGTTATATTCTACTTGAGGTGTGAGTGTCTCCCTTCAGTTCATAAATGTACTAAAAGTGTGTCTTTTAGTACATTCTCGGCCACTGAAAGTGTGTGTTGTCTTGTGAAGGATCATTACATCTTAGCTCTTCAAAGGGAATGACAGGGGAGACATTTGACAGCTGTGCTCTTCAGGTTCATAGGTCATGTCAAGTCCTGGATGAGCCTAAGGTAAAACGCTTCACAGGACCTGTACCAGTCAATGAGGAGTGTCTGCCTCAATAGCAAGCTCAGTTGGCGGTAATGGGACCTCAGTCATATGTCAGAGCCTGGAAGAAAAGTCAAATACCATGAGACCACATTTATAGCCTCCCAAAACATAAAGAATGTCAAAAGATTGAACTTCTAAACTTTTACTTTTCCGATTTATTGCGAAAATGTGGCATATGCATTAAAAAACTCTCTAGATAGCATCCATTATCACTCGACGCCACTCTTTTTCGCTCACCTTCTTCTCTCAATCTCCTTTTCCACTTTCTCCTTTACTTTCTCCATCCTCGCCCTGCCCTCTCCGTGTTTCCGCTCTAACTGCAGTTTCTAGTATCTGCCTTAACTGGTGCGGTCCATGCCGTCCCTGCTGGGGAGTAGAATCCAGCCCCTCACTGGAAGACCCTGAAATAAGGCCTTTATCAGCCAACCCCACACAGTATCAAGGGGCCCACCGTTCCTCCAGCAGCCTCTGATGTGAAGGAGAGATGGACAGAGCTCTGTGGTCCTCTGGTCGAGCACCAGAACAGGATTCAGCCCATTGTACCATTCAAATTAAGTAGGCATCAAAAGGGAAGAGGAAGCTGTTGTTGATGTATTGTCTCGTGTTATTTTAACCGGCTTAACTCAAGCCTCTTCATGGTGGAGTGTTGTGGCGCTGGATGCCGATGATGATAAGTGGTGGATTCTCTGTTAAGACTGCTAAGCTGCTGTGCTGGCTGAACGGGGGGCTCTGGCTCCGTTGGCTGTCGTGGCTGATTTTGGCTGTGGTTGAACCATTTCAATAGGTTACCATGGATTTATCCACTCAAAACCGCTGACTTGGCTCTCTATTTGCAGCCTCTTGATGTCACCAGTGGGACCCCTGTTTATTTCATAATGCTGACATGTTTTTTTGAGGAGATTTGATGAGAAAATTAAAGTTTGATACACAAAGACAAACTTTCTAGTTAGTTTGACAACTGCAGCCTCTAAATCAACATCTTCATGTTCCAGAAATGTTTTTTTGGGGATTAACTTAGAAACTACTGAGATCTTAAAGTGGATCATTTAACGTCATAAAATCCAGTAACCAGTTTTCTCTGCCTTCAAATTCAAAACAAACACAGACCTCTTTTTAATAATGAGCCAATAACATGTAAATAGGTGCTATAAACGTATGTGCTAGAAGAAATATGTTTTTCATAGACTTAAATTGCACAATTTTATTTAGTTGCCTGGCAAATAATCACCCTGTAAAGACAGTTCAGTCAGCTCTCAGTACTTGTGAATAGCACTCTCCATTCTCAGCTGAAAGCTGTCTATTTAATTTCTCTCGTCTGTTCTCAGTGCAGTAGCTATTAAGTGCCTTCATATGTCAAGCCAGTGACACCTCCTCCATTCTCTTCAGCTTGTTTAAATGTGCCCCTGCATTGTTGCCCGCCATGCTTGATGTGTTAATAGCTTAATAACGTAATCTGGCAAATAATGACACCTCATCAAAAAGTCCGAGGCCAAATGTTTACAGGGGTGGCTGTAATGTATGATGACAGTAATCTGAATAAAAATGAATTTACTAGCCTTGCCTCATTCGCAGTAAATTTTCACTTCTTCCATGCACAACTGATGCTCTACGGACACCTTCCTTTGCTCTCTAGCTGTCTCATTACCCTGCCTTTCAAGTGATGGGAGAAAGGGAGAGACAGAGAGAAAAGAGATGGAGAAGGGTGAAAGTGTGTGAGAAAGGGAGAGAAAGACAGAAGAGAGAAAGGGGTAAAGAAAGGGAGACAGAGAGGGCAAGGAGGAGACAGGCACTGATAGAGCTTGTTATTTTCAAAGCCGTTTTCCTCTCTATTGTTTGCTAACCCTAACAGGAATTTGGAAAAAAGAAGAAGTTCACACCGATTTCAAAAAGTCTCACTTCCTTTTTGACAGATGTGGTGTCAGCTTTGCTGTTTAATTAAAGGGAAATGAAGGTGATGATTGCAACACAGACGTGATCTGATATGATAATGTATTTACAATCATCAAGATGATCGTCATTAAGGATGTGTCAAGGACGAATTCATTGTGGGATTTCGGGTCCTGAGCTGTCAAATGTATTTTTCTGAGGCAGTTATGAGACTGTCAGAAAGATGCTGTGACTATGACAGTCACAATTAATAATTTCCTCAAAGAATGCGCTTGTTTTCATGCACAGTTTTGTCACGGCGATTTCCAAAGCCCTGGATATTACCAGCAGTGTGAACAAGAGAAAAAAAAGAAGAAAAAAAAAAAAAAAGCAAGGCCCAGACTGAAGCAAGAAACAAAAATACCCTTGATACCTGTGCTGCTCGGGATTCAATTATTAAATGGCTTTGAATTATTTTATGTATGCTGGCTTAAATTTTTCATATCAGGTGCGTGTGGAAGGTTCATCAAAACAAATTGTTCGATTTTGACAATTACTACAACAATCACACCCTTCTTTTGCCGCACCTGTTTGAAAATGAATAATTTGAAGTCATTTTAATTGCTTATGTGACAGCTAATCATCAAGGCAGTAATTTATTTATCGAGCTTCATTTGAACTTCCTCCTTAGTGATAACATATCCAGCCTTACTCTCTAGAGTAACAAGATACTGATTAAACTGTAGCAACCTCCTCCAGTATTATGCAGATGCCAGGGAGTAAGCCCTGGAGTGGCTGCAATAATAAGATGCATGAGCCACGCTGAGTTGAGATGAACCATGTATTGGTCATATGACTGAAATGCAGAGAGAAATAACTTGTTGATCTGAGCATTGCATTTGAAACTAAAATTGCTCCTGTCAGAGAGATGCTGCCCGTTTTAATTGTGCTTGGTAAATATTTCAAATGTGCTTTTAATCATACGGTTGTTTACATTATGCACCCCAAAATGTAATGCTTTAAAACACAGGAGTATACCCGGAATCAAAAGACAAACTTGACAGTGTTGAGTTATGTGATGAAACACAGGAAAAGTGTGGAACATCTGCCCCAAACTCTCAGAGAAGCGGAGCATTAGCCTGAATGTTTCTAGCTGCTGGTGGCTCATCTGCAGTTGGTGGTGTGCCGGGATTGGTGCGATGGCTATGGGGAAATCAGCCACTGTTCTCTCTCTCCGAGTCCCAAGCATGGCCATTAACTGACTGCCAGCAGCTCTGGGAAGAGGAACAACAGATGCCAGCAACTGAAAAGCCTCCAGCTCTTCAGCTAAACCAATCCCAACTGAGTCGGGACGGGCCTCTGTAGATTTTTGGACATACAGCGAACAAATGTGGACATGAAAGGGGGAAGAGCAGGGCTGTTCTGGAGGTAAAGATTTGTTAACCCTCTTGAACTTGACAAGAGACGGGACCAAGGCACAGATTAGCCCTCTCTAAGCTGGCTTTTGCAAAAGGTTGCTCTGTGAATTTGTGAACGTTAGTCTGGAGTGATGCTCGGGTGTGCACATATGTTTGTGTGTTTGTACATGCTTGCGCATTGGTGTTCAAACAAATTTCCCTGTTTGCAAATTCTGTATGCAAACATTTAGTGTTGCAATGACAGCAGCACATTAAGTGGTATGTAATTACGGTGATGAAGCCACTTAATTATATTGTAATTACGTTCTACTTCTCTGTCATTTACCACGTCTTTTCAACAGCAAAAGATTTCTTCCCCTCTGATGTGAATAGATGTGACTGTAACCGTTGGAATGGTGTTGCAAAGCTACACCAGATCTTGACTTTCATGTCTATCTAAAGGAAAAGGCATCAAAGCAGTCCCAAACAGTTCTTTTATGGTTAAATGAATCAAATATGTGTCATCTGACTAGAATTATGTAATGAGGCTAAACTATAACGGTGCTAACGCTACCCCCAGGTGCATAAGTGCTGTGCTTGGACATTACAATGGACTTAAGCAAAGACACATGAGAGAAGTCAAATGGTTTTGACCACATCAAGGAAGCAGCAAGGAAATAGGGAAATGACGGAACAGCGAAGTAGGAAGTGGAGGTGGAGAGCGCGGTGGGGGAGCAAGAAAGCACAAAGCCTGGGTAAACACAGCTAGGTCTGCATCTGGAACCAACTAAAAAGATGCTTAATAATGCAGAGCCGAGCAGGCGGGCCCTGTGCAGCTGTTGTGTGCGCAGGACCATGAAAGACTCTCCATCTGACAGCTGGCTCCATCTAGCTGGCTCCATCACCCTCTCCCTTCTTTCTCCCTCTCTCTTGCTTCCCGCTCTCCTCTGTGGTCCAGAGTGGCAAGGAGACAGCAGATTAGGGATTAGCCAATCCCTGCCATCCTCATCTGCCCCATCTGCCTGCCAGCCAACTAGGCTTCTGATTCCAGGGAGAGATGGGACATTACTGGGAAAAGGCGGAGAAGGGTATATGAGACAAAAATGGGACTGCCTGGGTGGAAACAGGGAAAACTGGTAAGGCACAAACTACAGAGGATAAACCCAGGAGCAAGTGTCCAGCCAAGAGGGGAGAACGGATGGGTGGAAGGACAAGACACGGGAACTTTACTGGGAGACACGGACATATCACTGTACGGTGTACGGATGTTGGGATGAAAAATAAAGGCTCTTGCGCTTTTAAAGTTGTTCAGGCTACTATAATGATTCCAGGCAATGCTGGTATACATACCACAATCCTGTAATCTCATGAAACATTCAAAGAGTCAGCAGCTGAATATTCAACAGCTTTTCAATGTACCACTGTATCTTAATCTAGGACTTCCACTTTACAGGCAGAGTGCAATCGTGCGTTATTTTATTTTATTTTATTTTTTTTTGCACATTTTTCACCTGAACAAAGCTGGAACCCCTTTATAGTTGCTAAAAATACACTCTTGTATTTTGTCGCAGAATCAAAGAGACCACTTGTCTTTTTAATAATCTGCCAGCTCACATTTGGCAGAGACCAGAAAGCGCACTCAGAGAAATAATTGCTGTTATCTGTTAGAGTCAATAAAACCTCTACAATTGCACTATTTGAGATAAGAGTGCTCTCCTTGCCATGTGTTCCTCTAAACAAAGTCCCATTAAATGATTTACATATACGCTCACTAAGTATCTGCTTATACATTATGACTGTAATAAGCTCCAGGCAATTGGAGGCTATTGGAAGCATCAGTCATCCAGCTAAATGAAAAAGGAAGCAAACTCTGCACGCATGCAAATCTGGTTTTGAGCCAAAATAATTTACACATCAACAATCTGGTTGCTTTTCATTTTCTGGAGATTTTTTTTTTTTTAACAAGATCATGGACTGTAAATTTATGCTATATGTATTTTCATAAGTGAATGTTATCAGGTTGCAAAAAACATTAAGGTTTTTTTTTTTTTTAATTCTATGAAGATGATTCAAACTTAAGGTACCAAGTTTTGTTCAGTAACAGGGGAATAATAATAACAATAATAATAATAAAAGAAAACGTTACTCCTTTTTCTCAAGAAAGGCACCCGGTAGCTTAACAGGCCCTCAGCTCCAGTACCTGGTTCCCTTTGTGCACACCTTTAAATCACACCCTGGATAGTTGCTTTGTCAAAGCCGTCTCAGTAAGCCAGGCATCTGAGAAACATTAAAACACTTCCTCATGCAAGCCAGAGCCTCCCACAGGGCAGCGAACGAGAGCAGAGCCTTCCTCTCAGGCCCACTATCCGGAGAGGATACTGCTCAGTACCGCTTGGAAAGTCCCAACTCGGACAGCGGTGGTTAATATTTTAATAGCCTACGGCTGAGGCAGTTATCATCCAAGAGTATTCTTGTTGTGGATTTAAAAAAGTCACTCTCTCACTTCCTCTCTCTCTCCTTTTCTCACAGTTAAAAACCCGATTTGAGTTTTTAATTATTCTTTTTTGAATTCCCCAACCAGCTCTCCTCTGTTCTTTTTCATTTGTGCTGTACAGTTTTTCCAAGACTCGTACCCAGGGAATCCCTGACAGTGTCCTACTTAACTTTTCACTTTCTTTCCTGTGATCTGTTCTTTTTTTCCTGGTTGAGGGACTATTACCGATCAATCCACAGCTTCTCTCCAAACACCTGCATTTATATTGATCAGTCATCTGATTTTCCTCCTTTTGAACTTAAGGGAAGTCTTGTCAGCGTTACAGGTGGAAAAGTGGTGAAATCCCCTCACGAAGCCACCGCTCTATATTAGCAAATCTTTTGGAGCAAGTGCTACACCATCACATTAAATGGGCACTGAACTTGCAATGGTGAGAAATTTGTGAAAACTTTATGTGTTTCCACTAATCCAAATTTTTAAAATTTCTAACCACTTAGAAACAGATGCAGAGAATTAAGTCAAATTAGATCAGAATGTAAAACAGCACAGCAACGTGGGCATTTTTCTGTGTTTGTACTTACACTGGCATGTGTACATGTGCATATTTGCACGTGTATGCATGTGAACATGTGTGTCCATGCAAATGCGGGTCTGCAGGTCTTTTTCTGTGTGTGTGCAAGCGAGAGTGTGTGTGTGAGGCTGCTTCGAGCCAGCCGTCAGCCAGCCTGCAGGGAAGGGGCCGGGGTTACGGCATCAGCTGCAAGCAGGAATGAGAATGGCTGAGAGTCAGGCAGACACTGCCGTGGGTTATTATGTTTGAGTCAGACCAAACACTCCTGGGAGCACCAAAAATATTGCTGTTACAGTTGTAACATTATCACAACAGAATAAATAAGAGCAGACCTGGGACACTCAACGAAAGATTTAAAAAGAATATATGCACGGGCCAGACCTGAATAATTAATTAAATAAATCTCATCACAGCACTCCTCTGCACATTTAATTAAAGTGCGTTAAACGTGCCGAGTGCTTTCAAAATTGAGAGGATGGGTCAATCCGAACCTCTGCACCTCCATAATGAAAGAGAAAAAGGAAGATAATAGCACACATAACCTCAAGCAATTAAAGGGCTCTAGAATGTGGTGAACAAGCTTTGCCCTCTTGGACACTGTTGACCCACAGTGCCCAACATGGCCCCCTGGGAAATAAGCACTTATTAAAAATGGAGGAACAGCCACAATCCCACTGAGGCTGTAATATGCTATAGAGTAATTTAATTCTACTTACATGTATCACTTTAGCTTCCATGCCGAGTATGAAGCAATTCAGTATTTCATTTGACAAAATATGACCTGTCAAGAGACTGAATAATAACACAGCTAGATCAGATGTGTGGACATGCAATAATTGTAATAGTGCATGGTTGCAGAAAAAGGTCCTGCCATTCATGAAGACAGTATCTCACCATAATTGTCATTTCCTCTGCTATAACACACTGTATCTTACAATAAAAAGCAATACATTAAAAAAAAAGCCTCATCTACTTAAGGGATTATTTTGAAAGTCTCTCTTTACCCTCCAACAGACTGATGAAACACGCTTCCATGCTTGATTTGATCATCCTTCATAAAGGAGAGGAAAAAAGTATACAGCAGAATCACAAGTCCTGGCATGGGTTTGGGAATATTGGTTGTACCCTTCTCAAGAGTCAGGGAAAATCCCTTGGTATGGTTGCTCTTTCTTTGTGCTGTGTAGCTTCATCACAAATAAACATACTGTCTGTTATTGTTTTCCCACATGAACCTCAGACTTAAAAAAAAAAGTATATATTTTTTTTGTTTGCTGTTCAAAATGAAATACAGGTCAGTGTCCTACATAAGTTTGTTGCAGTTTTGAAAACATTTTCTGCAGCACATATAAAGGGTGAAGTGAAATATTTTATTGGAATTTTTAAATTCAAAATAGAGAGTTTCCTTTTTTTTTTTTTTCTTAATACAAAACATAGTTTAAATTCTAAATCCTGCATCTTGATGTATATATTTTTTTGTTGCACATGTACGTTTGAGCATGGGAGGTGAGAGAAAAAAATATCTCATAGGTGGCCATGAATAAAACAACTGCTGTAGGGAAACAATTTGGGATGTCTGATTTTCTCTGTGGGTGTCAAGATGAATAAAATAGACCCCTTCTTGAGCATGCATGTATGGTTGTCTTCGGGAGAGCGGCCATGCCTTGTGGACAGATAAAGGAGTGATAGGACACCGGGGGATAGGGCAAGGACACGTGGCGGCCCGCCCCTGGTCATTGGTGACAAGAGCAGGGGGACGTTAAACACACACTGGGCTGACTCCACACTTTGATTTAGCGCTTTTACCTAATGTTACAGAGGGGGGTTACTGAGGCCCACTGGAGATGGGATCAGCAGATCTCACTGACTGTCGTCGTAAAGCAGCCTGCGGAGGGTTCAAACCTCGACTTGCATTAGATGCACTTGCATATGCATGTGTGTGTGTGTGTGTGTGTGTGTGTGTGTGTGTGTGTGTGTGTGTTTGAGTGAGAAGGAGGCAGCGAGGAAAAAGAGGTATTCACAGACCATAGAGAACAATACACAAAGGGCATTTAATGATTCCATATTGATGCACTGTAAATGACTTAATTTGTCTGAAGACACACCAAAGGCAGTGCTGTGGTGAAAACTATTGACTTAAAACACATAATTTAATACATATAAATATTGGATGAATAATGTGTTAATGTGTGAATGGATGCATCAGACAAATCATAATACTGTGTTATAAAAAGATTGAGGGCTTTTAAGAATTTATGGAATATTCTAGTATTTTTCCCAGAACAGTGCATTCCTTCCATAAAACTCTTATAGTGTAGATGCAGGTAAATAATCTCTCCTTCTTTTCCAGCTAGTTACTCTCACTGTGGGCTGGGAGCTGATCTCTGCTCCAGACACTTTCAAGTCTACTTAATGTAGCCTACACGGGTTTCACAGGCTGTTTCATGCTCTTATGGAAAACAGGCCTTTGAAATCCCTCAGCAGCCCAATCTTAATCTCATTTGTGAATATGAGCCAAGCCACGGCAGGACCAGGAACATCGCCGTCCTCCTAAAGCACCGTTTCATTTGTCAGGAGATTTGGGGCGGTTGACACTAGAGGAGTGATTTAATTGATTTTAATCACACACCTGAGATGGGGAGCGCGAGGGGGCTGCCCTTAACGATTATTCACAAGGCCCATCCCATGCAGTATCTCAGCTCTCAGCCCTATGTTTGTTTTGATACATCAGCATTTTGATGGATAGGACTAAGATTATGAACATACAAAGCAGTCAGGAATTTTAAGCATGACCTTGGACCTAATATGCAAATAAGACTAATAAAACCGTAGTTAGTCAGAGAAAAGTGCATCAGAATTCTGCATACTTAAAAAAGTGTTTCCCAAGAAGCTTGCAATATGGATTTTCAATTTTCAAACTTAGCTGTCATCTTCCTGACAATGTTGACTTACTATCTGCAGTTGACCATCTACTTAATGTTTAACGGACACACACTGTGAGAATGTTCCACAGGCAGTGCTCAAGTTTGTACCGCTTAAAGATGAATTTTTCCCTTTTGCCTCCTTAGGAAGTTGGAGTCTTCTCCCTTCCCTCGACGTGCTACAGTAATTTGTTATGAAAATCTAGACCAAAAGCAGAGGGGAAAAGGAGGACCACGTTGTTGCAAGCCATTAGTTGGGAAAACTGTTTGGTGAACATTATGATGCAAAGCAACCCAGGAAAAAGGGTGGAAGACAGCCTAGGGAGAGAGATTTAAATATGTAATAAACTAATATTTCATTTATTCTCCTCACATGGGAACCTGACCATTTATCCCCAGCATCCTCAGATCAGAAGCCCTCTCCTTTAATGAGTGAAGCCAGTAATTGTATACATCGTAGAGAATACTGCATTTGAAAATAGATCTTATGTGGCTGTGTTAAATATTTCACTATACAAGTCACTATTTGTATTTTATTCTCTTTATTCTCACTCTTTTGCACATCCAGCAATTATCACGATTTCTAATTTTGCGTCACACATGCAGTGAAATGAAAAAGTTAATTAAAAGTTATAAAGCCACATTTTGTTCTGTATTTTCTGGTTTCTTTTGCCCCCATTCCTTCATTCACAGCTTTTCTGGGAGCTCGGGTTTACCCTGTTACTGATGCACCGTGGAAGCCAGCCTTTTATTATCAGATTCTTCTCCTTGTCTTTTCTGCTCCTTGTAGAATACAATGGAATTCATTCTTGATGAGGTTGCTGTCACTTTTAATTTCTGTTAGTTCGGGTGAAATGAATGACAGTCGGCCTTGTAATAAATATAACATGTGCTGCATTAATTTTTCAGAGAACAAGAATGGAGGGCCCCCGTTACTATATCCTTTTCAAATGTTTAGATTTATGGCTTTTTCAATGAGAGCATCTTTTTTCTTTTTCAAACTTTGCTGCAGAAATATATTTCCATCTCATTAATGAGCAATTAAGGGAAGGGGGAGTACAGACCGAGTTTCCATAGCAAAGGACATGTCTGTAATGAATTGTAATTCTGCAGTGTGTGTGTGTGTGTGTGTGTGTGTGTGTGTGTGTGTGTGTGTGTGTGTGTTTGTGTGTGTGTGTGTGTGTGTGTGTGTGTGTGTTTGTGTGTGTGTGTGTGTGTGTGTTTGTGTGTGTGTGTGTGTGTGTGTGTGTGTGTGTTTGTGTGTGTGTGTGTGTGTGTTTGTGTGTGTGTGTGTGTGTGTGTGTGTGTGTGTGTGCGTGTGTGTGTGTGTGTGTGTGTAAAATTTTATGTGAAAATATTATGTGAAACATTTACTGTTGACGTATTTTGTGTCTTGACCATCTTGTGTACATGAGCAATGGTGATGGAATGATGGGATTCTCTCTCTCTCTCTCTGTGTCTCTCTCTCGCTCTCTCTCTGTCTCCCTCCCTCTCCATACGGGTGTGTGTTCCCACCTCCCTAGATATATTCTAATTACTGTTGACTCTTATCCCTGAGTTTGCACTGTGCTTGCTGTCCGGATATCATCATTGACAGGTCTGCTCAACTCACCCTCAGACAGTAGAGGAAAGCCTCAGCATCACCTCAGTTTGTAGCCACATCAGCAGAAAATCCAGGACATAATGTTGCTTCTCAGTCAACATTTTCAGCCCAAACTGGAACTAATGATGGCCCTCTAATACCCCTCATCAACAATCAATGTTCTCCATTTATTCTGACAGTTTTATCATCTTGAATTAGTTTGTGTTGAGTCCTTTCTTTATAGCTAAAATATATTTTTTTTAAAATGAGGGATGAAAACGTTTGGATATGCTCAAAGAAGTCCTTTCTCAAAGGCAGTACATCCTCAAAGAAGTTGGGAGTATCTGGTATTCTTTTTAATGTCTGGAAAGCTGTTGAAGACATGAGCTACTGTATGTCCTTGTAGTGGCTCCAACATGATGATACATTACATCGGTCCAGCTTAGCCACCGGGTATTTCCAAATATCACCAGAGACACATCAGGACTCAATAAATGCCCCGTGTCATTGTTACAGCATGTAATAGATAAAAATATAAATTTAGCAGCTTGTTAGCAACCATAACACATATTGGACTGTGCCAGATGTATTTTATATTTCCATTTAAACACAGTAAGTTGGCCTTTGCTCCTTCCGTGCTGCACACAGATGTTGTATAAACTGGCTACGTCTACACTATAGAGTGTATTGTAAAGATATACTGCATTATGAATTCCATTTTCACGCTTAAGCAAATATAGTATATGTATGACTGGACACAATGGAAATACTTCGGTAATAAGTTAGTAATGGCTGCAATAATTTGCAGAATGTTGTGTTAAAAAGAAATCTGTCATTATGGCTGCAGAAATACATTATAGACAAGGGGAAGTAATAAAATGGATTATATCAGTCACAATCCCAGGTTCGTCTCTGTGCAAATGTCATTCATTTTTTAACCCTTATTAGGGGTGTCTGCTTCCGAGCCTCTGAATTACATTTTCAGGATTTCCACTCATCTTTAAAGACAAAATCATTTGAATTCTAAAGATGGCAGACATTGACAAAGCAGAGACAGAGTATATAAATCCAGAGATAGGTTTTCTTCTGGGCTTTTTTTAATGAGCTAAAATCTCCACTTCTTGCCATTTCCTTGCCTTAATTGATGATTATGTTGTTACACAGTAGAAGCACTTCCCTCTCCTCCCAGTCATTATGATATGGACAGGCAGCTCTTGAAGCATCAAAGGCAGGATGGAGTGATTTAAGCTCAATTCAGCCGTCCACTGGCCCACAGGTACAAACCCTTGTAAACAGTGAATGCTAATTGCTAATTAGCCCTGTGGCTGAATCACACAATTTCTGTTTGAGCTGACCGCTGTTACGGTCCTGCTTAAGGGCATGTTGTATCTCTTTTGACGGCCCAATTAGAAATTCAGCTGCAGAACCATAAGGCAACCTCGTCATGAATATTTAAAAAGACTGCCACAGATGAGTACGAAGGGGGCAATGAACCGCATGTCATGAAGAGAATATTTGGCAAGTAACCACAATCAATAGTCTCTTGATGTTCTCTGTATTAACGCGATGATTGCTGTTTTTCTTGGGCCTGTAATAGAGTGAGGCTGTAGGTCATGTGATGAGGGGGCTAAAGTAATAAGGGTCAGGTTCACACCAATGAATGTCCAAATTAAATCTCCAGTGGACATGATCCTATCTGACTCAAAACATAGCAGGCGTGAACGAATCAAAGTCCAGCCTCGGTGGTTCAGCTCAATCTGAAGAGACTGGCAGGTCTGTGCCACTGCCAGGGAATAATTAGGCTACTGTCCTTCACAATATGTCAGACTAACTGACTGAGGAAATGCTGCACGCTCTGACTGCACTTTCACTCCGTTGCTGCATTGAGAGGTCTGAATACAGGCAGCTGTGCTGACTCAGTCTTGTATTGGGATATTGTGGAACATATGTCAAATGCAGACATGTTACAACGCGACAGTAAAGCTTTACCATTATCATTGCTGCACTAGTGGAGACGGCCGTGTCGCTCGGGCATGATACCAGTCTGCTACTTTGGGGTGTTTTATTAAATTCTTTTTTTTTTTTAATCTTTGTTTTGCATCCGGCCTTTTTACTTCCAAGATAATCAAAATGCATAAGGAATAACAGGCTGCATCGTTTTCATTATGATTGAAGTGTCAGGTAGAGGTTAGGTGTCGTGTGAATTTAATTGGTACATTAATGCACTATAAGTGGCACCTAAAATTAATTATTCATTTTTTGATAATACTGTAAAACAGTGTGCTGGCTTGCATAATTATTTCTGTTAATATGAAAAGTTTCTTTTCAAATCTTATTCGCCACACCTGCTCTCCTGCACGCAGAGCTGTGAAATAGCTTCCAGAACAAAACAAAGAAAATCT
This sequence comes from Antennarius maculatus, assembly GCA_013358685.1. NCBI lineage: Eukaryota > Metazoa > Chordata > Actinopteri > Lophiiformes > Antennariidae > Antennarius > Antennarius maculatus. The sequence goes on along the minus strand of CM023616.1, from coordinate 13,415,745 downwards.
GGCGATGTTTCAACTCGATTGTGTTGCCTGTCACTGAATTACAGAGCAGGTTCAAACACCTTTCTCAAGTAACCAAGGTAAACATGTTTTTTGAGCCTAGGGGCAATTGAATGAATTACCATTCCTCATCATTTCATTATACTGTACTTGGATATTGTATGTTAAACAGCTGTCCAAACCGAAAAATAATATAGAATATAGGTTCCTTTCTCTCTTGATCTGAGGGTATGTCAAAATTACCTATATCCTGTCCACATGATTATAGATAACACCAATTTTCTGCTTTGATTTGATGTGAAAACATCATGCGGATGAGCTGAAACAACAAGTAGAAACCTCTCACCCTCCACTCACTTACCCCATATCACTCCAGGCAAATTGTTTTTACTCTGGACCCCACGACAACAACTAAAGACCCACCTGCTCATCCAATAACAGCAAATCAAATCACATAGGCTTTGCTTCCTTGGTTTCAAAGGGACATTCTCTAAGTTGATTCTTTTCATTTAATTCCTGCAAAGGGATAGAGACCCCCCCCCCACCAACACCACAACTCACCCACCCCCACGCTCACCCTTTATCTGCTCGTGAGAGTGGGGGAAGAAACAGAGGATTATCGATTTGCACTCAAACAGTGGGCCAACCTAAAAAGCCCCAATGAATTGTCACTCATTATTGAAATTATCAGGCACTAATTAAACTGGCAACCCTAAGCCCCCTGGGCTGTGCTCATCTCCAACTGAATTTCAGCTCCTCAGACAGTAATAGGGAGGCAGCATTAGCTGCTACTGGATGCTAATGAGACCTGGAAGCTGTCTCTCCCTCTTAGGGTTTCACAGAAGCAAGTGCTGAATGTGAACCACAACTACAGTGCAGCACTGTTTGTGAGCACTTGATTGGCAGCATGAGATCTCTCTCTTCTCTCTCTCTCTCTCTCTCTCTCTCTCTCTCTCTCTCTCTCTCTCTCTCTCTCTCTCTCTCTCTCTCTCTCTCTCTCTCTCTCTCTCTCTCTCTCTCTCTCTCTCTCTCCATCCATCCCTCTCCCTCTCATGCTGAGAGAGAGAGAGATTTAAGCTGGCGACTGTATGAAACTGGATGGTCCTCCGAGTACAGCCTCAACTGTTACATTCAACAATAATTTTAGTACATGGATTTGAAAGATTTGAGGCTTTTTGCACATAATACCTCCCCCTCAGTCATTCTCTGCATATTTCCGTCTCTCCATTTCTCTCCTAGCTGCACTGAAGTTGTTGACTCCTCGTACGTTCTCCTCGTCTCCTCTATGCGAATCAACAGACATGGTACCAGTGAGAGTCTGACTGACTTTATCACATGGTACACAGCTTGTTAATAACTTCCTCTGACAATTCCTCCTCATCTTTGCTGATGACCAGAGGGACAGCTGTGATTGTCATGTTTGTAGGGGAAGAAAGACTCTAAACAATGATGTCACGTCAGCCTCTCTATTAAAAGACTTCATATTTTGAGCGGCATAATTAATACTCTTGGGCACGTCACTTCCAAGTTGGCACTCCAGGCAAAGGGCTGCCACTCACCTGATAATTATTTTTGGAAATGGAGCCCAAATTACAGTGATTGACAAATGCAACAAAGCAGAGACAGCCTCGAGCATTCAAGAAGAAAGAAATGAGAAAATAGTCAAGTGATTAATGTACTTTTACAGTGGATTTAAAGTTTAAATCACTTGTCCTTTCATGCCTCAAATATAACTTGGCTGAGGTCCAACAGTTTAGCCTCTGCTAAAACGCTACTGCAGGAGTAATTAACACTTTTATCATTTCTGTGGTTAAAATGTAAAGGCTTTTTATTGCTTTTTTAATAGTAGCCGTATGTTCAGATACATTCAGGGCAACACGCTGCAGTTAGCCAACTGTTATGGTGTCAGAAAGCTCTTCACAAATTACAGTCAGCAATTCATATGAATCCAAGTGTGTCCTCACTTCACAGTTGTCTAAAAAAAGGCAAACAGTTGTTAGCCCGTCAGGTTGCATCCATTAGTTGGTGGATAGAGGAAAGCGGCATCCCTCCATGCTTTTTACACCTCTCGCCATGCGTAAATCAGCCACTCTGTCATTCGGCTCAGAAGAGAGGGGGAGGAATTATGTCAAGTTATTTGTTTTGTACCAAAATGAAATATTTATTGGGAGTGAACACCTACCAGGAACAGACGATAGGCCAGGGTGCTTCATCTTCTCAGACTCATATTTGGCTTCCACCTCCGCAAAGGCCAAACCATGTCCTGAGGGTTTTCAGTGATTCAGGGAAGTCCGCTAGCTTTGAATCCACATTTCAAAGCCCGTGTTGAACTGCAGGACTGTGCTAGAACTGGAGGGAGACATGTGTACACACAATCTCACCAATTATATTGTGATCTCCTCGATTTCTCACTGTTTGATGGCTATAAGATACATTAGTTCATACTTTCTTATTTTCCAATGTTTCCACATTGGTGCTGAAATATGATTTACCATTTCTATAATAAAAACATACAAGGGAGTGTGGCAGATTTATATCTTTGCGGTTGGGAAGTTTTCCACTTAAACATTAGGCTGCGAGGGAGATGTTCAGCTACGCTGCTATCATGAGCGGGTGTTTGGTTTTCCTCTGTAACACCCTGAACACACATCATTTGCCATAATTTTAGCATGAAATACAGGTTTTAATAAGGAAAATAAAAAGATTAATGTGAAGCAATGAAGAAAAACCTTTTGGTATTTTTAACAGAAAGAAACTCTGACAGGAAAACCATGACACAGTGGTGCGGTTTTCAGAATGAACTGAACATATTCCTCCACATCGGATTTCATTGGAGAAAATACTTTTCATGGTGAGAGGCAGCAGGGTGGTAGAAAGGGAAGTATTATTTGCCTAAACTCCGAGTGGACCACTTAAACGGTTGTATTATTGATAGTGGCAATAATGTGGGCCTCTGTTCTATGTCTTCTGGTACGTCATTAAATGTGTTTCAACGACGGCCTCCACTGCCTCTTCTCTGGGAAACCCATTACAGCCACAGAATGCTAAATGCATTAGCAGAAAAAGGTTTGGGAGCAAAAAGAGAATGATTGTACCGTTGTCCAAACCCATTACAACACTGACCCCTCTGACTTCAAAGTAACAGTGATTGAGTTGGTGTCATCACAGACCCGGGTTTCCCTGCCAGTAGGCCTACCTGGAAAACTCTTTTTCCGAGACGGCTCTTGTTTGATCATGCATGCGGGTGACGCATGTCAAGCAGGGTTATTCTCACAGTTAATATTCTTTCATAACCTGCCATGCACGCAGAACTTGATTATTTTGGCACCTAGGAAAAACAGCTTCAGCTTTCAGGTGGCGCATACTGTATCAGAGACCACGGTCACAAGGGTGATCTATTCGCTGAAAAGGCAGGGTTCTGGCAAAAGACTCAGCACCTTGGAGTAATGAAGCCAGCCCTACTCTGTGAGCATGGGCATAACAGGTTACATTAGAAATGCATGAAGGCCAATAGGTGGTTACCTTAGGTCTGCTCCAACCCATTTATATTCCATCAAATGATATCAAAGCAGGAAAATGTTTTTGGAAGGGAGAAAAAGCAGTGAGCTGAGAGGCACATTGAAATGTCTGACGATCAACAAAGCGTGCAAAAATTGCTGTCAAATAGCACTGGGCAAGTGAAAATGTGTTGTAAAGTCCAAGTTGATTGTTACCATAGAAGATGATGGGAAGAGGCGTTTCTTTGGAAGCATCGACCACAGCTTGGATATAGCTTAGCTTGGATAATGAATCTTTCTTTAACCAAAACTTAAAAAGCATGATTTTTACTTTGCCGTCTCATTACCAGTGTCCACTTGGCAGAAGAGACAGACTGAGCTGCCCAGAATGAAGGCCTAAACCTGGGCAACTTTCCTGTGGTCCACCCACCCTCTTTTGGTTTTCCCTCTCAGAGACTTGGTGCTTACTTAATCATGATTAATCGCTGCCTGGATAATCAGATACAACATCAAAAGGTTGGAGATGACAGTCCAAGGACACTTGGGAGGAAACAAGGTGTACCAGGCATTCATTAGCTTTGGCATGGCAGTCATACATTAGCCCATAACCCTTTATTGTCCTAATTAGGCTGAAGAAGGGAAACTACTATTAACACTACCATAATACACCAAAAAAATCTGATATATTTATAGATATGTATATATTTTTCCCCTCCATGCATTGGTGTATTGTGGTAGTGTTAATGCTGGTTATTTCTGTGCACTTTACACTGTGTGTAACGAATGATCCTTTGTGTCCTGCACTTTATTATCATTTTATTTTCTTCTCCTTTCCTTCGCTGGTAGCAGTTTGTCCATACAGTGTATTATGTTAGCTCACATCTAGCCCCTAAGCCGGGCAGTGATTTTGATTTACAGTTACTTACTCGGGACAAACATAAGAAGACAGGTTTCCCCTTCCTCCATTATTTTACTCATCTCACTTCACACTGTGAGGTGCAACCCATACTGTATATTTCATTTTCCCCCCTCCTTCCCCTGTTTTAAGCCTCCCTGGATGGAGCCTGGCTTGCGGTGCACCATTTTCCCAGCTACAGTAGCAGCGGTGCTGGGCCCTGTTCAACCCCATTATTTCTGGGAGCCAAATTCCCATGGTCCCAGGAACAGGCGTGCCAGCTCTGCCTTCTTGGCTCTCTTCCCTGGTATTGTTTCCTTTGTTACATCCAGAGCTGCATTTCAGCCCGTTAATGTTTGCGCTGGGAGGTCCGAATTCCCAGTGTTCAGCTTTAGAAAAGGTAACTTGAAGTTCAGAATGCAACCACTTTTTTCTGCGAATTATATTTCTTCCCTCTATTATTTCTCATATTTTTGCTTTGTGTTGTGATATAGTACATACAGCAATAACAATACTATAAAATTGTTAAAAATATGAATGATTTAGACAGATATTTAATTTTTTTTTCCAATTAATTTTCAGAAATGTTTGATATTCTTACTGTATATGATTCTTACTTCTACAGGTAAGTAACGTTCACGTATGAGAAGAATTTCACAGATTGTCAGATGAGATATCTGCGCTCCATACGAAATGCAATGTGACAGTTTAATTCAAAACTGATCAGAAAAAAGCAGATCACTACTATTAACGTTTGGAGTCTATACTATTCAAGCATGATGGAATTTCCCCATCTGTAATCCACTATATCACCCAGCCATCCAGCCTTAGCACCCTAACTCCTTTTCTCTGATGTCAACTCATGTAGCCATCATGGCTGCTCACACATGGGATTAAATGCAGGGTTTGTTGGCTCAGCGCAGCATGGAAGGAATATTTCCGACTGATGTTGGCTGTTCCACTCCGAGCCACAGCACTTGTCTCCCAGAGCGCAGACACGACGGTGTCAGGTAATTCTCTGAGGAAGAGCCACACGCCCCTGCAGAGAGCAGTGGGGGAGCCTGTATCACATCTCAGGAGTTGTAATAGCAGCTTTGAAGACTCCAGTCCACTAATCCCACATCATGTGATCATGTGTCTAATAGACCGGTTCCTAATTCACAGCATTGTGGGGGATTTTTAGCTGTCACTTGAACCGGCAGAGGTTTACAGTGAAAGAGTTTTATGTTTTGTGAAAATAAATATAAGACACCCGCGCGTGACTATACATGGTCACACATACCACTGGCACATTTGCACCTGGACACACATATAAAAAGAATGATAAAAGTGAATACTGACATTTTGTTTTATTAAAAAAAACAAACATGTGTTTAATATTTTTCATCAGAAGTACATGAAGTGATTAACAATGACTGCTTTTTGTGTGAGAATAAATTCCTTCCTTAATAAACTGCTAACAGAATTTATATTAGGTCAGGGCGACATGGTGGTGCAGTGGGGTCCGGGTTCGAGTCCCGCTCTGTGCGGAGTATGCATGCTCTCCCCGTGTCTGTGTGGGTTCTCTCCAAGTTCTCCGGCTTCCTCCCACCTCCAAAAGCATGTGCTTCAGGTTGATTGGCCGGTCCCAAATTTCCCGTAGGAGTGACTGTGTGTGTGCATGGTTGTCTGTCTTTGTGTGTGGCTCCGCGGTGCAGTGGCGTCGTGCCCGGAGTGTCCCCCACCTCACACCCCATGCCAGTTGAGTTAGGCTCCAGCTCCCCGTGACCCGCTACGGCAGAAGGTCAATGAATGAATGAATACTAGGCCTGCCAGTGATCAATAACAGAATCGCGGGTGACTCTGCAGACAGTCTGATTATACTTCACAGATGATATCTGTTGCAAGGAAATCAAATCAAATAATTTGAAGACTGGTTTCATACACCAGAAATTTTCTATTGTATAGTCATAAGCTGTCAAATCTGTGAAAAGAGAAAAATGCAACAAGACCCTCCGAGTATACTGTGTGATCATCGCAGAAGCCCAGGTCTGTTGAGGGTTCTGTGACATTTTTAAGTCCTTTTTGAGTGATTATCTCCAAGGTACTATGCACATTAAATGGCTGAGTTAACCTTAACACATGTAAAACCATTACGCCTATTGACGACAGCAGTGTGTAATCCTGCTTTGCAGTTTGATATTGACACTCATGATCAAATGCTAAGCTCTGCTAGCAGATAGGTTGTCCCTCTCTGGGGGACTGAGAGACAGGCAAATGAAGCAGCACCAGATTGATGAGAAATGAGTGTTCTGTAAATTGTGTGTGTGTGTGTGTGTGTGTGTGTGTGTGTGTGTGTGTGTGTGTGTGTGTGTGTGTGTGTGTGTGTGTGTGCGTGCGTGTGCGTGTGTGTGTGTGTGCGTGTGTGTGTGTGTGCGTGTGTATTATACTCCTGTAAGGGATACTGCAAAGCCAATCAATTAATACTTAAAGTGGAACCAATTCTTGTTTCACTTGGGAACTTACTGAAGGCTGTGCCCCTTCATTTTAATACCGAGGTCTGCATTCCTAATTATGAACAGTGCAAATGGGTGTTAAGCCATGCCAAATTAAATCTTAGTTCATTAGATATAAGCTCTTTAAAGATTGAAAGAAAATATTTGAATTTTTAAAAAGTTTCAATGTGCAGTGTCCCATTTTTAATGAGGACGTTGCAATGTGAGGGAGGAAAAAAGGGAAATGTCTTTGTGTGGATGAATAATCTAACCAATATAAAATATTAAGTCACTGTTTTACCCAGTGTTTTTCCTTAGGCAGCAGTGTTAGGCTGGATAACAGAGGATTGTCTTTGGTGAGGCTCTGCTTTAAATAAAATACAGAGGTGCATGAAGTGGAATCTCAATTGTCTAGAGGCGACTGGAGTTCTGGATTGCATTGTAAATATATTCATTATTCCTCAAAAAAGGGCATTGTTGACAGACATCAGTTTCATCATTAGAAATGTTCCAAGTCAGACAGTAAATAAGTAAAGTCCTTTCATTTTCAGCAGGAAAAACACACTAAACTTCAGAATTTCAATTTTTAACAATGTTTGCTGCATGAACGAACTGAGTAATCATAGTTGGCTTAATCTAATATTGAATGTGTGAGCTTAAAATGTTACTGGCTTTGCTGAAGAACTGTGCGTTAATGGTTACCTGAAGCTAACGTGTTCTTTAGCTTGATTCGTGATGGAGAAAACAGATGTTCGGTGTGGTAGCACCAACTTGCTGTCGTCCTGACTCCACCGTCTCGCACCACATGAGGAGACTTTAATGAAAAAACAGAAAGTTTCACACTTGTGCCATTAAGGGAACATTTCCTCACAGTTGCTGTCTCCTGGAAGCTGCATCAAATGAACCCAATGTAGCACATTGTTTGCATTATAGATAACCACCAATTACATTGTCTTGTTCTCTTCTTTGCTGTAATATCTTTCTCTTACGTGTCTGTCACTGACTGTCTTACAGACAAACATGGAGTTATAAAATGGGAAGTCTGTGGCCCCGGTGCTGTGTGAGGTTTAAACAGTGTCCATTGTGTAACAGCTGTAAAACACAGACCAAATTATTATTAACTCCACATGCTGCTCTGCCTCTGCCTCTGATAAAGTGGAATCCCAGAACAGCATTTGGATTTTGGCCAATAACCTTGGAGGGAGATGGTGATTGAAAACAGTAGTATGAATCCAGGTCAGTCATTATGTCGACACTGCTGAGACAAGGATACGGGACAAGGATGAGGGTGTGGTGTCACCATTTTACATTTTAAATGAGAAGAAAACAGTTTTTATCTATCTATCTATCTATCTATCTATCTGTCTGTCTGTCTGTCTGTCTGTCTGTCTGTCTGTCTGTCTGTCTGTCTGTCTGTCTCTGTCTGTCCGTCTGTCCGTCCGTCCGTCCGTCTGTCTGTGTCCTCCATCCATCCATCCATCTATACTGTCCGTATTTATTTATATATACAGTACTCGCGGGAACCCGTGGAAATTTCACGATAAAACAATCAGACTTCATACTAAACATATGAAAAGAACAAATAGCTACCTTGTTCTATGGAGCTAACGCTACACTGCTAACGTGGAGAGCTCCAGCTAAACAATAGCCGACTGATACTGGCTGAGCTTTTGCTGCATGAGACAAGGTGATGTCATGTATGCTAGTGCATGTTCCTTCTAGATGACTTTACTACCTGAACAGTGATTTCTACATTTTATGTGAATGAATGAATGATGAATGAATGAATAAATATACAGACTCTTCGACTCATAAATAAAGAAACAGACGAACAAATATCCAACTGTTGGCCAGCGTTCTTGTTCCGGATATCTGCGTTGTCGTGTGGATGAAAGGCGTGACCGCAATAAAAAGCTTCGCTGCCCGATGCCTTACGCCATATTGTTCACGTGATTCCTTCTGGCAGATGCGCCGTGATTGGTTGGGCACTTGATTGACAGGTAGTGGGTGGAGTTAAAAAGCATGACAGTGCGAGGTTTTCAAGTGAGCTTATTCAAATATAGGTGGGGATATATATATATATATATATATATATATATATATACACATACATATACAGTATATATATATATAGAGAGAGAGAGAGAGAATCCCTCTCACACGCAATAGTTTGTGTGTGTGTGTGTGTGTGTGTGTGTGTGTGTGTGTGTGTGTGTGTGTGTGTGTGTGTGTGTGTGTGTGTGAAGAAAGAAAAGCAGAATTTCTCCTGTTTAGAATTTCCAACCTCTCCTAATTTCACAATCGCTTGCTTTTTTTTATTTTCATTTTACCTGTTGGGACAGACGGAATTGTCGAAATTGCTCTAGCATCTTTCAGCAAGATATGACACCCTAAACCCTGGAGTGACGGTGTCTCATTCCCCGCAGGAGAAACAAGGAAGATGATTTGTTGAGGGACCCCGGGGAAAACCTGCGCCTTGAAAACAGGTGGCGCAACATCGCACTGCAGCATGCCTTTAGGGAGTATTTGCAGATCTTCAGGAAATGCACAAAAACAAAGCATTTCCCTCCAACAGAAGCAAACGCCACCTACAGTACGACACACATGCGGTAGGTGAGCGACTCTGCTTGTGACACGTTTCCCCCAACACCATTTCCTCAGACTTGAAAGCAATTTTTTAACAAACTTTTTCAGGATGATGAATGCTTTGTTATGACTTTTGCACTCATATATTCAATGTGAGCCACTGTAACCATGAGCAATATGTCGCTCGTCTCATCAAGTCTCACCGACTGATTCCCTCACAGCAGAGCCAGATAGGTCAGCGGGAACAATTTCCTCATTTTGACAAATCACTACAAAATGTATTAGCAGAGAGGCCAACTGTCAATCCAGCTGCCCAAAGGTCCTTACAGGCCCTTTTGGTGGGTCTGAAAAATGATGTAATCAGCCCGTCCTTCCTTCTAACCGGCGCTCCATCCATCCTCTCTAAAGGCCTGGTCCCTTTTGCCTCGCTCTGGATCAAGTCCCCACAAGGCCCCCTGACCCCGTTAGAGGTGCATGATGGGCGGCCCTGTCACTTCAAATGGCTGCCCGGGTCCGGTATGAGAGTAACCCCTCACTGTGAGTAAACCTCCACGTTATTTCTGTTTTATAGGCTATGGGTGGATAACTGCGTGGAATGGATGTGGACAACTTTGTTATTGTCACTCAGGGCGAGGGAGGGAATGTCGTTATCGGGCCAAGAATGGGAGTCGATTGAAAGGCATGAAAAGTTATGTGGTGTAGTTTTTAAAAAAAAAGTAAGCTACATTTCTTACGCTGCGTCTGTGACAACCGGGGAAAATGGCAGTCGTGGAATAGTCTCAGACAAATGCATATCAATTGCAGTGAATGCAGAATCACATATTTGGCCACAACTTACCAAAGACAATGTTCAAAGGAGTTATTTAAATTTCAAGGAAGATGAATGACTCATAGATGATGTCTATTTTCACTTCTGGAGAGCTGCGCCTTTGATGGTGAGAGGAGAAGACGTGGGTTTGTTATTGAAGTAAAGAATAATAAGGCCCCTATATGTTGGTAGAGTCTCCCTGTACAAAGACCTTCATATGAATCCAATGCACTATGTATGCGTCTTAGAACAAGCAGGGATACAGGAAAGCATGTGGCTTTTGATCCTGCTTTCCGTCTGTTGTCTTTCATCTGACCTATATGGCAAAATTGTCGCTAGAACTCAGAAGACAGAGCAGAGACCTGTTAATCTAACCTTTGGGGAACACATTTTATTTTTTTCTTACTTTCTTGCTTTCACCTCTTGAATGCTTCTGGACATTCCTAGTCATTAACTTGGAGAGAATACTGCCTTGGGTCTTGAAAGCCTTCCAGTCTGTACATCGTTCACCAAGTGGGTATGCAGTGGAGCACAAAACACAATTCAGTTTTTGAATCTAACATTTTTTTGTTACCTTAAAAAAAAAAAAGTCTTCCATGAGTAAACTGTGTTGAATGTTTGAAGAGGTGCCAGGTTAGCTCTGGTATCGGCTCTGTATCCTTCCCCTCAGAGGCAGAGAGAGAGGGGGTGAGGGAGAGAGAGAGAGAGAGAGAGAGAGAAAGAGAGAGAGAGAGAGAGAAAGAGAGAGAGAGAGAGAGAGAGAGAGAGACATGTTCTCCTAAGTCTCTGCATGGTGAACATGTCAGCGAATCGCTCACTGTGAACAACTCATTGAGGCTATGAAGAGGAGTGCATACCAGAAGATAATATGTTTGGGTTGGAGCTGATCCGCTGAACATACATTTTTCTCCCACATAAATTTCCCTGGTCCGCCCTCCACAACCGAGTATGCACCCCACCCCACCTCCAACACAGTGGAGGCCAACTTAAATCTCTGCAATCAGCATTTCAACATCACAGATTTCATCCCTTTCACCTGAGGGTAGCATTTATAATCAGAAATGTGAGTTTATATGCACAGTAAATGGTGCATTTGAAAGTTTTAAAGTTTCTATACCACAAGCCCATGGTGGCTTGGCTATATAAGGAGTATCCACCTCTGGAGATATAGTAGGAGAGGATATGGGCTTAAATTATAGTTAGTTGCATGGGAGAGTCTGTGAAACAGACCGTGACGTCTGGAAAATTGGACAACAATGAAATTGTTACGGTAAAACTGAGTGTGTGTGTTGAAAGTTTGTCTCTGAAGTTAATACATCATATTTTTTCCTGGTTTTTCTTTTCTTCCACCCAGGATATCAACAGCTTCTGCCTGAATTTCTTGCAATTCATCTTGCACAAATATTAAGGCGCTTTCTGTAGGATAACCCAGGAAGATTATTATACCAGCCTTCCATGTGGATTTTAAGGCAGCTGCTCTGCTTTCTAGGTAACAACAAAGTATTCGTATGATAATAATTATAATATGTCAAGTATCTCCAGCCATCAGAGATGCTAGACTCAGTTTAATGACTCTGGGAAATTGAGGATTACCCAGGATATGAGAGCAAGCCTACAGTTTTCATATGGTGTGGGAGGTTGCAGGGCTCTGTATTAGTAATCACAGGGGAGAGCCGAGAGGTGGGAGAGAAAATCTGCTTCTTCTCTTCTCTCATTCATCATAGCAGTCCTCTGGTGAGGAAACATGGCAAATGGCCAAATGAATGCACTTCATAAAGCGCAAATGTCTCCTCTGATGTGCTTCTCACTGAGGATCTGGAGAGAGGGGAAAGATTTCCACAGATATATTATTGTCAAACTCTGCTGCCCCCGCTTCCAAGTGTTATTATGATATTGTAGGAGATCTTACAATAAGATTTGGTGACTTCACTCAAGCAGTTACCATAACAATGTTACAATGATGGCAGCAGTTTTCAATACCTGGCTAAAATGAATGAAGCATATTGTCAGACTGGATGATGAGTTCTCGAAAAGAAGCACTCTTTTTTAATGTTTTATGAAGCTGTAATTTTACAGGGTAATCTTAAAATGGAAAAAGAACTCTCAGTAGGTAGATAAAAGTGGCTTTAAGTAGAGGAAGCAAAAGAAAAGGTATTGAGAGTGGAACCAATTCACACGACACACAATAAGATGGTCAGCACCACAGGGAGGTGCTATGGATCTGTATCCCCATTACATGCAGTGCACGCACCTTCATGAATAACACTTTAAACATCTGCAAGATCAATTCTGACCGGACGCATTCTGCTACATTCATGTAACAACAAAACATATAGTATATGATTATGAGATGATGGCCATGAAATAAATCATGTAGAGAATGACAAAAGACAAATAACAAATAATAAATATCACATCCATGACCGTTGCATTTAAAAAAAAATGTATTTTAGGTGAAATGCATTTTATATTTTTGCCAAATGTTCAATTTCACTTGTAAAATTTTATTATTAAAAAAAACCCAGAATATTTATTTATGATATAAAATAGTGATGTGATAGATAGATAGATAGATAGATAGATAGATAGATAGATAGATAGATAGATAGATAGATAGATAGATAGATAGATAGATAGATAGATAGATAGATAGATAGATACATAGATACATAGATACATAGATACATAGATAGAGATATACCATACACACATACTTACCATAATAACCATACCTTAAAATAGTGACTGTTACCTGTAATATTCCTTTTCTTTTACATGTGTGTTTACTGGCTCTGTGTTATTAAGGCAGTGATGCCTTTTATTCGTAGTCCATCTATGTATCTCTGCATTAATTACAATATTGATTCAATTTAACACCTAATGCCCAAAAACATAAATCATATTTTTTCCCCACTTAATTGTGCATTTGAACTAATTAAGAGCAAAGCTGGAGCTGCTGTCTTTGAAAAATAAATGTGCAGGATTGTTATTTATTATTTATTCCCTGGGCTGTCACAATGGAATTCTAATGTGATTAAACTGTTTGTACACAAACAAATACACATTTATATAAACATATATTTGTTTCAAATTATGGAGATATCAATAATTGTAATATATTGCTTCTGTTTAGTCAGGACACATTTTCAAACTGTAAAAGTCAAAGTCTTTCAGCAGGATGATGAATGTGAATATTTTTAATAGATACCTCATCAAATTAGATTTTCATTTTAGCCTGTTTCAAACAATACTGTACAGTTGCCAATCATGGCATACGTACAGTATTGTACCACAGCTTTGCTTCATCTATCATGCCAACTTACAGATACATTTGGACATCTAAAGTGAGACTGTAAGGAAACGACTGGCAAGAGAGGGCAAAGGAGGCGGGAGAAAGAGATCCAAGAAGGCTTGGCTTGTATAATTACACTCTCAAGATGGCATATTTACTGTCTCTGCCAGCGAGGTCATGCCTTCTGTCATAGTAAATGTAGTGAAGTATGAAAGAGCCAATTACAGCACACTGGGTGACCTTTTAACAACTATTACCACATCCCATCAACACATTATCATGATGGAGATTGTGATTTCATGAGAATTACAACATTACCCTGTCACATCAAGACCAAGATGGGCTTGTTGCGTGATGGCAGTGACAGCACAGCTTTGAAGAATCACCACAATAAGGGAGGACAAGTGAAATGAAAAAAAAGAGAGCAAGACAGAGAGAGATACGGAGGAAGGATCGGGGGGGGGGTTAGAACAATAGCCCCGTACAGTACATTAGCTGTGGATGTCAAGCACCCGAGTCGTTCCCAATGAAAAGCACAACAAATAAGACGTTGGCCTGTTTGTATTCATTATCAGTCAGCACATGCCCCGGCTCCTGCATTAAACATTAGACTGCCTCTGATGTCTGCTTAACAGTTTAATTCCCTCCCCGCCGCTCAGCCTGTCATAATAAACCCAGCGAAGCACACACAAAGTCAAATAAGAGTGTGAGGGGGCCGCTTTTGTGTGTATGTGTGCGTTCCTATGGCTATCCTTATGTTTGTTGCTGAGTGTGTGTGCGTGTGTATGTGTGTTTATGCTTGCGCTTGTGTAGTGGAACACCATACAGATCATTCATAATAGCCCTTGCCCTCTATTGCCAGACTTGTCTTTATTGGAGTTTATCTGATCACAGATTAAGTAGATTGGAGAGTGGCAGCGCTGTCCGTCGGTCTGCGTGTGTGTGTGTATACATTGATGTCACATTTGCAGCTTTTCAGTATGTATAATGTTGTGTGTGTGCTTGCTATGTTCACATTTCTGCTTCTGTGTTGTCTGATTTTATTTTTTTTTTCTCTTTTTGCGCTCCCTATCTCCATAGCCAGAGGTTGGCACGAACACCACATGGTCATAGCAGTCTCCTTGAGATGGGGACCAGCCTCTTAGGCTGGCAGCCTGGGAAGCCTGGCACAAAAACGCCAATCTCAGTCAAGAAGGAGGAGACCAGTGGGTACAGAAATCCCTATTCAAAAGAGATGATTGGATTAATTAGATAAATCCACTGTATCCAATGCAATTGTGTGTTGTCCAGAAATATGTTCATGTTATTGGTAAAGGTATGGTCTCTGACATTAGCGTTCACACAGTAACACTGGCATAAGGGTGACCATCTGCTCCCTAATCTGACAGCGCTGTAAATATGAAGTCTTTCACTTCCAATGAATATTTGTATTATTAGATTTATTCCACTTTGATCATTTAATTCACTTATGAATTTATGCAGTGTAGCTGGTGGTGCTAATCACTGACTATGAAAAAAATTGCAACAAAAGCTTTCTTCTAATATTAATAAATCACAAGCAGTGGTGCACTGTAAATATGTTTCAGCAACATTATCAAAGAAGGGGAGGGTTTTCTCTTATTTCTCTCTCTCTCAGGGAAAATATTATAATTACCCCTTGGCGTTGTAAGAGAGCAAAACAGTTTCCGGTTTTTATTTTTCGTGACATTTGAGCAAGATATTAAATTTGACTAAAAAAATCATTGGTTACTTGCTATTCTTATGCTAATATGTACCCCCTGAAAAGGGTGTGACATTAGTAATTCAACACATTATTATTGTATTTGGTTCTCTTTTTTTTTTCCTGGTGGAAAGTGTTTATTTGTCGAGTGAATGAGGGAATGATAATACAATGCATGTATGTCTTTTAAAAGGCATGTTTAGCCAGAAGAATGTTAACTAAGGTAAGCAGTGTTGTTTTAGCCCCTCAGTAACCACGCCAATTATCTGTAAACTTATTTTTTTCAACTTCCATGCATACTTAATGCATCCCCTGTTTCCCTCTCGCCATCTGCCCCCCCTTCCACCCCTCCCTCAACCTACCCCTTCCACACCCACCCCCCACCCCCCGCCCCCACCCCCCTCTCAACACTCTGGAATTTTTATGAGATAGGACAAAAATGGGCACTTCCCTTATTAACATCTCACAGTGGAAATCAAATATGCAAGGAAAGTAGTGTATCTACTAATTAGTGCTGAATTCATAATTACTGTGCTCATTGATGGAGATACATTTGAATACGTTCATTTCCTTGGGGAGAGAGGCAGGCTGTCCGGGATAGACTGGGAGAAAAAAAATCCCCTTCAGCCCCCCACCTCCTCCCTTTTCTTTTGGAAATTAGGGATCCGTGGCACATGGCGATACTACCAGACTAAGATCCGAAGTGCCTGCAATTTTCTTCAGATATAATTAATCAAGTGAAGCATGTAACCTAATGAATGTGTTTGATATCCTCTCCTATTCAAATATGGGCTTTATCGCGATGTGTGCCGGAATTGCTCAGAGCCATGCATAGACAGTGACATTGCTTGGAAATGTTCTTCAACAGTTTCTCTTTGCGTGTAAACAATATCCATGCTTGTCAAGGCATGAAAAAAAAAACAGACAGAGAGACACATTTTAATTGCAGTAAATTAATAACAATTAAGCTGCAGGATGCTGCGTATCTTGACAGTGCTTTGTTATTGCCCTGGAGATAATTTCACTGAGTGCCTTGCAAGTCTGACAAGCAGGTGAAAAGGTAGAAAAGGGTTGTTTTTTTTTAACAATTTCACAAAGGCATATAACTAGGAAACAAAACTGGGCTGCGTCTTTTCTGCCCTTGCAACATCACAAAATACTAATTTCAAAAGTTGCTGACTTATTTTGAGCCCTTGACCATGTAAGTTGACGGATGTCTCCATCATTCAATCGAAATGCTGCTGACATACTCACCAAAAAACATGAAAAATGGGAATAGGAACACATTCGAAGAGCCGTGCAAGCAGACAGATAGACGAGAGGATGGTGTGGAAGAAGATCCATAAGTCCTTACTGTGACCTCAGAGTGTCAGAGCGGTGGAGTCACGTGATGGACAAAAGCTCTCTAATTAACAGAGAAAACTCTGGAAAGCCGCTTTGTAATGAGGCACCATGCTGGACGGGCCTCCAGTGAGGCGCTCGGCCCATATGCAAGGCCAGCATCACAGAAATTTACATACTGAGGGTCAATTGAACATATGCACATTCAAAACTGACTAATGACTTCCACAAGCGCTCTGATTTTATTTCGCAGCCTGCTCTTAGGATGTGCATAGTATAGAACACTAATGAGGATAACATTGGGAGACATATGACTGCAAACATTAATATATGTATCAAGACATGGGTCCAGCGTGAAACCAGGTTGCAGAGGGAAATGAGCACAGCCACAACACTTCTTCAGCTACAACTGCAGGCTGCACGATTGAACCACCCACACAAAGGAAGAGCAGCGTTATGGCTGATCAGCAGGGAGCAAAAGCCAATGTCCAGTAAAGTGCCCATCCTTGTCTTTTTACCGCACATTTACTCTCAGACAGCTGATGCCCAGTACCTGTAAGGCCACCCATTCACTATTAAACTCTCCCCCCCAGCACCCCCACAGTTTGGACAGTTTGGGGGCTCGGCGGGGGTGTGCATCCATCTGTGTGAGGCTACATGCTTGTGAGCTTGACTGCTCGGGTGTGCATGCAAGCGTATGCTCTGCATGCGTGTGTATGTATGTGCATGACGAAGGGGGTTTATGTTGAAGGGGTGGCAGCAAGGACTTCAAGGGTGTTAAAAGAAGGAGTGCTGCTGGTGGTGGTGGGGGCTGGCTCTTATTTGGCTGGGTGTAAAAAAATGCCCCAGGTCTCCTGATGGAAGAGACAGGTATTAGCTCTGAGACCTCCGTAGTCCCAGCTTGCCATTAGTTTCCTCTCCAGCTGCACCAGGATCCGGACTATGAATCTGCCATAGCTAGTCATTCATCAGTTTCACAGTTCGCACCAGCACACACACACATTCCAATAACAACACTGTGAAATAGTGAGTTAGGGAGAAAGAAACACATAGAGAGGTCTGAAGTGAGAGAGTAAAACTGTGAGAAAAATATCTTGTCATACTGAGACTTTTACTTTCGCCTGTGTATATGACCACTACATATACTGTATCTTTGAATCAAATGGCGGTACTTTACTAGCCCACAGAGAGTGTTTGTGTGAGACGTGTGTGTGCACACAGGCATGCATTACCAAAAAGTCCCACTCGCCAATGTTTTCTTCTGCCTGACTGTGTACATGTGTGGGTGCAGTCTTCCACAAAAAGGTGATGAGACATGATATAAATTAACTTTGGGATCGGCACGCTGCCGTTTCGCACAGTTGAGCACTAGCCCTGGTCCCACAGAGTGATGTGGAACTTCCTGTCAAACAGGAAGCATTTAAATGTTAGCTGGAGAGTTATGGAATTGCCTGTGGAAACATATTTGGGGAGGTCAAAAACAGAGGTCAGCAATCCAAGACTTTCCATGTCGAGGTCTCCTCTCAAGGACCCTTCAAGTGTTTTTAGTTCTGCTGGTTTGCTTTAAAGGTGATGTTCTGAGATTGGAAATCAAGCCATGCAAACAATGTCAGGTGACCGCGCCTCTCACTTATGAAATCTTGAACTTTTTATTGATGTCCTCCAGGAGTTCTTGGTGAAACAAAAAACAAATCAGTAAAAGTATTCTGATGACATACCAGATACCAAAATAACTCTTTTCTTTCTTTCTCTTTTTTCTTTCTTTTGCTGTCCTGTGTGAGTGAAGGCCACAAACTCTGTCATGTAGGATATATGCTAACTCAAAAGGAAGGACAGGTCCTAGCGATTCGGTCGCTTGGGTTGATGTGACCAGGACATGGCCATGGCAGCAGTGAAAGCCCGGTTGAGCCGTAGTGACACGTCGTCTCCATCCATCTTCAGTCTGAAACATTTTACACTAACTGACAGAGCGTGGCGCTTGCTTACCCACCTCCCAGAGGAAATAGTCCAGACTGGTGTCTTCTTGACATGCACTAAAGAGTGAGCAGTCCAGAGGTCCAGAGGGGCATTGTGTATTCAGTCCAAGACGAAAGGTTAGATCGTCTGAAAAGAAAGAGTAGTTCAGTGTATATTGTTGAAAGTGACAATGACTTTTTTTGACTGCGTTATTCAAGCAAGTAAACAATTCAGTCAGTCTTTTAAGATGTCTTTTATGTCCTTGTTATTGTGCAGATGTGTTGTATGCTGGTAGCCCAGGTGTGTACATATGTGAGGAGAAATATTCTGTTTGAAATCTAACATTATCAAATTTGGAATAAATGCCAGTCAAGCATTAACTAACAGCATTTGGAAACAATTTTTAACTTTATTATTATCATTATTTTATTTCTATTTTGATAATTCATACATGTTATTAAAAATTGAGGACAACTAAAATATTCTAACACAGACATAACCTGACACAATGAATTTTGTCTGCACTTCTCTTCATATCCTGTATCTCGGTCAGGTACCTAAAGAAGGGGGGAGGTATAAAAGGAGAATTGAGCAGTGGCTGTAGTAATAAATCACAGGATCGCTGGTGACATTCATACAATACGGATACAGTGTTAACTCAATGAGTCGGACAGCCCTAGCCTGTTCCTCCATCCTGACCTTGCCTCCCTGTCGTAATCAATCATGTTGGCACAGCACACACGCTCCTTATTTATTATTACTCCGGACCCACATGTACAGTAAACAATGAGTAGAATACATTGGAAAGACTGAGAGAGTGGGTTGCTATTATATGAGAGGAGGTAAAGGTCCGATGGAATAACTGGGGGGCATGTGTGTCCGGCTGGCTGGTTAAAAGACAACTGAACAGGACGGTAAGCAACCACTGTGGCCTATGGATGGCTGTAACACGCAGAAATGACCAATACTAAGTGTTCATGGTTCCAAAAAGGTGACAAAATTGTCAATGACTTAATTTACAGGTGCTGCTGTGAAG
Source organism: Antennarius maculatus (assembly GCA_013358685.1). NCBI lineage: Eukaryota > Metazoa > Chordata > Actinopteri > Lophiiformes > Antennariidae > Antennarius > Antennarius maculatus. Next base: position 13,396,143 of record CM023616.1, on the reverse strand, counting down.
AAATATCTTATTGCTATATTCATGTGTCACCCCTTGTATAGAGAATGACTACATACTTGGACATGCAGACTCTATTTATAGGTGGCACTAAAGCTGTTTTTATGTCTGTTCATAGTTCAAGATCACATTAAGAAACCGTCAGACAGATGTCATTTAATTCTATGCCTCTTTGCAGTTATTTTCAAAGAAATATTGTAATTTTACTTCTGTTATTCTCAGGTAGCAGGTGTATACCCTGAGTGACAAACAGTTTTCTTTGTAAAACTAATAGCTTACAAAGTCAGTGTAAATTAACAATGACCCAATGTGAAACCTTCATAACACCACCATAACAATCCATGAAAGCCAGCCAAGCCAGACGTCATATAGTCCCATATGCAGCCTATGCAGGGGGCCTGTCTTGGCAACAAAACAGGGCCCCCATGTACAGCAGAGGGCCCCTGAACTCTTCATGAAGGATGGCTAGCTACAAGGAGGGCCGAGGGGGAGTCAGTTTAAAACACATACCATATGCAGTTAGGAAGAGCCTCATTTATCAGCCCCTGAAATTCCTCGGTTTTTACACCTCAGACCCCCCAGCTCTTTCTCTCCTCCCCTAGGGGTTAGCCACCTCCTAACTGTGCACCACAGATGACAGGTCGTGGAGACCTGGCTTTAACTATGAACCACAGCTCTAATTTGTCTCTTCATTGAAATAACAAGGAAATGCAATCCAATGAAGTGCAGTGCATGGCTGTGATTTTTCTTTCTTGGATTTTTCCTAGTCTTGTGAAGTCCATCAACTGTTTCTGCCCGTTCTGACCTTTCTTCTTCACAGTTGGACATCATCTGGCCCGTGAATGGCACATTGTTATGCATGTTCCTCTGTGGCCGTCCGAGCAGATGCCACGAGCAAGGCTGGTAGCTTGCATTTAACGCAAGACTGTAAATTACACCCTGCAAGCACACAAACAGTTTTTGCTCAACTGAGATTCAGCGGTTTAGACAACCATTGAAGCAGCATGGCATATCCTGATTTTGTTTGATCGAAGACCACTTTCAGACAGCGGGGGAAGCGGCCCCAGGGTGCACGACCGTGGCCTAGACGAAGAGATCATGCTCGGACAGCTGGGCTTTGAAAGTCTTACCCCCGTGTTCCAGGGGTCAACAGCTTGGTGACCACAAGATTCAAACAGCTGTGGGAGGTCGTCTTCTGGCGAACTTCTGGACTTGTTTTGACTGGATCCCTCTGGTATGATTACTCCATGGCGACGGGAGGTGATACTCCTCAGAGGGATCAGGTGAAGCAAAGTTTAGAAATACCTTATGGACCGTATGCATGTGCACATGTCAACATGTAGGAGCGAGGTGAATTACAAATACCTTTATGAATTGCTAATGTTCCATTTGAGATTTTAAATTCAGCTCAAAATCAGAAATGCTGATAATGGTTTCAGTCAGTTGAGTTTCTCATCTTTCTGCATGGTGAAAGATTACACAACTATCACCTTGGATTATCTAGACTGGTAGTTAAAAAATTTTTCCATCAAATTTTATCATCTCTTTTTATATTTTATACAAATTTATATTTTTTTAAATTTATTGCTTTGAGCACTGCAAGCCAAGTGCAATTTATCCCTTATCCCTGAAACAGACATATCTAAAGCTGATATCCTTAAAAGTAATCAGTTTAACTCACAGCAGTAAACAGCACTACAGGTGAGAACTTTATGTATGTATGTATGTATGTATGTATGTATGTATGTATTTATTGATTGATTGATTGATTGATTTGTGCTGTGAGCTATCCCTTTACTCAATTAAAAACACAGAACTGGAGACTAAAACCAAAACCGTTATCTGAATACTTCTAACAAAATCATAGTGTTAAGCTTACTCAAAGTACAGTAAATAATCCTATAGATGTAGGCTGAGATACAATAAAGTGTGATTTGTTATGATCTTGGGAAATGGATGGCTCAAAATCCAATCAAACATATCACCAAAGTTTGTTTGAGGAAGAATCATACTTGTTGTGACTCGCTACAGACAATATTTACACATTCAAATCTTATGTCTAGTCAATGCATAGTGACTCACTAAGATATATGGGTTGCTTTATTCATAGCTCTTCAATTACAAAATCATGTATTGGGGGAAGAATAAATTAATAATAAAACCTACTATCTGAACCTCTAATATTTTGCTTGGCGAAGGGAAATGAATTACCCTTTTCAGAACTGATGATGTATTACTAGCGTTTGATCCTTAGAGGTTTCACCATGCTCACATTCATTACTTTCAAGTGCTGAGGTGTATCTGCAATTAGAAGCACCTTGCAGTGGATTTCTGACACTCCTGCAGACTTGAATCACCAGATCATAGAATCATCACAGCATTATGCTATGGTAGAGGGGACGGTGTCTCCTTCGAATGGAGGTAAAGATTGGGGGCTGCGGTGGGGGTAGCGGTGACATCAGTGGCGGTGACTGGGGGAGGGGGGCTTAATTTAACCATGCGCCCATAAGTGAGGAGAGCCGGTAAGCAAATGAGGACCTTTCATTAAATCAAAGGTGATTTTTGTTCTGCTAATGGGTGCCCCAAAAATCTAGTACAGCAGTGAAACATGTGATCATTCTCTATGGAGCCTGCTACACTGCTACAGACTGGTCAGGGCTATTCTTATTACAGAATGCATAATGTAATGAGCATGCTTGTTTAATTTAATCACACTGAGTGGACTATGTTAGTATTTCTTTGAAATGATAAAGCCATACAAGCATGTTGTTAGATAAAATAAAGGGAATAAATAATACAATCATTGACTGGGCTTGTACACTTAATGCACTTGCTATTTCATATGCTATTAAATGGTGCAGTGACTTCATAGTATAGAACATTTCAACCTCTGCAGTGTTTTTTCCCCACTATAGAGCTCAATTAAACATTTGAATGCCCAACTCTCAAATGTCTTTAGAATTATTGTCCTCAAGAATCGTCATCATCTTCAAGACCTCCACTGATTGGTCATGACGGGGCTAAAATGGCCACCGTGGTGAAAAACCTCAGAGAAGCAACGGAAGTTTAGCCAAAAAACACGCTGAGCCATTATGTTAAAGTAAACGACAGCACTTCCTAATGTCATTTGGCAGTGCAAGCAGTCAGCAATTAGGGCCTCTCTTAATGCGACGCTGGGAGCATTTCTCCTCAAGGTTAGCGCCTCATTTCCCCACGATGGGTCTGCAAGGCAGCACCAGATGCATTGTGGGAGCTGGGGGGTGCGAGTTAGGACAGGTGTCTGCCACCTTGGATATCTCCCCTCGCAGCTGGCACCAGCTGGCACCCCCAGTGCCCCATCCGGACGGTCTGCTCTCTCTTCACCGTGGAGGAGGAGGAGAAGGAGGAGTGAGGGGGTATGTCAAGGGCAGACCTGCTACAAGCTCACTCACAGGGCACCCATGCCATGACATGACCTGGCCCCTAGGGGACCTGCCAACACTGAGTGGTTGGAGTAATGTGGTGCAGCCGTGCCTGTTCGGAGACCTGCTCCAGCAGCCCTAATGGACTGGCAATGATGAGGCCCAGCAGTGCCGGAGGGTCAGAGGAAGCTTCTGTGGACGATGCTGCTCTTCCCACTAGAGAGCAGAGGATGTCTTGTCTGAAGGTGGTCTCCCTGGATGAACAGCAACCATTAGCCAAGAGGTAAATGAAAGCATCTTTAAATTATAATGTATATTCACATATGCATTAACACAAAATGTGCGATGTGGAACATGCAATATGGCATAAGCTTTACAATTAGCTTTTTGTCAATTTTATATCACATGTATTTTACACCCCGCGACCCGTGATAACGGGTGGAGTTTGTATTTGACAATGAATGAATAAATGAATACATCTATTTTACAGCACATGCATCCAGACTGTGTGTAAAATATTATGGAAGAAATAATTACTGTTTAAAAATGTGTAAAGTTGTGTGAAAATCAAAAATGAACTGAGACGAAACAACAGTGTCCTAATGATGTCCATCTTTCATTAGTCGTTTGACTCATATGATATAGCATATTTTTAATGGCCGATCAGCACAAGTAATTCAAATACATAGCATCAGTGTTATTAATTGACTAAATATATGATTCTAAGAGATTCATATAGATACACAAAAGAAAATATCTTAATCTGTAATGAAGGGTTGAACTGTGAAGGGTTAAAGCAAATTATTATGAATCCAAAGCGGCTGACTTGTCTCCAGTTGGGAGAAATCACTTCACATTATAAGCACATTATGTTCCAGGCAATACCACACAGTTGCTCCCTACTCATGATGTGAGTTAATTCACTTAATATGTCTTTAATGGGGAGAAGCTTTTCTTTGCCTAAAATGGTTTCTGCGCTGACCATTATCTGAAATCAAGCCTAATGATGGCTCTGGTTTATGATAATGACCATTATCACACAGACCACCATCATGTCTGCCAAATGATCAAATGATCTTATATTTCTTACAAGCATTCTAAAATCTTTAGTCACATAAATATAAGGCCTTGATGAGGTTTACCTCTCATTTTCCATGTTTAATATTAACCATCTGATGTGTGTGTTCAGACCTTATTGAACTAAGAATGCTTTTGAAGTTATTAACATCATAAAGTACACTATCTTTGCCCTCATGCATCCCTAATTGGACAGAATAATGACAACAACAGACAGAAATCTCTTCGTCTCCCCGTTTACCACAGTCATCAGCTTTAGTGTATAAAGGTAACAGATACAATAATAACAATTTGTAATAACACACACATGCTCTCGGTATCTGATGCTACATGAATCCTTTGAAGTGCAGACTGTTGATTACTGTAAATGAGAGCTATTTCAGGGTGGATTGTGGGTAATTATATGCAGTGCACCCCAGGGAGCAGTGCTAGGACCCAGGGGACAGCGGTTCCACAGGAAAGTGAAGCACAGACAGAGCAACACATGCTGGGCCACCGATTCCCAGCGTGAAACAAGTCAACAGGCCTGTCTTTTATTTCTAATGTCTGTGATTTACATGAAAGAACCACTGTCACCCAACCGCAACAGTGTGTTGTGTACCACAATTTGATTGACAGGATTTCATTTTTCATAGCCCTCCCCCCTTCCCCCTCCCTGAACAACTTGATGATGATTGCAGCATTATAACCTAGAACATATTGCCAGTGTAGCAACTGTGAAAGGTAACTTCTCAGTATTTAGCGATATGAATGGCATTTTTATGTGCTAACACATGCCGTGTTAAAAATACATTGTAATTAACTGTCAAGATAAAATTGAATTAATATTAACACATTATTGTAGAATATGACATCCTGTGGTGCTATTTCATATGCAAAGATGAAAAGAAGTCAGCCATTTAGTTTTTATATGTGCCTTGTATAACTGTTTCATTTCACATTGTTGTAAACAAGTGAGGCAACATTTAGTTATTATTATACAGATGTGAATAGTTGCAACTTTTTTATGCAGATTATTATTATCATTACTTTTACAAATGTGTTTTCTAGATTTATTGTCCTTGTCTCCACAAAATATATTGGGCAGTACTGTATCTCTCCGGGTTCTCGGGGTTCCTCCCACCACCAAAAACACGCAGCAAAGGTGAATTGGAGATTCTAAATCGACCATAGGTGTGAATGAGGGAGTGGATCTCTTGTCATTAAATACAGGATATACCCAGGCCATCATTGTAAATAAGAATTGATTTACCCGGTTAAATAAAAGTTAACTTAAAAAAAAAAAAATTCATACATTATACTGAAATTACATTCTTTGCATAAACATTAAATGATTGTTTATATTGAGTGGGTTGTGGGCAGTCATTTAAGGAATGTGGTACATAAAATGATAATGAATGCCAACAGTATGAAAGTCATTTATAATAATATAAAATACATCCACATACAGGAAATTGTAATTGGTGAAATTTTTCAAATACATTATAGGGCTTTATGAATCATTTATTCAGTGTTTACATACTGTGTATAAATGCTATAAATGCTGGGCTAAAACCTGCAACTTCTCTAAGTACATATTTTCTAATTGTCCTTATCTATCACATATACATTGAAAATTGAATTCAAATTAGGATGCAATGTGAGGCAAAGTTTCCAATCATGCTGGGAGCCCTGCAATCTCCTTCTCTTCACTTGAGCTCATTTCTCCACTAATGACTTTGCCCTCTGATGCAAGCCAAGGGATCATCAAAGGTCCTTGAAACAAAAAGGAAAATATAGCAATTACTGGGACTTTCACCGCCAAGAAAGAGATTAAAAACCCTGTGGTTGTATAAGCACCCAAGTAGCAAACTGAGATCTGTTTCATTATTAAATGTACTGTATATTCAAGCACTTCATGGCAGACATTCACCATCAGCTCGTTCTTCCTTTCACCACTTTCATTCATTTTTTTCATGCATGATAATGGAATCAAATGTATTATGTATTACTAATCACATGATAAAAGCCTGTGGTGCTAGTAACACATGTAGATTCCGAAATGCTGTGCATGTACAAGAAAAGTCATTGCCTTTTTAACAGTGGCCTGAGGGAATGGAATTGTCCCTTAGCCTCCATAACCATTGACACAAAAGGTCCCCAAACAATTTCAAATTACTGCTTTATTTCTCTCTCTTATATAATCCACCCGCATTATTAAATCTACCACCTTCTGGGACTTTACTGATACAATAATATTACAGTGCTAAGATGTTTACATTCGAGACTGCCAGTTTTCCTTGTTATAAACATGTATGCCCCTAGGACTTGTACAATACATATGCATACTACTTGGCCTAAATGAGGCACAGGTCATTTTGTTTTTAAGAGGGGTCAATATTACCTCAAGCAAGTGGCTAAGGCCAACGCCAGAGCCTGACTGAGCAGAAAATGGCTCCTGATACTCACAGATGAGATCTATTATACATTAAACATGCTTGTAAATATTCACTAGTCAGACCATTCAAATGGAAAATATGGTTTAGGTCAAAGGTCTATGAAAATGTTGTCTCCAGTGGTAGTCCCCCTAGAATAGAAGCAATGATGATAACAGGGAGAAACACCCATAGGGGACTAGGGAGAACATTAAGAGTTGTTTTACATGTTTGAATGTGGGACAGCGATGATACCAGGGAGATAAATGATGGGCACTTATCAGACTGGACTGACCCAGAGTTATGTACCATAGCTAATGGAATGTAACACTCCCATCAATTATACACTGTCAGGCTGAATTACAATGAATTAACGTCTAATAACGGTTCCTAAATAATTTTGTTCAAGCATTTTATTAGCATAAAAGATTAAAATAATTACACTGTACAAAACTGGAAATTCTGTAATCACTGAACAGGCAGGCGTTTTGAGCACAACAATATTAGGAACCCATGAATAACAAAGCAGCAAAGGTACCGAATAATTTGCGAGTGTCAGTTTTATTAGCAGTTTGTTTCACTGACAGGATCACATGGCTTGAAAATTATTTCATCATGTTCAAGTCCAACACTGGGACTACAGTGTTATCTTCTATTTTTGTCTCTCTCAGCCGTATATTTCAGAGGCCAGGAACAATGTAGTCTGACAGACATATTCTTTATGAGGGGCTCGTGGCCTCTCTAATTTGACACAGTTGTCAGAGATAAAGCTCCTTAGAGAGTGTGGCCATGCTCTGGGTAAGAATGGGGATTAAATTAACACCCCCACCTTCACATCCTCTGACCCCAATACTGAAGAATAAAACATACATGGTGACTCACTTCAACACCCCACATATTCCTCCGCACTTCATCTCTGACTGCACTTGATTTTATTGCTAAATAAAACAATAATGCCCATGCTCAGCTTCTTATGGTTCAACTCTTTATTTTAAGATAATTCTGTGACTTGACCAACAATTTTGGAGGGATATTGGTAAATTTAGAAAAAAAGAAAAAACAAATTTGACAATTACAATAAAATGTAATTATTACAGAAATAATCATGTATAGCAACAAGCATCTTTACTGTAAATGTGGCCGTGCGTGGTGTGACAATACACTGCCTCTCCTTGTTAGTTTCCTATCAAATGACCCGAGCACGTAAAATCAAATCAACACTGGAATGGATCATATCAAATTCTAATGAAAACATAATGTGCTCTTAAAATGTGTGTTGGCCCAGCAGCCAGTCATCCAGAGAGTCTCCCCCAGATGACGTGATGAATAGGGAACACTGATGGAATATGCATCAAAGTCGAGCTCATGATTTATGTAATAGCAGTCACTTGGACACTGATTAGCTGCTCTGTCAAGCGTGTAATACGAGAGGCACAACCCCTGGTTTATCAGTCATTTATCTGAAGTGCGTCCTGATATTATCACTGGATCCTAATGTCATCATTATGCCGCACAGCATGTGCGGGCCAGTGTGTCATGGTGCCGGCGACACTGCCTGTCAGGAGTTCAAGCCTCTTCATTTGCAAAGAGCTCAGACATTCATAGCACTATGTCAACAGCGAAATAGAGAAGCAACATCATATCAGATTTGGTGGGACAGAGGCCCACAGGCTCACTAAATAAGTGGGCACTAGAGGGTAGAGAGAAATTTTGTCATGTTTTTGTGGTTGCGGCATTGCTTATATGATGATCAGACTAATTATTTTGAGAGCAGTGGAATAACAAAGTGTCAAAGTAAGATGAACAAAATAATGGGTTGCCTTTTCATGCTTGTTTCATGATTTGACTTACAGGAACAGACATATTGCGTACTGTACACAGGGTATTCACTATGAGAACATGCATACCTCCTCAATGTGCAATGTGAAGTCCATAGAGCCATTTTATCCTGATTAAAATGCACGCTCACATACACCACTGTGTGAGAGGAGGTGGTTGTTCAATCTGACAGGACTTTCCTTCTCTCTTGTAGAATATCTGATATCATAAATGACTTCAACTCCTCCCTCACCAACATGAGTGTGCAACTGCAAACACAGGAAAAGAGATCAAGACACAGACAGGCAGTACATGACTGCGCTGTGACAATCAAACATTACCGGATGGACTAAACTGTTAATAAACAATTTCTGTCATTCTGACAAAAAGGTTAGGGTTGTTATTCTCACAAACATCTGGTGTTGCACACTAAAAGGAAGCTAAGCAACACGTAAGTCTATCAACACCTCACACAAACAAAAATAGCGAGGGAAACTGAGCAGGAAAAAGAACGCTTTGAGTCTCAAACAAAAGATACCAGCACGGCTGCCAATTCAGACGGGGCACCACACCTTGGCAATGATACCGCTTACAATCAAAGGAACAGTCGTCATCAGTGCAACACTGTTTTTAAAGGATATCTTAAAAAGACCGAGAATATTTGTCATTATGGAAAACAATTGACTCTGGAGCCTTTAGTATACCAGGTTGTTATGTCACTCACACACACCTCAGGCTGTTTATATCAACACGCCACAGCTGAAGTGTTTCCTATTTTAAAATCATTAGAATTAATGCATTTGAAATTTCAAAAAGTAAACATAAAATACACAAAACAGTTTTGATCTTTTAACAATAATTAAAATGAATTCATAATAAATATAGAATTACAAAAAAGCAAAAGCCGGCTTTTTAAAAAAAATCACGCCTGAGACTTTTTTTTTTTTCTTGAAATGGAACAAAGCAAATGGAAAATCATCCACTGTGACTGCCACATATGATAATTGTTTGGCCACTGAATGCAGCATTAACATGATTTCAACCAGTATGGCTCAGAAGCTCCAGCAGAGGGGGCTGCTTACTGCAATCATATGCTGATTAATTGAGCTTGATTCTCCCCATGCTGCGAACATAAGTTGTCCCACACTGTAGGCTACATGTTGGTATGTGGATAAAGGTTACAAGGCTTTATCGAAGTCACCGTTTACCACAGGTAGCCCTTCACATCATTTTTGATGAATATTAAGAAAACTGATTTTCTGATTATCCCTCATCAAGCCTATATCAAACTAGGTTATGTTCATTTTTATTAATTGTGCATGTTGCTCTCTAATTAGCTAATGAGAGACAAAAAGCAGGTTTAGAGCAGAAAAATGCAAATGACTCTCAGAAAATAGCACAAAAAAAGTAAATGGCAAGGCTGAGAATCATCCTTCATTGAAATGTCAGAGATAAATGGCTCAAATGTCACATCAATTAAAACGGGGGACAGTTAGTAGTTCATTAAAGAGAGAGCCATATTGCACCGTCGGGTACCGTTGCCAACCCTTACTATCTGGGGCAGACTGGCAGCGGGTCCAGATGGCACGGAAATCCTCACAGATTTCAAAATGGTCTCTGCAGGGGTGGCGTTTTCTCCCCCGCTCCCACCCTCACCGCTGAGATGGGGTGTGGGCCACACAGGCCTACACATTCCAAACGGAGGCATGCAGAGAGCTGAAGGCACAGAAAAAAATAAAAATAAAGAATAAAGCTACAGAGGACAAAAGACACTTTTAAACAATACATGACTAATGCCACATACTTGGTCATGATGACTGAAATATGCTTCTGTTAAATCTATGACTGCTTCAGGCAATATAAGGCAGCTCCCTCCCCTTTAAACTGCATAAAAATGTAATAAACGCATTACGTTCTGTCTCATGTGTTGTTCATAATAACATGCTGACTTTATTGGTTGGTAATACATAAGATGTAATTGGTTGTTTCAGTCACATAGGTGTTTTTTATCCGCAAACATTCTGCCTGGGACCCTGAAGACCTCACTGAGAAGCTGTCACTGGAGACACAGATTGGGATAAATGTCTCAGCTGTGGAGGAAAGATAACGGAGATGCGCAAAATATGCATTATAATATTTTTTCCTGCTGTAAAAATATCAAGCAAATCAAATATCTAAATCACAGCCATTACTTGTCTTCGGTGTACTGGGGACCCCCTGAAGGACCCCAAGTCCCAACTTGAGACCTATTAGACAAGCCGTCTACTGCAGGGGGAGGAACGACGACTTTTTTCATCGACCAATTACAGAGCGACAGGATACTTTTGCCTCTTGTGATTGGCCAGCTCGACCACGCAGCTTAGATAAACAGGAAGAGACTTTGTCGTATTTGTTTTGCAGAGACCGGAGAAACGGACATGGTACACAGATACTGCATGGCTTCAGAAGAGTTCATTGTAAGCTACAGGAGAACAATTATAGCTTTAAGATACTTTTTTAAAACTCTGAAAATATCTGTAGGTCAGAAAATATCCGTTTCATTCCGTGCTAGCAAGGACTGGCTTTTGGGAAGTTAGCATGTGGCCGATTTAACGGACCCTGTTGTCTTTTAAATAGTTTAACTTTCGATTTATCATTAAAAGTTTGTTTTTGAACGTTTTTAAACATTGCATACAATTACATAATTGCGGTAATCTATATCTATTTTTCAGCATTGCTTTTCTTAACCCAAATTTGCACAAAAAGGCACATGTTGAATTTTTACACCTGTGCAGTCACTGTGCACTTTCTACTCCATTAATCGCGCACGTTTGACCAGGAACTAGTCTGATGAGAAACGAGTCAAATGATTGACGAGCATGATAACGCTGCCAGTGGTTTTTAACAACACAAGCTGTTTATTGTTTGTTGTTTCTCATCGTCAGAGCTGGGAAAACATCCAAGCGTTCAGATAGTCACTAAAACTAGTCTGCCGCACCTAAAACAGCACAAGACTAACATGATGGCATCATTTTTAATCAGTGCAGACTATTAACCAAGGCCGTTATTCCTGAAGTCCATTATTCTATCTGAGTCTATTACCAGCTTGCTAAATGGCAGGCAGTGTGTTCAGCGCTTATCCAAAGTGCACTGTACCATTGTTTGGCTCAGAAGTTTCGCCTTTATTGTCAGTTCAGGCAAACCCCCGATGAATACAGTGAGAGCTGCAAGAGTACAAACAAGAAAGTTGAAGCAGACGCATTTGTGATCGCATACCATGACAGATGTAGTGGTGTGTGCACATGAAGAAGAGCGGGGGGGACAGAAGGTCTAAATGAAATTCTGGGAATGCATGACTTCTTTTTTTCCACATTACCTGCGTTTAATCTACGAATGAATGCATTCCTTCTTAAATTAAAACTACAGGCTACATTGAGTATTGAATACGAATTTGGACTTCAATCTTTTTTTAATGAACACTTTGCAATGAAAAGGGTGGTATTTCAGTTATCACTGGGCATCAAAAACTAGTTTTACAATTTCCTCACATTGTCTTTAATGCTTAAGGTGACATTTTCCAGTTTTGCATTAATTGTTACCCCCAATTGTAATTTTTTTTCTTTCATAGGACAAAAGAGAGCTGACAAATGAAAACATTTGTGATACTAGAGGTGTATAGGAATAATTTATTGTCAGAATAAGTATTAGCTGCAGTTATCTCACAGTTTTTAGCTGTGGTTTTTTGTTTGTTGGATTATAGGAGTAATTTAATGGATTAAAATATCATGAATGTTCAAGGTTTGAAGTGAAAATTTGAATTTCTGAAGTGTTATATCATGTTAATAACCACAGGACATCATGATATTTAAAAAAAATCATTTAAAAAAAAGTTATTATTCGAGAGGAAATTCTCCACTATATAAAATTCATTACTGAATCAACAGTAAGAACTGTAATTTTGATAATCATTTATTTGGTAGATTCAACTTGTGTACAACCCCAATCATTGAGGATCTGATACTTTGTTTCATATTTTTGTTAACTAAAATTATTTTAGGTTTGAGCTATTGGATTCACTATTTCTTGTGAAAACCTCACTTTGGTCTCTGAGTCTTTGTAGACTAGACAATTAGTTTATGTAGAAAATTGTCAGTAATCAATAATTAAAATCACTACCTGCTGAACTGTTTGTGTTCCCACTGTTATAGAAATTTTTGAATTAAATAAGGATATAATATTTGTATCTTTGAGATACTTTTCAAATCAATGTTCTTGGAAGAAAAGGTTTCTTTAGTTGAAACTCTTACAATCAGTGTGACCTTTATTTATTATAACCCCCATCTCTCAAAAACTCACATATAACATAGTCAATCATCTCTCCTTCCCTCAAAGTAAAAATAAAAAAGGAACTGCTGTCTGGTTATTGCCAGTATCCATCTCAGTCGTCAGAAAAGCTGCACGTTTTTGCTGTTGTTAAGGGCTGGAAACTAGAATCCCATCGGAGTTGCACCCTAAGGAACAAATTTAATGCTAGAAAAACATCCCGACCATCAACCAAAAATGACGGATTGAAAATAATGTCGAGCTATCTTGGGAATCTCCCACCAGACAAGGGAACAGACTGCATTGTTTTTCTCATTTATGTGATATATAGAACAGAAAGAGGGGAAAAAATGGGCGATTTATTGGTTAGATAGGCGTATTCTTTTCCATGCACAAAGAAATATTGGATAGTAATGTGGGGATCAAGTCGCATCATGACATTGTTTGGAGGCTAGGTGTTCAAATATGTAAGTCATCATCTGTTGGTGGCCTGCTAGAATTTCAATAGATCATTCAATGCAAATGTGTGTATGTGAAACTGTGAAAGTTGCCACATGAATATGTCAATGAACAGAGTGTAATTTGTGCTTCCTTAGCAGGGCAACGAGATGAAGAAGCAGAGGGAGAGCCAGTGCACTCAGAAGACCATCTCATTGCTGAGCCCCCTGGGGACGATCCAAGTCAGTGGATGTGAGAATGGTGTGCACACCATCCAGATCCTAATGGATGTCGCACCTGCTGAAAGGTACTGTACAACAGCCGGATGGTGACGTGATAAACAAAGGTGTGAAATTTACAGGCGGACAGAATCCACTCGTGTGATGGAGTGCCACCATTCCTCATTGGAAGCAGGGCATTTTTGTAGATCCCACAAGAAATATCCTCGAGAAAGTTGGGCAAATATGAGCAGGCGCTAGAAATATGAGGGGCACCAGAATACAGTTGGGCTTGAAATTAGATTTCTGATGGCATGTGGTTGTGATTCGTCCTGCAGTATATTTGAAATTTCAGAAAAATAACGTGTTTATTATCCACAAGGGAGTTGATTAGAGCCGATGTCTGGAGGGTCAGCAAAGGCCATAGGGAGCATGGACTGTTCGCTTCTGTTTATTTATGTTTCCTCCACGTTGTATGCAGTAGCTTAAGTGTCAACATTTCACGCCTTGCCCATCCCTCAAAATTGTAAAAATGTTGGCAGTCTTACTGAAGCGATTAAAACTGATTAAACTCAGCATTAATAAGTACTTATTCCATGTTTTTACAGGTCCACATCCTACATCTCAGATTAGTTTTGATTAGATTGAAATTAAATATCCGTGTATGGCAGATTCGCATTTGATAAACTTGAATGGTTTGGGAAATTAAACCATTTTCAAATTCACCCGGATAGGAAACTATCCTTTTGAAAATGTATGTTTAAATTCTAATTTATGGAAAACCCATTAATGACCTTGTATATTATACCTCAACATGTGTTTCCTTCCCGACTGTCTGCTATTTCCTAAAATTCATCAAGCAGTAAAAACATTCCACTTGTTGTTAATGAGTTGAAGTGAGAAAATTAATAATATGGAATTTTGATTATGGAAGATGTCCTGTAACCATGCGCAAGCACCTTTCTCCGTCTCCTTGTGAACAGGGTTTAATTTGTGTGTTCAGGTTCAGTAGCAATATGGAAATGAATTTAATGATTCGCATCACTGGATCATTTCTCAGTTTAATATCATTTGGTGTGTCAGTCATAAGTGAAGCTGCGATCACTTTGCTCTCTGTATGTTCTCAAAGGTGTGAGCAGGAAATCATTAAAGAAAATGTTTAGATTTTATTGTGACCTGATGAATATGATATTATTGTCACCAGACAAGGGAACTAGAGCCACCTCAGATATATGGAGTAACAGAATGTAAACAGGCATTAAGGGAGGCGAGATAAAGTGACAAAATATAGGCTTATCTTTCCAACTGGTTTTACATGTAGATCTCACAAAAGCCGGCCTGTAGCAGTAATAGTTCAAATCAGCCATTTTCATTGATTTATTTATGACATACTAAACAAGGCTCTTGCCAGCTTTGGATGTGGTGTGGCGCAGGCTTACAAAGTCAGCGTGAAAAATGATATCTAAGAGTGTGTTTTGTGTATGGGAAAGAGATAACTTCCATGCATAACATAAAGGAAGACCTGCGAGCGAGGCCAAGCTTTGAACGCTTGCGTGACTATGCTTTCAGTGTTTTAGAATTCTCTATTGGTTGGTGTTGAACAGCTGGAGCAGGAGCCAAAACATCCACAGCATTGATAGCTATTGATAAATGCCATTACAGCTGCATTAACTCGCTTGAAGTATTGCTTACACACCATGACCGTCAGCTCTTTGTAATAGAAACGTCTCAAGCCCCTTTTGCTTCCTAACTGATCTGAGTAACATTTCCTAAAAATCAACCTCCTCTGCCAGTCTAACGACAGCCCTGAAGGCACCATCAGATGAACAAATTCATTACATCTCAACAACCCCTGTTGGGGCCCTATGCACCAGCCTCCCTGTTAACCAGCTTTTTTCCCCTTTTTAGTTTTTAGCATGGCCTTAGCGTTTACAGAAAAAAAATTATACACATTTTGTTTACATAAGATTACTGTTATATGAAATATGAGGCTTCTTGCCTCTTTCACACAGAACACAGACACATAATACTGAAAAAAATCATAAAGTACTTTTTTATTAGGGTGAAAAATGAAAAAGGGGCTGGACTCCTGCCCCGAGACATTTTGTGAGCATATTATTTTACAATGCTTTGATCAATTTGTCTGTCAAGCTGGCTGAGATGTGGGGGAGCAGGAAAAAAGCAATTTAGCTTGTGAGGTCCTCAATAGAAATGTACTACAGGACGCTGTGTATGACATGTTGCATTAGAACCTGAGTAGCCTTTATTGCCTGATAATGTCGCGAGGCAACGCTGATATCAATCACCCTTTAACAGCCAGTATGATGTGTTTTTATGAAAAGAAAAGAAAAAATAATGCATGAATCCTTTCTTGGAAAATAATTGATTTAATTCAGAGCTGAGGGACTTCTACTTTTAACAACATCAAAATGTAGTGTTGTAAAGAAGAGACACAAAATGTGCTAGAAGCTAAAAATTGTTTGGAACAAGCTCTTTGCATATGGTCCTATAGAAAATTGTAATTAATTTTACACTGATAAACATTCTGTCTCATTTGCATATAGATACAAACAATATATTTGTGCATCTGAATTCCCAGCACACTTAGGTCACATGGTCTACCCAAAAAATCCTATGCGGCTTAAACCCAAAATTATCATTATATTTCCGAGGCCGCAAATCTGCCTTTTTTTCTCTCTGACACAAAGCATTATAAATCTGTGTCTGATTTTTCACAGTGCACATTGTTTTTAGTTAATGATTTTCATCTGTTTGTTGTTGCTGTGATAGTGAGGAAATGTACCATATGCTCCGGCAAAAGACAAATGATTAGCAAATGAAATTCTGGACAGCTGTCTGACTGAAAGCGTTTGGTTGATAGCATTCTGCTACCATAATTAGCTTAAGCTTTGGGTTAATTAACTTTCTACCTGGATATGCATAATAATAGAGTTCTGCAGGAAGCCAAGAAGCTTTCAGTATATCAGCAGCAAAGGCTGGCTTTTTATTTTGTATTTCAGCAGCATATTTCAATTTCAAGAGGCGATTTAGCTCGGGAGCATCGTCAAATATTGTAGATTTTACTCCCCAAGCCAGATAATTCTGAAACAATAGGGGTGTATTATATGGCAGAAATGCCATTTCTGAATGTAATTAAAGCAGATGAAAGCAATCACCAATTTTTAAATGCTTTTGTCTAGCATGAGGTCTACTTGTAAAAAAAAAAATACCCATCAAGAGGAGAAAAGAGGCAAGAGAACCCCCAAGTCCTTATATAAGAGGCCTTTGAGACTGAAGTGAAGTACAACAGTAATTAGTCTTTTGTATGAATCTGCCGGCCATGGTCATGATTAGTTAAGCATATGAGAGGACTGCAGGACTGAATTGGTCTTAAGGAGGAGGGTGTTAAAGTCTATTTATCACCAGTTATCCTCACAGCTTTCCATTATCACTGACAACACTGGATGGGGCCTGAGAACAGCCTAATTGTTCTGAGGTGGACTGTTTTTATGTCAGACCCGTCACCCTAGTCACATTGGCATTCATAAGCAGCCAGACATTTTCCATCTATCTAGCCCTAATACCCAAGCTGTCACAACAGCTTTTACACACTACCAACGCTGGTGTGAAATATCTGAGGTGATGCATTTATCGTTTTTCTCACACTCGTGCAGTGTTGTGAATCAATGTCCCGGTTCACACTGAATAGCAGGATGGTAAATGCGTTCCCTGTTTTGGGCCCCTTTACATGATGTGCTCACACACCGGGAAACGTATCAACAACAACTTATTCTTTTCCTCCATAATTTCTCTCTCTTTGTCTTCGTCTCTTTCTCCCTCTCTTTTACCGCATAATTTTATTCAAGTTTGATTTTTTATTTTTTTTGCACTTGATATATAGACTCAACTGTGTGGTGAATAAACTGCTTACATTTGTAACCAAAATGCTTTGTCATACAAACAGATGTGCTGAGATATTGAATGGAATCATCAGTAAAGCCGAGGGAGACTTTTTGACGTAGTCCCTCTAGAAATGGCATGAATAATTCATTGTGTAATGATATTCAGATGATTTTTGTTCTATTTTTTACCGTGGCCTTAGAATATTGTTTTGCATGTTGTGAAGTGTAGTACTCAGCTGCGTATTCATTAAGGTGCTGCTCCCACTGGCCCTGGGACCCATCTGTGCTCTATGCTTATGCCTCAATCTCCTGGGACCGTCCCAATCAGGCTGCATGTGCCATTTCCTGTGCAGACCAACACCTGTGTAACACACTACCTGTAAACTGCCCCATGCAGATGAGATGCTGACATTCACTCAGACAAAAATCTGCAAATGTTGTGGTTTCTAAAGCGGAACCTCCCGAGTGAGGACAGGATGCAAAGCAGGAGTTACCCCTCGTTGTATTGACGGAGCTAAAAGCAGCTCTGGCAGTTGTTTTTTGTTTTTATTTTATTTTATTTTATTTCTTTTTTTATTTACATGGGATTCATTTTTCCTTCCCTGCCGTCAACCAGGAAGTTTTTTTCCTGGGAGAGGGTTGTGCTAGTTTGTTTCAGAAGTTGATTGGATTCGATATCTGCAACATGCAGAAGTGTACAGTGTGTGACATACTAAAGCAATATGCAGAGAGATGATTCTGCTCTGACATCTTTGAGAGGAGTATGAGTCAATTATGCCCAAGTGTTGTTCTTGCTTATCTTCCTGCGGCACCAAACAAGGATTTAGTCAAGGATTTAGGGGTGAGGGGGCGGTGGTGGGGATCATGGTAAGCGGTTCACAACAAAACACTCGAAACTCCTGGGAGCGGGCACTGATTTAAAAATAAATTACAGAAGACGAAGCGCTAACACTCAAGGGCCCTCAGCAGTGCTGGCGTACACAGGTGAAGATTAGCCTCCTCGCTAATCAGAGGAACAAGGCAGTAATTTGCTCTGAACACAGACAGTAATTAGGACTTGGTGACAGTGGATTCCCATAATGCCTTTGAGCTTGACGTGGTCAAATTTTGACAGAGGCTATCCATGCAGGGTCACTGTCCCCCCAGTCTCCCGGCCCTCTTCAGCGGAGGCTCTAAAAGGTCCCTGCAGTTACAGGAGATCCCTAATGTACTTTATGCCTCCCTCACTGGCTCCTCACCATTCGTATAATTGGAATCTCTTACTGTGGCACTTGAGAATAGAGGCTAAAAACACTATTTGAAACTGCTCAGTAGTCTGTTGTAGATAAACATTGCTGCGTCGGGGTGTGGATACACTACATAATGGACTAAGAGTTAAGGCTCTGGTAATACATGCCTTCACTGACTCCTGTGGCTAGCCAGTTGGGAGAAGACCTAATTGTTGTGTGCTTTGTTGCCTACTCTGCAGTATTTTACCACCACCTTTATGTATTAGATTGAGTGTTGCGGCTTCTTTGGCGGACATTCGCTAATAAGAGTTGTTGGATATCTAGAGAGCAGTTTATACGGCTGAGTTGTTTTTATTTCGAAACAACTGAGCAAAAAAAATGTGCGCCCCAGAACGGAATAGGAAGCGTTCCTTATAGCGTACCCGTCTACACGCTCTTCACTTTAATGCCGCAGTAGCTGGATAGGCATCTAAATGATCTTCATATGGTTGAATGAGCTGCGTAGAGCAAGTGGCTTACAATTGTATCACAGCCTTTGGCTCAGAGACTATCAGGATCTTGACATTCATAGAGACATGCTGTATTTTTTTTCTTTTTAGACAGTCATTTTAGGCCTTTTTCATGCTCTCTTGAGTCTTTGACGTCTCTGAGTTAAGTATCTGTAGCTATAAGGCTGAGGAAAATATTGGACTGCTCTTGGCCTTTTCTATTTCATCCTCTGACCC
This sequence comes from Antennarius maculatus, assembly GCA_013358685.1. Lineage (NCBI taxonomy): Eukaryota > Metazoa > Chordata > Actinopteri > Lophiiformes > Antennariidae > Antennarius > Antennarius maculatus. Next base: position 13,376,622 of record CM023616.1, on the reverse strand, counting down.
GCCGTGTTACCCATGATCGGTGAAGGAGAACTCTGGCAGGCTGTGTCAAAAAGTGACAGGCGATCGAGTCAGGATGAGCGCCATCACGCTTCACAGGACGGAGGCATGAGTTCTGAGTTTTTCCCCTTTTTGTGCGATATACCATTACACCCTTCGCCAGATTCCTTTCAATTAGATCCTGTGGTTAACCTGTTTCATTCTTATGACTGCGGCTGATAGAAAAAGTCATACTTGAAGAGTTGTGCAAGTTGAGATATAGAATATGGAAAAGAAAGGAAATCGACAAATTTATTGTTAGATATTCTCTTGTTTAGTTTTGAATGTTTCTTCCAGGATGAATTAAATAACCCTCAACATTATATAAATGTTCAATTCATTCTTTATATTAGAGTTAGAAATTGGGTAGAACTCCAAATGAATCCCACTTTACACAACAATGATTTATGGTAATTGAAAATTGATTTTGACAGGACCACAATATTAGAAATTTTCTCAAATCACAGCCTTTTACCAAGGGAAATGTTCCTCTTAGTGCCGCACATCCTGGCTAGTTTTGAATTAGTATCTTATTTCCTTACCTGCAAACGAAAAAGTAAGAACCGGAAGCACATTTAAAAATTGTTATTGTGACTAAATAAGCGATAATAAAAAAACTATTTCACAACAATCAAATTTTAATTGTTCATTCCAGCTCAAATGTAATTGTTAAATACAGGTATTGAAAGATTGTTTATTATCACCTTTAATTATAATTACCAGTTTTCTATCGGACATAGTGGAAAAAGGCTCTTTGCAATTACTCTGGCATTTATTACACATCTGTAATTTCTCCTTTGAAGGGCAAGGGTTGTAATGTCCGATCTGATCTCTAAAAAAGAATCATATGTCAGATGCTGCTTGATTTGCGAATCATTGAAAGTGCTGGAAATGTTGCCAGTGCAGCAACATCTCCACTGCCCTCATGCTCTTTAAAAACAATTCCCTGTTGCACCCAGAGGTGACAGACTTCAGCTCGACTGATGTTTTTCCACTTTTATTTATTTATTATGGTGTTGTTTACTGGCCATAACATGTACTGCATTGCATTAACTTTTACTACTGTCAATGTTGTATCACTCAGAACACCTTTATAGCTGGCACATCCATAACGGTGAGCTGAGGGGAGAGGAAAATTAGTCACGGTGACAAGTCTGAAGTGTGAGCTGGAGGTCAAAGGTGCCAAGCCTTAAGCAAAGGTGCTCTAGCCTTTGTCCAGTAGATTGTAAGGGCCTGCGGGTCCAACAGGAACATTTCCACACACAATATCCCCGAGCTGTCAGTGTGCAGCGGCTGGAACATCCTCTCAGAGAGAAAGAGGGGCTGTGGAAGGGTAGAGGAGGTGGTGGTGGTGGGAGGGGGCGCGTCGGGGTGGAGGGAACGGGTTGCAGTAGAGAGGGAACAGTGGCCTGAAGATCCTTGCTGAGAGAAAGAGAAGTGGGGGGATGGTGTGGGTGTGTATGGGGGGGGCAAAAAGAGCTGGAGTGGGAGGATAGAGAAATAGAGAGGGGGGAAATGAGGAGGGAGAGCTGGGGGAGGAAGGGGAGTGGAGGGATAGGAAGGAGAGACAATGACAAGTTGGGGCTGGCTGGGCACTCACCCATGCCGACAGAGATTGCCATGAGCCATGGCCATTGTTTGAGCGGGTCTCCGCTCAGGACCCGCCAGTGGGTTTCCGAGTTTTCACCACTCAACGATAAACTGCTGTGTGGTTTATTTAGAAATGAGAGTATTTACACATTTTACTGTATTTACACCCACTGTTAAACGGCACCCAGGAGATTTTCATCACATGGCCACAAACTAGCAGGCGGAGTGTTTCCCTGAAAACTGACCTGCTCAGTCATAACACCCCAGTAAACCTCAGCTGCACGTGTCCAATATAAAATGTTGCTCAAACTGTGACCTGCAGAAGTGTAAAAACACTTTAGGGTCTCGTTGTTACGGCAGGCTGGAGAGAGACGGTCTGTGTGTTTAACAAAGTAAATGTCTATTATTAATATCATACAGGATAAGCCAATTTTGAAAAGGGCACTTAAATGGTGGTATTATTTATTTATAAGTCCTGTACACCAGTTAATGGAATTGGCGGCCAGCTTTAGATCCACACAGCTTGAGGTCCACTTTGCAGTAATGCACATGCTAAGAGAGGACCTTCCCAGTAGGGTCTTTAAGTGTCAAATATGGGTCAGTCTGCTTGCATTGACCTGGGGGGTGGTCAGCAACGGAGAGAAATTCAGCTGTTAAGTGATGCCAACTCAACCATCGGCAAATTCCTCCAAGCATCTACTCATGCTAAGATGCACGTCCAAGTGCATTTGGCCAGCACGGCTCTGGCCAAAAAATCCATTTATTCTTGTCATGAACTGTAAAGTAGACCCAAGCAGAGTTGAAACTATTTGTTAACGCTGTGCTCTTAACTTTTTTACGTTACAGCTGCAAGACTTTTGAAAACTCTTCTTTTTTTATGCTTCCTCCAAGTCCTTTGAAATAAACTGTAAGCGCTGTTCTTTATGACCCGGTGATGTTTTCTTTCATACTCCATAATGCTCCACTTCAGGAGAAAAAAAAAACCATATGTGTGTGTGTGTGTGTGTGTGTGTGTGTGTGTGTGTGTGTGTGTGTGTGTGTGTGTGTGTGTGTGTGTCCGTCCACAGCAACAGTTGTTTGTGTTTTCTTGTAGATTGTCTTTTCTTGAGCTTTTATCCGTCTCTTGCAGCGCCGAAATTTATCACAGCCTGAATGCATAACTTACTCACATTTTAAGTTTTACCCCACAAATTATGTCATCTTGCATCTGGATCACCCGTGGCATGTTATTACACTCTAGCGACATATTTTATCACTGTTCAGCCAAGGCTCGGGTATTATGATTGCTCCTCTGATCCCCACCTCAACTCCCCATCCTTTCCTTATATCCCTCGCAGGAGCGTCAAGGCCCCCATGAGCTGTGTGGTCAACGATAGCCCGGCAGAAATGAGCCCCGAGTTGCAGCGCTGCGTTGAATGGCTCCAGGCGTACTTCAGTGAGCCACAGACCACTGGGAGTCTCCCTCTCCCTGCTTTTCACCACCCCACCCTGCAAGGAGGTCTGTCATGGATAAATATTTGCAGAGCCATGACTGGGATCGGGCTTTCACTCTTAATTGTCAGTTACATCACTTACACTCACTGGCTCGCTGTGTTATAATGAAGTATTTTATGGCTGAGAGAGAGGGAGAGAGGGAGAGCACAGGAAAAGAGAGTGAGTGGGTGAGCGAACGAGAGGGAACAGAACACAGAGCAGTAACTTGGTTCAGTAATCTGTGGCAGCTCTTACCACGCGTGTTAGTCTTGGCAAGCTTTTCCATGATTCTTGGCACATATTTGAAACTGATCGAATTCCACTCTTGACATTTTCAGACAGGAAGCTTTTTTTAATGACAACATGTGAATGGTGGTAAAGTTTCAATGAGCTTATTGTTGGCTTGGCCAGTCACCTAGGGCGAGTAAAAATGAAAGCACCCCAAAACGGACAATTAGCGTCCACCCAAGAAAATATGCTAAATATATTACAAGTGGTAGCTGTGGCTGCAGAATGAATGACAGAGGATGAAAAGTAGTAAAAATGAGGAATTAAATGACAAGTAATTCTGTAAATCAAATAATTATTGCACTTGTATGACTTTAATTTCTGCTCATTGCAGTCGAACTTCAAATTTTTGCACAAGAATTTGTTTCGACCCGGAAGTAAGCATATACACAGAAAACTCTTAATGTATGCATTTAACAATGGTGCCTCTCTTCCCCTGCAATCAGGCCTTAGTCGCTCTCTAATTTCATGCAGATCTGCAGTGCTTGAGTGATGGCATTTTCAATGAGCAGGTACTCCATCGAGACCCTGTATACAGCTATGAGTCCCACGCTCCCGCAAAGGCAATGCAAAAATACATCAGGACCAATTACGATATCAACTTTCAGTGTGATTCCCTTCGCCACCAAGTGCTTGTGTACCAGCCCCAGGCTCTTTCAAATCGCATCTCATCTGAAGTCTTTGGGGTTTTAATTAAATTTCAGGATAGATGGAATTCTTCATTAGTACCTGATCTGAATAGGTGATTGTGCTGTGTTCCACCTCTCTCCCTCGCCTGTTGTTTTGGGGCTCAGTAAATACAGATTTTAGGCTTGGATTGCTCTCAGTAGTCACAACCACAGGCCATGCCAGTATAAAAATGTTAAATGTGAGCATCAAGAGTATTTGTCTTTTGAGGGAGTAAATGGAAGGTTTCCCCCCTTTTTTTTCTGTTTTTTTTTTTTTTTTTTTTTTTTTGCTTGTTGATTCACAAATATTGAAGATTAGCTTTTACTGCGGTGCAAATTCCAACTCGATGTAGTCGCGCTAGTTTAATCAGGTCATTACATTCCGTGACAACCAACTTTTGTTTGCTCTGTTATCTTGTGGGAGAACCTGAACGCGACAAGCGCTCTCGCTGCTCTTGTCATGTAATATTGAGTTGTGACCTTCGCTTGAAGTGTTGCCATGTTTATTTACACATTTCTGACAAAACAAGCCACTTTTCATATTAGCTGTCACGATAGACCCGAGCTACACAGATGACTTGAAAGGAGATGCGAGGTGCGCCTTCTGACTGATTGTCATGTGAAACATCACACACAAATTTGGTCGTTGGAGGTAGAGGATTGGCATGTGCGCACTTGCGGGCAGGTTGTGTGTTTGTGTGAGTGCGTTCTGCCCCCCCCCCCGAAAAACACAGACACCATTATGAGTTCTTAAAACGATGCATATTCTTATCTCATTAATTATACATCCATATGTAACAGACGAGAGGATCTTAGTGTCGGTAAGCGGCACAGGGAATATGCGGGGGGTTGGGGGGGGGGCAGAGGGGGGAAGGGCGCTCTTCAAAGCCCAAATGACTGTGTTCCTGCAGGAGCCTGAACCTCCCCCTGTGCACAGCGCAGGGCGAGATGAGACACTCACCAGGACTCGCCCCTGTGATGTGGAGAGGAATTAGGGAAATGAACGTTTTCAGAATATCGAATAATCAGAGAATCATCAGCACCCCGTCAGCCTTCAAAAGTATGGATCCGTCAAGACTCAAGAGACACTTTGACTGGGAGTCAAAGTCTTCCCTCCCATTAGACACAAAGGATAATGAGGGAGCTGCATTTCCACTATTGTCTTTTTATTGTCACAGGCGTGTGTGAGGGCAACTGTCAGCTGAAAGTCTTTTCTCCAAATCTATCACAGCCACAGCTGATGGGATTTATTTCATTGGTTGTTGTTTTTTTGTTTGTCTGTTGTGTTGTGTTTTTTTTTTTTTTGTGCTTGCAAATTGCTCTCATATTAAACATTATGAGAAAATCAATCAAATGTCAATAGCTTCATAATCCCCAGGTCCATTCGATTTTACTTTAGGTTGGTCGGTCTTTACCTCCATAGCAGCCCTACCACCTGGCCTCACGGTGGTAATGACCTGTGACATAATTATGGGATGTCTGTAAACATGTAAGTGGTTCCCCTCAAGTTTTATTTAAACAATTGACTTCACTGCACCCCGATAAAGAGGTTCCTGACCCCAGACACACCATATTACGCTCTTTATGAAGTATGGGACTCAGGGACTGCTCTCCAAATCATTGGTGGTCACCTTGAGTGACCCGAATGAAGTCTCTGTCACCAACACTGATGAGGGCAAAGTTCTTTAACCTCTGTAGCAGGGGATAGGAGCAAAGACTTTTTTTTTTCTTCTTCCAGGAGAAAAACCTGCTCATGATTTATAAAAGGTGTAAACACCATTGTAGCTTGTTGCTCGACCTGCTCGCAGGAGAAAACACTCAAACAGCATCTGCTAGCATGACTCTGACTTTAGTGGCTTGTCAATAACTTTTGCATCAATGAGGATTTGTCCAAGCCACAGTCTGGGTGAGTTGTCATTGCCTGCTGGTGACAAAATGATATCAAAATGCACCAATCACATCTTGTGGCCAAATCCAAGCTTTATGAGGCAGATAATGCATAAAAGAAATTTCAGGGGTGTATCTTATCTCCTCATAACATTAAGTCTGTCTGCGTAACAGCCCGTCATCTCGTTGACAGCGTGATTATTACCTGAAAAATTATTAAACAGTACCTACGGGCCTTGTTCAAGACAAAGAACTCACATGGGTGCGCATCAATCAAATATATCCCCTTTAGGTTTTACACTTATTCCCCCCAGTTTAGGCAAATTGCCTTGTTCGCATGGCTTTGTGTAGCGGAGAGTGACTATAAGGTAGCGAGGGAGCCTGGGGAGCATAGGATGTTCACTCTGTAGAAGAGAGACAGGGGTGTGACATGTTTTCACACAATGCCAATTTAGAAGGATTTCTCATAGATCACTTGTCATGTGCTCTCTTAGACCATATAAATGAGAGAGAATGGGAGATCACTAATTGAATTTTCATGACTGAGTACATGTATGTACTAGAAGAGTGTCATCCCCTCGTGATAACAAGACTATTGTTCCCAATCTTGTTCTCTCTGCAAAATAAAAAAAAAAAAAAATGTTGTTTCGATCCCTACACAAGCTCGGCACATCGATGTCTGAAGGTTTTGGGATGCTTCAAACACTTTTCCCGCTCTTTTCTTCAGCAATCAGAGCTAGACAAACACGTCTCTCAGTCGGCGCATGGTAATCCCGAAAAAAAAAGATAATGCTAGTGCTAAAGTGCTAATGGAATCAAAGCCATTAATGTGGTCGGTTAAGCTGCGGATGATTTGAAGAATTCTGCCATTTAAGTGAAGATGATATAATGAAGCTACTCTGAATAGAAAGCAATTAAAAGGACAAATTGGTCTGATTAACCTCAAAGTCATCCCACTGCCACAAATGGTATGCAACATTCAAATTATTATTATTAAAAATCTGGAGCAGATTTGCAGTCTTTTTGGCCTCTCTTAATCCTTTTAAATGAAGGAGCGAACTTTTTTAATTTTAGCTGTGACCTTTCAAAGCATAACCTAGATTTTTCTTCCATAGAAATAATTTGCTCACATCTGCTCCTGTAACATGTTGATACTAGTTCTGAGGTCAAACTGAGGGACTTTGATGCATTCGGTTGTTTTAATGAGTCTCATAAAGGAGTCACACAGAGCCGGTTTTAGAGTGGAGTTTGACATCAAACATGCAGAGAGACGCGACGAACTATTCATGTCAGAATGTTGATTTATATTCAAATCACCTGCTAATTTCAAAGGCGTAAAAACCTACATGGTGCTAAACTGTTGTCTTGTTGTCTCTCAGTCAGCTGTCTGAGTTTGATTAATTTTACGAGGGACTCTCTTCTTCTGTTCTTTTCCTTCCTTCCTCTCCATCCTCTGATTTTATAATGAAGATGCGTTCACCAGCCGCGTGCTGCAAGTGCTTCTGAGGGATGTGAAGCTCGGTGATACGGTCTCATACAAGCGTCTCGCGGAGATGGCGGGAAACCCCAAAGCAGTGCGGGCGGTGGGCGGAGCCATGAGGAGGAACCCGGTGAGCATGGCTGACACTGACTGACAGACCCTTCTCTTACTAACTTCATTCATCAGATAGGGAAAGTAATTATTTTAATTAGCCTTTAATAATGGCTAAATAGGAACCTGCATGTTCTGTGTAAACAATAACAGCTTTAATCAGAGGTTAACTATTGATTAACTATAGGTAGCAAATAAAGATTTGATAAGAAGTACTTTTATTATAGTTTTAGTGTTTTAGCAACAATGCTGCTCTGTTAGATTACAAAGAACATGAACCTACAACTATTTTTTAATAGCCAAGCTAGAACACACACACTCACACATATATATATATGAAGTTACAGCTTAAGTTCTAAATGTTCTCACATGTAATTATAATTTTGTGAAAGAACATCAATTGCTTTAGATACATTTGTGTTTGCAACAATGTCTTGTGCTGAAACTGTATGTAAACATTCAAGAAAAAAATCCATTAATAATATATATGAATAAGTAACTAATTAATAAAACACATTAACTAGGCATTCAGAGACTGCAACATCCCTTGACTTACCCTGACCTATTTTAAGGGTAGGTCAGAGTCAAAGCCTCAGGGTAGGTCAAAGTTATGCACTAGCTTTGACCATAGATCAATGCTAGTGCACAGGTAGATCAAAGCACGCTAGCCTTCTCCTTCGTCTTTCTATCTTATCTATCTTAAACAGCAAAATCTTATAAAGAGGTTAAAAAAACAAGTTACATGGTCACCTTTAGACATTTACCCTCTGATTGCAATAAACGCTTATGCAGGCAAAAAAAGAAAACTGACAATGAACACAATTAATTTCATCTGTTTCCTCTTCATGAAGAAGCACGATTGACAGAAAGGTGTGAAGTCACCAGAGTTTTCTAATAGATTAATATTCTTAAAACAATTTCTCATGTGCACGATATGTGATGTAAGCCTTAAGTGTGTTGGATTATGGACATGGGGAATTATCTACCTCTGTGAACGTCTACCTACAGTGCAGTTTTCAGCTCACACCTTTTGTTCCTGTTCTCTCAAGTCGGTACTGTAGACGTTCACTGCAAATCTAAGATACTTGTAGAGACCTGGCCTGCATCACGGCTCATGAATCACCGTGTACAAAATGGAGGGCTAGAGGGCAAGTGGTGTGTCTAATTTTGATCAAACCCTTTGATCAAAGCCCATTTAGCCCTGCCCATGTAGTGCTGTGGGCACCACCGGTGTGCTCTGTGAAGCAGAGAAGACTTCATGTACAGAGATGCAGCCAGTGAGATGCTCAGCCTTATATGTGCTGTGAGAGCTAATCTAAATACTGCACTTTTTCTTCCCCCTCTGTTTTTGTAATTGAAGTAGGAAGGAAAGTACTTCTGAATAATAAAAAAAAAAGTCATTTTAAATATACGATGAATGCAAGTAAAAAAGCACGTGCGTGTTTTACTGCACACTAGCTTCTTCCATATACTTTATATGTTACATTAGCCAATGGCATTGCTTCTGGAGGGCTGTATAATACCTCTCAGTCTCATGTTTTACAGACATTTCTTTCCTTTCGTCAGGGAGGCTGGGAGCCTGAGCCCTTAGCTCCTGATACAGATCCAGAGTCAGATTGTCAGTGTCAATTACTTGTCAGTAGTGCTTCTCCACTCAGGCTTCAGCTGTGAAAAGCTCAGTGTGCTCAATCGATCCTTGCCTCTCTGTGGCACTTCTTCTTCACCAGGATTTGAGTATTGATAAGCCTGGTGTAGTGCTCTTTCCCCCCAAGTGAGGAGGCAGATCCAAAGGCCTTGAGGGTACCCTGCACTCCCTCCAAACCCGGGGAACAGTATTGATCAGAATATTCGAGCAGTATTTCTCTGTCTGCAAGGTTAATCTGGGGCTCGGAAAGTTTTATTGCTGTTGATATGGGAGCGGGTTTAATGATGAATCTGAACTGAAACACACTGCATGTCCAACTTTTATATAAAAGGCTGGAGGTGCAGCCATCAAGTCAGGATAACTTGTCGGAATATCGCTACGATGCTGCAGCAGTTTTATTGGGTTACTGTTTAGTATGACAAATACAAATTGAGGGCAACATTTAGAATATTTTAAAAGAAATAATTGCTGTGATTCACTTCAACTATTGCCACTCTTCTTGTTCGGAATTCACAATGATCGAAGTGTTTTAGGCTTGCTTGTTTAATCTTTCTCCAGCCATTTAGTTTACAAAGAACTCGGGACCCCCCTGGCAGTCGTCTGAAACAAGAGTAAACGCTCCACCGACTTCCTCTTTTTAATGATCACAGGGTTATCAGATCTTAATGTTGACACCCTCTCGATTGAATATTCATCCTGCTGGTGTTTTTGCCCATTAATTTTTGATTGCTTCTTTGCTTTGCACTATTAAAGAGTAAAAAACATTTATACCCAAAGACTGAGCTATCACCCTGAATGTGGATTTGTGCAGGATCAAACCAGACACTTCTGGTGTTGCACGATGTTTTCGTGCAGTGCAGGAACATAAAAAAGCCAAAACACACAAAGTGCAGATTCATATTTTCTGCATGTTGCTTACTTTTAAGTCACACCGTTTCTGTAGTAAATCAGAGGTCCTTTAATACATAATACATATCTATTATCAACGCCTCCAACTGTTGTGCTGCTGTGACAGTAAATGTCAACCTGAGAATAAAAAAGTAGTTGAATTTTTTTAAACTCCAATCTGTATTGTTTCAAATATTAGTTTTTTTTGCAAAAGCATGACAGTTGTGGAGTCACACTATGTTTAACTTGTATGCTGGAAATGTCCCTGTGCAACGTCTGCACTGAATTAATAATTGGAAAATGGCATTTATAGAAAACACAGAGGAGAATATTGTGTGTCTCTGTGTGGAAAAATGTTTTTGCATATTTGCAAGACTTGCAGACATTTATTTCTTCCAAGCTTGAGTTTTCTCTCTCCGTCTGTCTGTGCCAGGTTCCTCTCCTCATCCCCTGTCACCGAGTCATTTCCAGCAGTGGACAGAGTGGGCCGTACATGAGCGGCAAGGGTGACCACCTCAAACAATGGCTGCTCACCCATGAGAGTCAGAGACTGGAAGGCTAAAGCATGACAGAGGCCGACTGTCCTTCATTCAGTACACACTGGGACACTGGGACACACACGCACACAAATACACACACGCACGCACACACAAGCATTCATACAAACAAGTTCAGTGTTGGTTTCTGTTCAAAATAGGGCCACAAAGTTTAGTATGTTTGGCACAAGCTGGAACAACTGGATGTACTTGTGGATATTCAAACTCTTTTTTTTTTTACATCTAAGAATAGAGATTGTGCATAGTTAATGTAATACAGAGTTGTTGCAGAATTAGAATGTACAAAAATAACTTAAACAGAGAACAGTAGGAATTACAAACATATGCTCCCGTGGGTCTCCGTTGTGTTTGCCAGCTAGTGCTGGAATGCTTTTTCTAAAGAATCATTATTCCCTTAAAAATATGTCTCTTGCATTGTTGTTGTTGTTGTTATTTTTTTCGAAGCAGAATTAGTCTTTGTACCTCTCGTTGGTTTTTTAATTTCCTGCCAAGTGAATGCTTTGTTCAACATCCAGTGATAAAGGCTCTGAATTTTACTGCTACAAAGCTTTGTAGTGAAGCATTTGTTTTGTCTTCATTTAGATCTCATTGTTTCCACTCGCCTTATAATCCACCTAGAGTGGAGATGTCTTATACATTATATAGTGTAAGTTTGTTACATTAGACGTGTAAAAAAAATACATCTCAAAATGACAAATTCTGCCTTTTCATCATTTTAATTGTCTTAATTTTAAAATTGTTTTCATGTAGCATTTGCTCACTTCATCTCATGATTAATTACGCTGTCCGTCTTCTCTCATCGCTCCAGCTCTCTGTATGTCAGAGCTTCTGCTTTATATTTCTGAGTAGCATTTTCCATTAGAGGGCAGTACAGAACGGGAAACAGAAGTCAACATTTCAACCTTGAATTTATCCTGCACATGTAATCTGCGACTTAAATGTTCGTATGTCATTTTATTTTCATCACAACCCTGTTTAAACACTTTGGGATGAAATATTCTTTTTTTTAAATGACCATATGGAGAGCAGCAGTTGTGTAAAGTGCAGTTCAGATTTAATTAAATAAAGTTTATACTATCTTACTCATTTCCATAAAGTGATTTATTTTAAGTTTGACTTTAGTTTTTTTCATTGCTAAATTTTCCTTCCAGGGTGACCCGGTCTTGCTCACAGTTATCCTTTTACCATTGACCCATGGTAGCCAAATAATCCACGCCACAAAAATAACCTTGGCTCTAACCTTTTGCGGAACCAATGCAAGTGTCCCTCACTGAATACATTTGAACTTTGAAGCTTTTTTGAATTTCTTATTCGATCAGCTCCACGCAGCTGTCTCACCATGCTGCCGGACTCACTTACTCTGCCGTTAGAGCACCATCGTGGCATAGATGTTGAGGCAGCAGACAGGCAGATGAAGAATGAGACACAGTCTTTGGTTTCACAGAGGGCTAATGATGCCTGTGGTGACTACAGGCTACAGTCAGCCCCCTAACGAAGGGAGCTGTGACACAGCCACAAGGGGTCCCATTTAAGCTAGGCGTACTCTGAAGTGCACTGTAAGCACCCTCCTTTTTTTTGCTTGTGGCTAAGTAAATTCCGAGGAATGCTACAAATTTTGCAACTAGAGATACCCATGTCTCTGAGTGTTGAAGAACAAATCAAGCATCAAAGCTTTAGACACACTGCAGTAATTACCATGCAATTACCATGGAATAACTGCAATACCCCAAAAAGTGTAAAATAGTTCCCACCTTTTTTTTTACAAGTTCTGTATTTCCACAGCAATAAAGTATTTGTAGTATTAGCAGCAGCTATATTATTATATCTGTTTTATGTTGTGTCTTTTTTGCTGTGAGTGCCTCTTCCGTATCACGCTGGCTATGAGATAAAAAAAAGAGGGAATTAGATTAAAAGAGGCTGAGACGATCTCATCATCCGCACTGTTAATCTCTGTGAAACCTTTAATTTTGGCCTAATATCTGCCTTCATTTCAGAGAGAGAACGACTACATGAGTGCTCCATACTCATGTGTGAGTATGTTTGTGCGTGTGTGTGTGCGTGTGTGTGTGTGTGTGTGTGTGTGTGTGTGTGTGTGTGTGTGTGTAGGAGACCATGTGGCCATGCAAGTTGGTGTGTGCACATGTGTATGTCCATATGTGTGTGGGTGAAGTGGATGATATTGAGTCTGACTTCATAAATCACCCAGACACTGATAAACTCCCCATGCACCCACACACCGCTAATGGGCAACCCTTAAGGAGTGTGAGTGTCTCGTGCGGTGTTTGATTCAACATTTATTAACCCCCTCACACACACTCCTTCTTTCCTGTACGACACACACTCATTTGAGCCCCCCAAAAGAGCGAGGATATGGTTGGTGGCGTTCTCGGCGTTAGTGTTGGGTTTTGACCTGGCCGAGCTGTATTAATCATGGCCAGTGGTAGTAAGATTCATTTTAGCTTATACAGCGGCAACAACAACCTCTGCATTTGATAACATTAGTTCCCTTCTCATAACTTATATCCTGTCTCCAACTCCCCACTTCCCATCTCATATCCTGCCACCCGTCCTCATTATAGAACAATTTTCTGCCCCCACATCAAATACAAACACACTCTGTTCTTCTATCTCTTGCTCCTCATACATGTCAGCTCATAATTCTAATGTTATCACAACCTGCACCTCCTTGGCACAATTCTCAGGTTTAGCGGTGGAGACCCTGCAGAAGTTAATCCTTCAGCCACATCAGTGACTCATAAATAGCAGGTTTTTTTTATCCTTCCTAAGAAGTTTGTACACATAAGAAATTAAGAGTGCAAACTTTTCTGGAACTCAGCTGCGAGTGATGCACTGCTGCTGCGAAGCCAGAGGAGTATCCAGCATGCAGATAGGCAGTGTCCAATAGTCATCCAGACAGATAGACGGAGGGATAGATAGCTGGATAGACAGACATTAGACTCGGGCTTGGCTTCGCTATCAGGTTTCCTCCCCCTCTTGTCTGTCTGTCGGGACAGCCTGGCCTCAGAGGCCCTGACACGGAGGCACCACGCAGCCAGCCACGACAGCTGCCACAGCAGCATCTAATACCATCACACTCCACGCTACGCCACAACTACAAAGAGAAATATAATTTCAAACATGGCATACTTTGATGCTCTTGTAATGATCTTTGTGTTTTGAGAGAGAGAAAGCAGGAGGACGGAATATTCGTATGGTGCTTTTTCTTTTTGTTTTGTTTCTTTAGAACAAAGAGACCCCCTCCCTGTTCAGGACAGTGGTGATGAGATGCAGCGGGATTAAACGAGGGAGTAAAAGAAACAATGAGACGAATCAGCATGCGAGTGTGTATACGTTAGGAACTTTGTATTGGTGTGTCATTCTAACCTTATGAACCCAAATGTTGTTCTGGGAGCCTCTAATTAGGACCGGCTGATGAGCGGCCATACATTACGTGAGAGCGGCTGCCTGTGAGCATATATCCCTGCATGTATCAATCTGTGACTATGCGGCATGGTTGTCAGCGGGGTAAGGAGAGTGTCTCAGCCTAGAGAAAGTGCAGGTCTAGCCTTGGTCATGTTGACGGAGGGGCGGCACTTCAGAGGCTCCGGGACCCCATGGCACCAGTCTCCCCAGTCCCCCAGACAGACTGGGAGTATCTGGGCTCTGTCAGCGCCTCTGGCCCCCGCAGACTCCGATCTATATGACGGTGGAGTGGAGTGGATTGGATCAGGGAGAAGGAAAAAAAATTATCCAGATTCCTCAGTAGCACGCTTTGCCAGTGGGTGTGTGTTTGTGTTGTTTGTTTTTTTTTATTTAGGACTTACAAAAGGTCAAAGTGGTTAATTTTATATGATGTGAGAAGGAGGCTTATTGATTAGTATCTAATGCTGGAAAAGTCCTTTCTATAAATTGTCTAATTGAGCACTAATTAAAAATTTGCATCGAAAATGCAAACCCCTAGCAAAAACGCAAAGATTAGACTGACAGATATCATTCCAGTTTCCACATGAAAGCAGATACAGCTCCCAAGCTCCACCACATGGAAACTGATACACACACACACACACACACACATACACACACAACTAATTAATCCATACACTAAATTAGGAATATAAATTGTGGTCCCAATTTAACAAGGTCAGTTTTAACTTCTCCCTTTACACTTTATTTAACCGTGCAGGAGAGAAAAAAAAAGGGAGCCCTATCAATGTGCTTCACTTATTATGATTGACGATTGATGATTAAGTCCTCCAGCTGACACACACCACCAAAGCCGGTAAGTTGGAATTGGATGTGACACATACACAGTTCTGCGTGTTAGGTAATTCGTTGACGAGGGGCCAAATTCATTTATGGAACAGCGGTATTGGCAGGCATGGACACTCTCTGCAAAAACAACGATAATCACAGAGGTTTGGCGCGGCGTGACAAGGACTCTTCAGGGAAAGGCCCTTACACGCTGCTTTGTTGGCCGTTCCTCCCTAAGATGGAGGGAAACATCGGCAACCGTTCTCGAGACGAGTCTCTCAGAACAGGAGGAGAGAGGTTTTTACGTGCGTGTGATGTCTAAAGGGTTAAACGTGTCGAGTGAATCACACGTAGATCATTCAAATATCTAAAATTTGATTTATATTAATATGAATAAAGCAAAATCATTCCTTTTTGGTGCAAAGTTGTCTTTTCTGTCGAACTGATAAAATAAAGGCTTTGATAAATCATTTGTAATGAAACATGAGCGGGACCCTGTCTCGAGTCATTTAATCTCTTTTTGCATTCTCCATTTTTTCTCCTAATGAGCCTTATTGACAATCAAACAGAAGCTGTCATCCCCCAGGATGCAACACTCCCAGCCCCTGCATGTTTGTCATAGTGTCCTGGCAATCAGAGATGCCTGCAAGACCAGGCTGGCAGTTAGTGGTTCTCACAGCAGCACTGCCTGAAAATGGCACACTTCCTGTAGAGTTGCAGCTGCCACCTCTGCTACTTCCATTACTTTCTATAGCATGCAGATGTTGTATCAACATTCCCTGCCAAGGGAACTGCAATAACTGTGAGATTCATGCCATGTTTCAGAGGCACGTCAATTTCTCAAGTGGCACAATTAAAGAGGGAAATACAGTACCAGGTTTTTCACAGGCGCTGAAATAGGAAAAGGGCTTTTTCATTTTTTTTTTTTCTTCCAAAGGGGGGCTGTTTCATAAGGGTTCAGAAATCCACCCGATTTTTACTGCCCTTTTCCTGAGTTGAGCTGTTCTGTACGCCTTTGTGAGGCAGACCTGTCGTGACCCACAGCGGATATGGAAATGGGGCTAAGGTTTTATGGGCCAAACGGATTGGACACAGTCAAGCTCAGGGGGCATGAATATTGGATGTTATTTCTGGTCCCTTTTTATGTAATCCATTCCCAATACATTATTAATAGATGATATCATATCCAGAACTACTGGACAAAGCAGTACAGAGGGGTACTTTAAGAGGAGCTCTATGTGGTGGAGACTTTGGTAGAAAATACAGTTCAAGTGATATTATTTTATCACCATAGCCTAACATCCCCTGACCAGGCTATCTTTACAGCGTAATTTTTTTTGAGTAAGCAACTTTTATAGAAGGAAAGTACGATAAATACTACATTTCTACCAGAGCTAAATCTTGCATTTGTGGATTTGAAATGTACTGAAACATTGATGAAGTATCAAGATGACACCCAAATACAAGTTTAATGGATATTGAAGCACTGGGATACTTTGCTCATCCTCCTTGACTGCAG
The DNA here is from genome assembly GCA_013358685.1 of Antennarius maculatus. NCBI lineage: Eukaryota > Metazoa > Chordata > Actinopteri > Lophiiformes > Antennariidae > Antennarius > Antennarius maculatus. Next base: position 13,360,229 of record CM023616.1, on the reverse strand, counting down.
TGAGTGAAGTGGAAATCTTTCCAAGATATGGAGTTTTCCTTGAGCGGCTGATTCCCAGTGTACAGTAGCGGGGGGAGCGTTGTCTTATCTGATGTATGGGTTCACAGACAAGAGGCTGCATTAATGTGGGACTGTTTGATAAAAAGGGGTCAAATTCTCTGTTTTGATTCAAATGTGGATTCCAAAAAAAGGTCAGGTTCCTGGTTTTTTAATTACTGTCATAGCAAACCTAAAAGAATGCATTTTGTACGAACAGCAACACTATCCCAAACTTCACCAGAGTTACTTTTCTTTTGCAGAACACATCACTCAGCGGTTACACAAATCCTGTCTGTCCAGGAGCAAATCTGTAAAAAGTACTCCTCAGCACTGTCCAATGAGCAGAGAAGACGCTGTCATCCACCTTAAGTTTAGGTTTGTTTTCATGGTGCACACATGTTGGCACAAATGTATCCAAATCAGCCTCCATTAGAGGTAAAAGTGTAAGCCCCTTACAGAGGGAGTGGATGCGTAAGGTAATATTCTCTTTTTAAGGTCAGTTTGAATTGTTTTTTTCTCATGGGGAACAGCAGATTGATAAAGAGCAAACAAAACCTCTTTTCTGAATGTATGTCCTCCATGGCCTCAATGAAGGTTTCATTCCTTTATATCATCCACCCCAATTCCCAGCATGCACGGCCATTGTGGCTTTTTTCACCTGGAGCTCTCCATTGACCGCCTCATTGTCTGGCCAGTCTTTGTGTGCGCTATCACCAGAGCGCAATCTTTCACCTGAACAGCACGGGAGTGCAGTCCGGCTGTGTTCACGTCAAGCAACTGAGTCACCCGTGTAGATGCCAGGTTGCGCTAATTAAGAAATAGTCAGTGCATGTATCAACTTTTAAAAATCTTGCAGCAATGCTTGTTAAGAACAAGGTTATTCAGCGCGCCTGGGCATCCTGCAGCACAGAGATTTTCAATATTACTGCTCAGGCTTATATTATTGAGAGGTTTTTTTTTTTTTATAACAATGCACAAGCAGATGTTTGAAACGTGGCCCTCGGCAACACAAGGCTAGTTAAGATCGATATTGCTTTCAATATTTCTTTCCTTTGACAGATAACCAGTACTGAGGAAAGTCTTGATAAGAGTGGCAACATATGGATGTGGCGAGCCTCGCTCTCTTTTGATTGCATGACCCCGTGACCTTTGCCTGTGTTTGAGAGGGAGGCAGCCAAATGGTATGGTGGGGGTCTGTCAGGCTCTGGTTATGGGGCATTATTGACCCAGGATTTATAAATATTTAATGCACACATTAAGATCATGGTGGAGGGTGGCCATTAGAGTTCTCCAATAAAGAGGCTCTCACGATGATTGAGTGGCATGGCAGAGCTAGCGGCTGGTTGTTGGGTACAGAGAAACCTGCTGAGATAATACCACTGCACCTCCGGCCTGTCGGCCAGTAAAACTGCCGACTTCTGAGCAAACTTCTCATTTTTGCGATTGCACTTTCACCCTTAGGTTTGTTATTTGTGTCTTTTTTTCCCCCTCAGTTGGTGATTATATCTACGATGAGACATTTCCCTTGGTTTCATTTATTGGACATTGTAGACTAAATAAAAATACAGTTTGTACAATATTTTGCCTTTGAATAATAGACAGCTGTAAGCAAGGCGATTGATCTGAACCAGTGTATGTGTATCTGAAACAGATAATGCAATGTCAGGAAGCAGATGTGTGGCTATTGTTATCAGACACATTGGACTATCGGGGGAATGATTTGAAGCACCAGGCGATCGCAGCTGAAAATTAAATCGCTCTTTTGAGCGTATCCGTCCACCACGCTATCAGCACCTCTTCAACTATCTCTCCGTGCCGCCAGATCTCTGCATGCCGGCTGACATAATAAGCTGTGATATGCTGATTGCCACTCAGGTTGCTCTCGTTTAATTGTGCATTAAAGGCAGAGGTGGCCTCGGACAATGTTGCCTTGATGAGAAATTGACATTTTGTGACCTGCTCTCCGCAACCACTCAGGATGCCAGATAAGATGCTCAGTTGTTTTTAAGGAGAACCACTGTTCTTCCCTCGAACACTTTTATCCTTCTGTTTGACCCACTTGATGAGTATAGATTTCACAGTGGCCCCCCTTTCAATGCACAAACTATAAGAAGTTCAAAACGATACCAGTCCTTATAGACAAAGGATAACCTTGGTCTTTCAATGTATTGATTCTTTATTAACTAGGTGGCTTAATGCAATGAAATGAGGGATTTGAATGAGCCCCATTTGGGGTGCTTTGAATAAAAAGCTTGCTCTGTTTATGACTACAATGAGCCTTTGGAGTACCACAGATGCATGATGTGCTGATACACAGACCAGAAGAAATATGTCACAATGCCATCGTGCTTTGCTTAAAGAATATGAGTTAAAAACAGTTTTAATTTGTCACGGATGTAACACTTTTTCCAAAGGTTTCAAACAATTTTCTCTAAGGTAAAGTTCACTAAAATGGGATGAATCAGGTTTATCCTCAGAAGTTTTCCTCTGTTGTTCTTTTCTGTCCTGATTGTTAGTTGGTCTGCCGGCCAAACTGTTCTTAAAACTGAAGAAGTCAACAGTTGAGGAGCTGTTGTGTTTTTACTGAAAATTTTAATAAAACATCACTTATTCATTTCTGTTTCCATTCCAAATGTTGACATTTTTAAATTTCCTTCCCTGTAAACACATGTAAGCTATGTGGCAGAGTCATAAGTGGTGAGTAAAAATGACTTCTATACATTCTACAAAACAGAAAAAAATACAACCACAAATGGAGTGTTTTTTTTATCTCCAAGGTTGTCCCTCATGCACATTAGTCTCTATTGGATCTTAACAACTATCATATGGGTCACAAACAATTTATTTGACAATACAACCAACAAAGTTTTCTCCAAAATGGTCTGTATAGATAATTTAAAATCAATATAAAAATAAACAATGAAGTTTGACTTCCCCTTTAAAAAAATGGACAGAGAGTCTTGACGGAGTAACACAAATTTTTGAGGATACACATGAAATATATGCACATTGCATTTCATCAAATACAAAAAGAAAACAAATGAAGGCAACAGTTCTTGGCTGAATTATCTGTGCTGCATCACTATATTAAGGGCATGACGATTAATACATACATAATGAAAAGCAATATACAAAATTTCAGAGATAAATACATTATTTATAGTTGATATGTTACAAAATTTCCCTCAGTGAGCGCAAGTGTGTATTTGAACAGAAATATGACAATGAACTACTATACTCCTACATTCTCAATGGGTTTTAATTTTGTTTTTTTTTTTTATGTTTTTGCTGATCTAAAAGAACATGAAAAAGACAGATGTATAAATATTTAGCACAAGTTTGGCAATATCACAATAGTCTACAATTTTTAACCACATATAAAACACATAAGGGAGTTGGAGCTAGAAGGGGGAGACTGCTCCTCATCAACAAGAAACAGACTTCACAGTAGCCTAGGAATGCATTAATATACAGTGCTAGCAAAAAAGTTGAAAAACATGGCAAAACACACTTGCTTAAAAGGAAGCTCTAGACATGGAAGTACATCATATTCATCAACAGAGCAGTGTTTTGTACATGTCAGTGTGCTTGTTGAATCAAAGAGGACTTTTTTTTTTTTACTTTTGAAGATGAGTTCTAGCTACAATAAATTACAAAATTTAATTTAAAATGCAGGAATGAAACTCGATACACCTTTACCCACCCAGCCCCGCCCATTTTACTTCTATGCGTTGTACTTTTATGCTGAATTTTCTACATTATATATCTCATATATTTTCCAGTTGAAATTCAAACTGTCTTGGCCCCTGTGTAATTTTTCTCACACATAAAAATACAAAAAAGTCACATTATAAAGACACACAACTGTTGTGAATCTATTAAAAGAGAGTTGAAACAGAAAAACAACTTCTGAAGTTCGTTGGCAAATGTACTGTACATCAGTGTTTCTACTTTACAACCAGATGGTGAGTCCACAGAGTCCCTTCCAGTTTTAAATGTGTGGTTGATTGGATATATCCAAGGCCAAAGCGCAACCCGACAAGGTATACAAAATAAACCCTTCATCTTCCTGTGTTCTCTTCGAGGGTGGTAAAATGGGGGGGAAGGGTGCAACAAACAAAAAAAAAAACCTACAGAAAAAATATTGTTCCTCATGAAATCCTTTCTTCGCAGGTTTTCGTGAAAGTCATTTAAAATAATGTCTTTTCTTTCTTTTCTTTTTTTTCTTCTTTACGTTTAAAACAGAACAAGCGGTTGACTATACATTACATCAGCGTTTTGCTGTGTGCTGATGGGGTGTCCTATGAAGTGGTAGTGTGTAGACTGGTGTTTGAGATGAAAGTGCATTTACATTGGAGGGACAACCAGGCCGGACATGGCTGGAATAAACAAAGACAGGAAGAAGAAGATTAGTTCATTCTGTTAAAACAAGTTTGGAAATAAATTAGAAAACTTGTTAAAATCCTCTGTGTGTGTGTGTGTGTGTGTGTGTGTGTGTGTGTGTGTGTGTGTGTGTGTGTGTGTGTGTGTGTGTGTGTGTGTGTGTGCGTGTGTGTGTGTGCATGCTTGCGTGACTGTGTGTGTGTGTGTGCGTGCGCGCGCGCCTTCTGACTGTGCGACTGTGTGACTGTGTACCTTCTCGCGCCTGTTTGCGTATGTGCCTGGGAGTGTTTGCCGTGTCCACCAGCCTGCCGTTGCGCATCCTCCTAACAAGGAGAGTTTGAAAACCTCCCTCCTGCTCTGACATTTCAGCCCCCAGCATGCCAGTCTTGCTATGTGTGATATTTCTCCTGGCGTTGGGGTAATGGCAAACAGTGGCCCAGACTCCCAGGAGACACGGCCGTGGTGACGGCGGAGCAACAACACGGTGACTTCCCACAATGCCACAATGCTACAGCACTAGACGCTCCTCAGACTCCCCTCAGATTCCTTCTATTGCTCTTTTCCCTCCTCTCGTCTCTTTATCCTGCGACTCTCCGGCGCTGCGCGCTGCATTACTCCCACATTTCCCCCCCGTTAGCTAAGTCTTGCCTCTGTGTCATTATCGAAGAGAGATTAGGCAAGATCAAATGTAGCTTCCCTTATTTTATCAAGACCATCTGCTTTGGATATCATTAGCAACTGTACCTCACCCTGCCAGTTTATATATTCAGTATTTTCACACGTTTTAACAATTAGGTGACTAGTGAAGTGCTGTGATGATATATCATTATATTGCTCTGAGTATATTTGTAGAGTCATGGTTGAAATGCTTTTAAGTTTGCCAGCGCAGATGATGGCAAGGCATTGCTCATTAATTTCTGCACAACATGTATTAATAAGTATGAACGTGTAGCAAGATGAACTTTAATTTCCCACTTCATTAAGCCCAATGTTATTAATCTTGGGGCACACACTACGGCTAAGCTTGTTCTCAAAGCAATCTTGTTGGTCGTGACACGTGCACAAAACACAATAAACATAATTACTAAAACAATTCTTTGTAAGGTGTATTCCTGCAGCATCGGAGGGGATCATTAGTAAAGAAGGGCAATGAGGACGTATGTTTGCATGTACTTTGGCGCGGATGTGACGCCGCAATTCTGCGCTGCGCTCACGGGATGGGTGTGTGTGTGTTTGTGTGTGTGTGTGTGTGTGTGTGTGTGTGCGTGTGTGTGTGTGCGTGCGTGCGTGTGTGTGTGTGTGTGTTTGTTTGTGTGGTGATGTGCTCTATGTGAGTGTGTGAGTGTGAACTGAAAGGTGTAAATTGGCCTGTCAAAATGCATATATTTGTAATGATTAATCCCTCACCAAACCGGACAGAGGCCTGAGCAGCGGTATCTGACCAGTAGTCCGTAGGGAAGGGATGAGGGGGTGAGGGGGGCTCACCTTGCAGTCCGTTGCCGTTGGCGCTGGTGCAGGAGGGGGGTGGGGAGGCCTGGGGTCGGACCACAGGGGCGAAGGCGCTCTTTTGTTTAACTGCGGAGACGATAGGGGGGAGAAGGAGGGGAGGTAGGAAAGGAGAGAGTGAGAACGTGCTGTGAGTAGTGGCGGAGAGGGAGAGGGCAGTTAAGGTAAGGCGAGGATAGTATTACTGCCAGGGGGGATACACGATCAGTACTCACAGGCCCCTACCATCAACATCTTGTCCGGTTGAACAAATATAGGTGGCACATGGTGAAATACACATAAAAATGAGTGTTTCTTCTAGTCTGCTGTGTGTTCTCTGAAGCACGAAGGCTAGAAAAGCTTCCGTGAATGAACAGTAATATATTATCACCATCAATAACGTTATAACCCTGTCAGAAGTGATTCATAGTGAAGAGAAAACGAACGTGGGAGCTGGAATTAAATCAGCGGCAGCTTAGTGCTACTACACCGTTCGATGGTGGCAAGCTACTCACTTCCATATGGGGAGTTGGCAGAGGATCCGTTGAGGAATCCGGGGGAGCTTGGCACTCCCAGGTTCATACCGGCATTGCCGTAGCCATTCATGCTGTTGCTGACGGTGTTGTAGCTCGACTGCTGCGGGGTGCTGCTGGAGATGTAGCCCCGGGGGGACACGCTGCTGGTGTTCCGGCTGTAGCCCACTGAATAACGAACATAGGTAAATTTGTTCATTTTTTTTTGTTCCTTCTTTTTCTGTTGCGCTATTTACCTGGGAAATGTTGACTGATTACTGGAATTACATGTTTTTATATCAGCACATCGGCGCTAGTTTAATAATAGAACATTAGCTCTTAATTGGAACTTCCTACATTATAGGTGGCCATGGGAATAGAGTTCAAAAATTGAAATTTTTAATCATTTTAATGTGGAGAAAAATGAGTGAAAACTTAAAACTATTCATCTTTTTTTTTTTTTTTTTTTATAAAACCGCCAGGAATCCCCACAAGGACCCCAGGTGGGTCCCTGGACCCCACTTCTGAGAATCACTAACTTATGGAGCCATATTCTAAATCACGTACGCTACCTTGGTCATTCCCTTGTGACTCAGACACATTGACTGCTAGCTGGCTGCTGAAGGAGTTGACTCCCATCATGCCGTGGGAGGCTGTGTTAGCGAGAGAGGGGATCTGGTTGTGGTTGCGGGGAACGCTGTACAGGGCCTCTGCGATGTCAGCTGCCCTCTTCAGAATGATCTCCTGAGAAGTGCAGAAAAGGCAGAGGTTTTGTTATTTCTGTTTTTTTTTTAAATATATATATATATATATATATATATATATATATATATATATATATATATATATATATATATATATATAACTGTGCTTTGCTTTGATACATCGTTCTCGGCTATATGGTAAACACATGCGGCCCGCGTTGTTCCAGATATAGTGGTGAAAATACCCTTTGGTGATTCAGTAAATTTTCAATGGTTCAGCATGCTGAAGCAGCTGCTCGAATACGAACCTGATTGTTGTGGGGCATTCCATACAGGGCTTCAACGAGATCGGCCGCCCTCTTCAGTAATACCTCCTGATGAGGAAAACAGGACGTTAGGAAATGTTAAGACCCACGAAGGTTGTGTTTGAGACCTCAGCAGCACAGTAACAAACAAAATCCGAAACAACATTACTCATCAGGGTTGTGGAGAGCTTCAGAAATGTTAACATAATCAACCACTAAATAAAGTAGTTGATTTAAGAGGCACCGCGGCTGCATTCGTACGGCGCAACCACTGTGCTCCTTCCAACCATGCAGAGCAGTGAATAATGTTCCCTATCTTAATTAAACTGGCATGGTCCTTTAAAAACAACACCTCACCCCTGATTCTGGGCTTCACGTTTGCTCTGGAGTTCAGTGCCGAGTCCCCTCTCTTCAGAACAATAAAGTGAATTAGCTCTGGGTTAATCTAGTTCTGTTGTAATGACATTAAGGAATTTTTCAATTAACCTCTTTGACTGGCTGTTGCAAAGGACTTCACAAATGACTTCCCATCCAGGAAGAGCTGGGTGCTTGTGCCTTGGGGACACGGATGCTCAGGATGTGGTCTTATCCATGTCTGCATGCTTGCCCCCGCTTGACAATGCGGATTAGCTGTGTTGCTTTGGCTCTTAACACTGAAAATGAGTTGGCCGCGGATCCCGTTCCCCCCATTCTGTTTTAGGCTTTCAGCAAGGTGGGGTTTGGCCCGTTTGTGTGTCTTTATCTGCTCTTTGAATTCAGCACTTACAATTAAATCCCTCTCAAGCAACCAGACTGCTCTCTTTGTTTTCTATAATACAGAAGGCAATACGCTCTATGAAAACCCTCTTCTCCTTTTAGAGTGCATTTAATCTGACAAAGGCAAGTTGCAGACATGGCTGTTGCGTGTGTTTTTAAAATGCTTGCTTGTTGTCACCTGCTGTAGAGCAGAGATTTGTCGACTGTGCTGTTAGAACCCTGGTTAAAAGCAATGCAAATCTGTCACCAGAAACATCTCAGATGGCGCTTGTTTTCTTCCCACATTTGCTGTGTTTTCTTTTGCGGGCCTCGGTAATTTGTCTGAAGTGTTCCATCACTTGGCAATAGCAGTGTGAGATTAAGACGGCAGCTGCCGTAAATGAATGTAAACACAGCCTTCACGCCTTCAAACAGCGGCCTCCAAGACTTGGCCTGCATTTCCAAAGCACAATGTATGTAGTGTGTACGGAGTGTGTGTATGGGGCCCTTTCATCCTGAGGAGAATATCTACCACAGTTCTTGATTTATCAAGATGAATCACTGTAGAAGCCACTTCCAGCATATGCCATGCTCTCTTATAGAAACATATCGCTTAATCCACCCCAAGTTACCGGATGGTTGGCTCTTAAAATGGACATTTACCTCTGAAATTGGTGTGTATGCTCAACGTTGCATGCATCTAGTTTGCATACAAATAAAGAATTATGGTTGTCGTGAGGCAGGTAGACTAAATGAGAGGACCAGCTGTCTTGATGTGTTCTCATCAGCCAGAACAGATTTCTCTCTCTCTTGCTGAGTGAGATAAAGTGGTTTTCTTTCTTTTTGTCTGCAGTTAATAATTACCAATAATCTATTCTATCATATTTCAAGATCTCCTACATGGCTCGCAATTTTAAACAACAATTAAAGCAATTAAGACTGTCGCGATCACAGGCAATGTTTCATTCTCTGTAAAACGTCCTCTCCCTCCTTGTCCATATGGTACTTTGCAGCAGTGACATAAGGACAGCTTGGAAAAAGGAGGAGAGAAAACGATATTGCCTCTCATCCTTAATCTGTCGTTTACTGCGTGGTGTCTTAACTAACCAAGCTGACTCGCAAGGCTATGCTTAAGTGGCTACCTAGTCATATCCGAGGATGATGAGAAGTGCTGCACCCAATCAAGGAAGAAGTTTGTTTTCTTCTGACAAGGTGCTTTCATGCGTATCAGCTCACGCTGTGAATACGATTAACACGGAATAGCGTTCTGAGGGCATTTCCATGTAAATCTCAATACTACTTCAGCATAAGTATAATTGGCTTTCTTGTCATGGAGACATATCAGAACACGCCATGTTAAATTGAAACAATTAAAGGCCTCAAATGATTTCTGTTGTTCTGTGACAAATGCGTGACAGATTCATGCTATTGTTTGCCTTAGTTTGCACAGAGATCCCGTGTTCAACAACTGTTCAAATGGGCCTGCTCAGATGACAGATCACCCAAGATTTCCAAGCCGTTTTCTGTTAAGGCAGGGGAAAAATGAGAGGGAGCCGTAACAAATGATGTGTTGTAAAAAATAAATAAATAAAAAATCTAACAATAAGGAGACGGGGTCTAAATCAGTCTGTGTGCCATCCTTCAAGCAGTAGATTAACATGGATGTTGTATTTATATTATCACAGTTAATAAAAGAGGGCCTAGGTTATGTAGCTCCAAGTGCTAATGCCATTATAAAACTGTAAGGCAATTACTCTGTTAGCTCTAGCCTGAGGTAATGAATGCATTTAGAAGCGCAGGGCCATTAGATGAAGGTACTTCAAAGAGCACAGGAAGAGAGATTCATTTAAATACATGGGTAATTGCTTGACATGAACACATTTGTAATATTTTCTCCTTGTGGATTACACAAAGAATTGGAAAAGAATGGGCTTATGCTCATTTTGGGAGGAAAGAAAAGAATCCAAAGCAATCAGCTTAATAATAAAACAATATTGAGTTTCCACTTTTAATTTCATAATGAATCTAATTTGTTACAGAAGGGAGAAATTGAGTGTGATATAATGTGATATCCAGTCTATTTGTCCATTACTGCCAGAGGGCACAAAATGGTATTATAAATTGTCTTTTTTATATTATGAATAGAAAATTGTTTTATAACAAGATCTTAAAAAGGAGGGTGAATTCCAAAGTCTCTCTTCACTTAACGCGATGCCCGCAAACCAATCTCCTTTCTCATCACTTGACTGCTCACACTTATTACTTTCATATTCACCCTGGACTTTGCATTGAATTTTTATATCTTCACTCCTCCCACAGGGTCAGACTGTCATCTGCGATGTTGTCTTAGAATTACGAGGTAAACTTCAATCAGAGGCAGCTTCCCCCTTTTTTTCTCTGTGTAGCAACAATATTAGCGTGCATCCCATGCTATCCATGAGCACTCCCATATTGGCTTTCTGTCTCCTTACAATTACCACGTGTCTTACTGGTCCCAGGGAGAAGGCTGGTGGAAATCAATATAGCGCAGTAATATTATCAACTGGAGGGTGAAGTCATGGGGAGTGGAGGGGTGGGGGGTATAGAGGCGGTGAGTGGGCTTGGTGTCGATTTGCCTTTCTGCTAATGCACACCGCGCGTCCTCCAGCTTTATCTTCTTTTTATAGAGTCTCCCTGCCTCACCTGCACCCTGTAATAGCTGTTCTCTATATGCTGTTTCTGTTCTCATTCCAAAAGTACATGCCAGCCTCAGTCTGCCGTGGGCTGTTTTATTGGGAATGTGCTTTTGACCCCGAAAGCTGACCCTCAGATGGCAAGCTTAACAATGACGAATCACTTGGTGGGATCATTTACATGCCCCCTGAACCCCATATTTGGGTCCATTAGAGAGCAAATCAAATATTTATGTTGTTTATTGGAAGTGCAGGGTTTCATCTCACTCCGTGATTGTTTCATGCAAAGGCTGGGAGACCTTGCTATATTAGAATACGCACAGCCAGGAAACTAATCTTGGGTTCGGTGTCAAAACCTGTCTAACAACCAACAACGTTTTTTTTTTGTTTGTGTGTTTCGTTTGTGTTTTTTTTTTTTTTTTTTTATTCGAGTAAGGAAGGTTTCTCCGCAGTAAAATTGGGTTTAACACCAATGGTCTCTTTGTTCAAAAGATGCAGGCTTCAGTGCGACACTGTGATTTTCTAAAATTGGAAAAATTGCAGCTAGATTGACCAGTGGAGCCTGCAGAGATACAAAAAAGCCATGTGGATATTAAAGGTAACTGTACTTTACCTTTTGGTCTACGTTTACAGTCAAAATTAGAGTAACATTTCATGTCTGAGTGTTGTATCCTGCCTCCACAGGGACAAAGTCTAATTGAAACACTTCATATACTGAACCAGGGACTTGCTGTGATGTTCCATTTCTCCACATCGCCTTGGTCAAACATCTATAGCTTCCACACAGGCTGTTCCTTATTAAATTGTCCGTTGGACGTTAATGATATTGCTGTGTTGCATGCTGGGATTTAATAGATAAGGTCTTTAAAGGTTTTACAGTATTATTAAAACGCCGAGGTGGCCACCGCTTTACTACATGTCAAGGGGTTGTGAATGTACTAATCAGTCATATTATTACACTTGACATATCTGGAACGTCAGTCACCGAAATGGTTACTGACAGGGTACTAATTAGAAGAAGCACACATAGATTATATCAACAGCAAATGGCATGAGTATATGAATCAAAGGGAGTATAAGCATCAAAGAGTTTCATCATAAGAGGGAAAAAGAAAAGAAACTTGTGGACCTTCTCTTTCAACGTGATCGCCTATTCATGTGCCACACTGGTGTGCGGAAAACCGATGCGACTTTCAGCTCCTTCACTCCAGGTTCAAAAGAAAACAATAAGAAAGCCAAAACATAATAACATGCGGTCTTTGTCTATTAGCCGCAGTAAAACGAAAGGCTTTACGGCACAGGGTTCTGTAAACAAAAGATTAAACCAAATCGAGCTGCAGAAAATGAAAGGAAAACATGAGTGGGGTAATGAGGGTGCAGACGTCGTTTCTGACCAGATTACCATCTCCACAGACTACTGGAGAGGAAAACGTTTGATTGAGGTATTTTGCCACACAGAGAGTTTACGCCTCTCACCGCACACAAGACCAATGCCATTACCACGCTGGTTAAAGGGTAAGCCACACATGTGAAGCAGAATTTTCACAGTTTGGAGTACGAGCGCTCCACGTTGATGGTAATGTTGTTTTATTTATTTATGACATTCGGGGGTTTTTAAATCATTAGTATCTGTCTCGTGCCACCATGCTGACCTTTGGTAACCTCTCAGGATCGCCGGGGTGTCTGGGGATGACCTTCTGCAGCCTCTGGAAGCCATAGTCGATGGTCGGCTCATTCAGGGCTGAAAGAAAAGAAGTGAGAGATGATGCTTTTTTTTCCCCTCACAACTTTTACCAACTATTAAGTAAGTGAGAAATATAAGGTGATGGAAATTACAGAAACAAGTTATTTCACAAAGCCAGCGCACAGTCTTCTCTGACACACGTGTCACCAAAATGTTATTCCATTAACAGCACTGATGACCTACATCAGTCTGAGAATCCTTCTGAGGGACCCTCCTCCTTTTTATCTGCTTGAGAATATTGACTACTGCAAACTACATAGCAGGGGTCTTTTAATCTAACAGAGCTTTAATAATCTGTGAAAGGCTGTCCACACATTGATCTAGTGTAAGTTGCTGTCATTTCACCCTTCTGCACCAACTGTACTGCAACACTGGGCCCGTGAAATACGGCGGCAGATCCCGGGGAGCCATTAATCTCTCCCACCCTCAAATAGTAATCTGGGGCATGAGGCATATTGGGCGATGAATCAGAGGCACAAAGTAAATGAATCATAACCCAGACTTTGGTGAGAGCAGGGCGTTTTATGTCTGACAGTCCTAATGGGTAATTGAAGGCTTCCTTACAGCTCCGCCTGATTCTAAACAATCATGTGTACACTCATAGGCAGGACAAGGAGACGGAGGGATGGAGGGAGGGAGTGAGGGAGGGAGGGAGGGCAGAGGAGAGAAGGAGGGGAGGAGGGGAGGAAAGGAAGTGAGCAGTATAAGGGGGGAAGGAACGACTTAATAGAGAACATCACTTCTCAATGTAGATATCATTTTCAGGAGAGTAACTCCGCCGAGCGAGGTGCTTCATAAATCAATGGCTTTCTATGGAGACTAATAAGAGCTGCCTGCCTCTATTCATTGTTCAGTCTGTAATTTGGCCCATCACTCATTACTCAGCATGTAATTTCAGCATTAACACCACACAGCTCGCTGAACCTGCTGAACATGCTGAACGCCAGCAAGTGTGAAAGCAAAACACACAGTCACACACACACACAGTCTCACACACACACACACACACACACACATACAAGCAGAAGCCGCTGAAGCATAAGTCAGGGAGTCACAGCAGGAAAACCAACATTTAGGTTCTTCACCTACCTACTCGCTCATGCATAAACACAGAAAATATCACTTCTCCCAAATCCTGAATGGAGAAAATTGGCAACTTGACCGTGATTAAATGGAGCAATTATGTGGTCAGGCATGGACAATGCAGGTGCTAATCGATAGCGAGGATCTAGCTTGTAAGCGCAGTGGTATTCAACCCCGCTGACCAGATCTACCCAAATAAACCCCACGCCACAATAACATACACTGCTGGAAATCTGATTTGACATGTCATCATGCGTCTTGAAATGACAAAAGGTCTGCTTCGGAACGTGGGGAATGCCGTCTTCTCCTTAATAAAGAATTGATCTGCTATATTGATCGTACATGACAAGGCTGTAGCGAGGAATTTGCCCCCTTTCTTTTGTTATTTCCACCCCCCTTGCTTATCTATGCACTCCGCCAGCCCTGAACATGTGTGCATGACGAACGTGCATATTTGTATAAGTATATTATGTGTGTGTTTGTGTGTGTGTGTGAGTGCACGTGCCCAGCGGAGAGAGTGTACATGCACGGCAGCCCTGCCAGACCCCGCTGCTCAGTGTGATGTAAATTGTGTATGTGTAAAAAGCACTCCATAATCAGGCCATCCATCATCAGAGGCTGTCAGTGGGCTCTCTCAGGGTGATACATCACGCTCTCCTGTCCTCTGCCTCAGCTGGGGCCTACACAACCCGCCAGGCATGCTGGGAACACAGCCGGAGAGACGTACAGTACAGGACAAGACCTAGGTTGGGAGAGGTGTTATGTCTGATGTGCCTTTCCAATGATAATGATGCCCTACTGTAAATGCAGACCTAAGAATTATGATGAATGTATTTTGGAGGGAAGAGTATTCTGTACCCTTAGAAACATTTTATTAGAACAAGGTTGTATACAGTGTGCGCTCACGCATTCGCGCATCAACGCTCGCGACTTCACCTTATCACAGATTTTTGGTAGGCAGTCACATGATACCGTATGCGCATTCTATTGGCTGACGGCATCCGGAAGTGCTTTAAAGAGTTGATAAGAGTGTGGGAAAACGTAATACAGATAGAAGGTGGTTTAATATCAGTATCGGGAGGGTTCATTAATGTTTAAATTACCATAAATAATAAGATAAATAGTTCATCGCTCTATCGCGATGAACTATTTAGTTCCAGGAACCGCGTGTGGTTCCTGGAACGCATTAACCGCAAAGAACGAGGGCGCACTGTACAATAATAAATCCTTACATTCGAGGAATTTAAATATGTCACATGAAACAAAAAATATAAAAGGGAACTCGTCTCTGTGTCGGTTTAACACAAGGCTCAATATTCTTCGGTTGGACCCCGAGTGTTAGGCATGATCTCCACATGTCGACAAGTCACCATCTCATCTATCATGGAGATGATCTTTGTAACAACCCCAGCGTAATGAAATTGGTGACACAGACTGCCATCTGCTATTGATTTCATGCAAATGCTTTTGACAGCTGATGGAGACTTGCATTAGCGCTAAACGGTGCTGTCAGTTGATGAGTTGACAGTTTTGTAGTCATAGCATGTACACGAGTGCAGACAGACACAGACAATGTCAATAATCCTGTAAGAGCCGCTGATGATATATACTGAGCACTTTTATTGAATCCGCAGAATAAATGTGTTATGTGTGTATTCATCGCATTGCTCTGCACATTTTTTCTCCCGAGCAAAGATTTTCTTTCATCGCCAGTGCTTTTACAAGAATCATTGGGATTACTCTTCTTACATTTTCTTACACCACACACATTGACAGGAGCCTCCCCCTCTTTTACTGCCACCTCTTCACCCCATGTCTTTTTTAATCCTCAGTGCATCATTATGTTCCAGCTTCACACTCCATTGCAAACTTTACCCTTTTCTTGGGATGCAACTGGCTCCATGATGCCCTTGCATGACTCCCTGCATGCCAAAATTAGTTTGGATCTCCTGATTCTTCCAACACATATGGGGAAGAAAAGGATGTGGAGGGAGTATGCCCTCCCTCCTTTAAAGATTCTCAGTCACTGCAAGGAAACATGAAACCCTCCACACACATCCCATAAATCCTGCTCTGGGTGGGGAGTCTAGCCGAGGGGAGGAGGAACCGTTGAAGGTGGTGGTGGTGGGGGACTGAGGGGAAGTATTGGGGGAGGCTGGCACGTTCCAGTCACGCCCGCTTCCCGACTCGCAGCCAATCAATACCACTTTCCTGTTTTAGAGGCGGGTAATTATGAGGTGGAGAGATTGTGTGACCTCTCACCCCTGCTGCATTACTCGCCTGATATTAAGATAAATTGCCTGATTTTGGGTAAACATATGCTGCAATTCAAACTGTCAGCACTGGTTTGCTCAGGGATAATTTGTATTGATCTCCTGGCTTCTTCCCCATTTTGCTTACTGACCTCATGGATAATTAGAGAAAAAGAGACACTGGGAGGTAAGGCAGGGCTTGCATTTGAATACTTTGCAGGAGAGATGAAGAGCACATGAGAAGTGCGGGGGGGTGGGGAGATTATGGACCAATGGAATTTTCATTTTCTCTTATTTTCTGTTTATATTTGGACAAGATATGCATGTTATGTTCTATTAATTATGATTAATTTGATGTAATTTATGGGATGGAATTAGTCGTCGATTTGTTTCCGTAGGTTAACTTGAGAAATTATTACAATTTAACAAAACATAATACAATAAAACATGAGAGCAAATATAAACAACGGTAATTCAGATTTTTATCACCATATTAAAAGAGTAGAAACAGATTTCTTGTGTAAGACAGAGATTGTTCTTTAGAGGAAAAAAATGCACTATTCCAGATATTCTGGAAAATGAACGATCATATTTCGGAGTATGAACAAATGGAATGCATGACTCTGTGTGCAGCTGTGACCATATCATTTTCATTTTTAAATATCACACATGCGCACAGATATTCGTGGCAGAGCATCAGTGGAATTCCTCTCGGCAAGGAATGTGTGCTCACCCAATCTTTGATGTGACGGCCTAATCTGACTATCCTTTCACGCTACAAACACATTTTCTCCTAAAGCCGCCTCAGCTAGCCACTTCACTTAAAATGTAGAGTGGCTGACATGTACATGGCATCTAAGTGTGGTCTGCTGCTCCTTCTCCATGTTCCCTAGAAATAACACACGAGTAACCGCTCTACAGGAACAATGTAACATGGCCGACGTTGGCAGCCAGAAGTGCTTACATGGCAAGACACCACTGTGTGCCCTCAGTCTGTATGGAAGTGGATTGAGCACATGTATTGACTTACAGTATTGTGGTATAAACATAGGGAAATGTTTGAGTAAAGCAGTAAATTTAAGGGAAATTGTTCCTTGTTAAGTCTATGAGCTTGAATGGAGGCTTGCACAGAGCACTAGCATTCCTGCCAGCCATTACAGCTTATTACGATAACTCTATCTTTCCAGGAGATAAAAACCTAGCCTTGTTGCCATTTGCCAGCTATTACTTTCGCTAATTATACTTAACTGCTTCGAGCTTATCTCCACTCCTCCTACACCATTGAGCAGTTATTTTTTTCTTTCCCCTTAACACAAATTAGAGGTGGAGTGGGAGTTGGAAAGGGGTAGACAGATAAACAGCACAGGCAGAAGTTCATTCAAGTGTTATTGCATTTGTGACTTGTCAAACAGTCTAACTGAAGCCTTCTAGGCACCTGCAGTCTGTTAAATGGATGCCGTTCAGAACAGCATCAACACACATAATGACCTCATCTGGTTGATGTTTAGCAGAGTCTACCGGAGACACAGGGAGCATGAATATATTTTGTGTTACTGTAAGGAGTTGAAACTGAATCCTGTGCATTCAGAAAAGGTGAGGTATTCAGAGGTCATGTTCCAGTGTCGAGGAAATAGAAAACATGCATGAAGATGTAGAGGCCATCCCCAACAAATCAAATCAAGCCAAATTGCAATCGTCACAGCAAACCCACACAAAGCAAACCTCATCTGTTTTAACACTGACCATATCATCTCCATCCACTGCAGCCAGTTATCACTGAGTGATTCCATCTCCAGCAGTCTCAAGATGAACAGGAAATTAAAATTTCAAAGATCTGCAGTTAGGATAAATCAATAGAGACAGATCAATGTTCATTGAAATTTCATGAACTTTGAGCCAATACAGATGAAAAAAACCTAGACAGTTACAGTCTCCGGCAGATATTGCTCCTCCAACAGATAAAATGTAATTAACACGGTTAAAAGGGAGGAATGTTACAGATTGCACATCCATAATTTCACGCTCTCTTCATATCAGCAGTATTATTGGAAATGGCTGAAGACACCTGTTCAATCCTCTTAGATGACATCTAAAGTATGTGTGCCACTTCTCTGAGGACACCAGCGGACTTTCACACATTACCGGCCAACAGAAATCAAATGGGTTCCCTTCACAGCTGATTGCGAGCGCAAATTAATATTGTAAAATGAAGATCAATACGTGGACGGGGCACAGATCGATGACGGCTAAATTACGGCCGCGTTTTCCCCCTCATTCAAGATGAGTTGTGTTTTCCTCTCAGAGTCAATACTGTGCTGCCTCCCTCATTCATTTCTCAATAAACTTGCCGATGAATTTCAATCAAACTGCGCCAGCGGGGGGAGGAGTAGGTGGGGATGTTCTTTTAAAGCCCGTTGGGTGTGGATCATACTGAAAATGGGGCAAGAAGAGGAGGTGGATAAAGGAGGGGGAGGAGGGAAGAATCCTCGTCTATCAAGGGTCCCCTCCCTGTCTATCTTTTCTGTGGCAAAGGACTGATGCTGAGACGTGGGGAGGCCAATCCATTTTGAGAGCCATTACAACGATACTGTGGGACAAAAAGTGGGTCCAATTAAAATTAAATCAATGACTACCATCCTTACTGTGAGAAAAAACACACACCCATACTTTCATTTTTCTTTTGAGGGATACCCACAATACATTTCAGAGAGATGTAATAGAGGGGGGAAATACATGCTCAACTGCAAGTACTTATTTCAATCAATTTCCTGGAGCTGGATTTCACAGGTCACTTGCTGATAACATGCTGTGGAATAATGCCACAGTGTGCTTCTCAAAGCCTACCTGACAAGTTGCCTGACAGTGGGGGAGTGTGAGCATGTGTCACGTCAGCCCTCTAATTGGACCTTCCTCCGTGGAACCTTGTCGCGCTCCACACAGGCTCACAAGGCCTTCAAACTGGGCCCATCTAACTTGGCAACTGGTGTCTGCTCCAGTCCCGTGGAGCCGGTGCTAAATACCAGAGTCGTAATGAGACAGGGAGGTATGGGGATATGGCTAAGGGATAACATGCTTTGACACATGCTAAAACTGTTGTGCTAACTGGTTACAACCCACTTGACTGTGGCAATGACATTTATAAATGCCCGTTTCATCCTTACATACAGTTCATACTGCGGGGGAAACAAATACTGTAGATTACAAATTGTCCCCGGATCTGGAATGCTGTGTTTTAGAATATACAGTTGTTATGTAAGGTATTTGGCGTGTCTCCTTCTTAAGCTGCTATGTTTACATACCACCTTGAATGCCTTTGATTATAACATATCTTTGCTGTAGGCCACACCCCATCACTGACCAGCAACCATTGGAGGACCCAACCCAACCCTGCAGGACAGGAAATGTAAAGGAAGCTCTCCATCTGATCAGCTTCTGAGTCTGGGACTTCAAAGTGACTGCAGGGCGGAGAAGAGTGTAAGCCCAGTCCCAGTGCCAGAGCTAAGCAGCACAGGACCCTATCTGATGCGGTCTGATAAAGACGTCTGAGTTTGTTTATGTCCGGTTTTTTTGGAAAGGAGGGACCAACACTTTAACACAAAATTTAATTTTAGATTTGCTCTGTGATTTGAGACAAAGATGTTGCCAGTTTCATTTGGGTTGATACCCGTTGTACATATTGCATCATTTTTAGCATTCATTAAGCAACAAATTGTAGCAGAACCTTGAGTAAAGAGAGACCTCATTCTGCACCTTCTATGCCTTACCAAGCTGACATTTCTTGATCTCCTCCAGTATTGAGTGAAGCACACATGACCCCTTTGTCCTTATGTTGATGAATGACTGTCTCATACCCATTTTGTCAGATTTTGGTGCAGTGGAGTCGATAGCGTCACCTTGACGAGGAAAGTTTGTGATCCATCAGCCCTCAAGGCTGTCTGGCCCTCTACTAAGACCTGGCAAGAGCAGCTCACTGTATGGGGCATCTCCTCGAACCAGAATCCTTCACCCAGTGTGCTGCGATCTTGTGAGGTCAAGCGAATGGCTCTTATTACTGCTGCTTTACAGTGAGAGGAAAAAAGGAAAAAAAAAACACTTGACTTGTACTAATAGCTGAGAAGCCATGCTGGTCACCAAAGGGCTGAAGACGAAGCACCCTGTCAATGCCCAGCTTGGGAAATTAGCAAATAATGTTCCCTTCCCCCTGACAAATGTGTGACAGCTCGCCTTCGCCAATCATTCTCTCCTAACGTTATGATGCATGTCCTGGATCCCCACCGGAGGATACAGGCGAAGTTTACTGACCCTCAATTTACCCATGACAAATGGGGTCCTGGTAAATGTGCGTTTTCTGGGGCACAGAAGGGGTTCATTTTAAGCAATCCTGGTTATGTGGATGTCACTGATTAGGATAAATAGTGGCTGAGTGTGTTAGGACTGCTTGCAGAACCATATTACCAAGGGCCTGCATCTCTGCCCCTGGAGGGGAGCTCTCATGGAAACTTGGCTAAGATAGAAAACCAAAAGCTCTGATGCAATTAGAAGCTTAAATTGGATAAATTGTACAGTTGAAGTTTTTATTTATGACGTACTCTTTCATACAGCGTTGTAACTATAAAGTAAAAAGGTTAACATGGTGCAAATGGGCCTGAAAATTAAGGCGTTTCATTTGAGAAAAACTGTGATCAAAACAGAATGTTCTGGTTGTAGAACTTAATGAGTGGAAAGTATAATAAAGTATTGACCTCAGGTACATCTAGGACTTTCTCCTTTTGATTTTCTGCAACCTTGCTGACAGCTGGACAATGGATAACCAATACATGGATTAGACAGAGGACAGGCTAGCAAGCTCTGAGGGACAACATTTTGTTAGAAGGCAAACGTCATTCTTTTAAAAATGTGCCAATTAAGGTACAAATACATGCAGTCTATAAAATACAACCCACTTAAATTTTATATTCTACGTCTGCTGGTCTCATTTGTGTTTAAACAGGCAATATTCAATGCCAGCAGTATTATTTGACATACACTATGGGGTGCTCTCCCTGTCTCTGAGAATGGATTGTGAGTTTTGGAACCATTCCAGGGTTTCAACCCGAGTGACGACGTGTCCCTTTGCTGTTCCAATTGGCTGCAGTCTCCTCTGTGTTGACTTTTGGTAATTTGTGATAATTTCTTAAATTGAGCAAGTTAAATCTCCACAATTAGAGTGGCGGTGCAAGAAGAGTCAACATGAAGGGGAAAAAATGTCCAGAAAGGCACTCCTCTCAAGCTGTGCTCTCAAGCCATGCGCTTTGATAAACCAGACTTCCGATATGCACATGTTGCTCTCCAATATGAAACTGGAACATTTTGTGCCATTTAGGACGTCGTTTCACTACATGCTCTTTTCAGCCCATGTAATTTGCTATTGTTAACTCCAGGTCATTTCAAACCCACTTGCCTGCGTAGTACCATTTATTTTCAAGTGCTGTAACACATAAAAGAAAAGCTATGGTTTGAAATGAGCTGTTTCACTCTTAAATACATGATCCGCTCCCTTCCACTCACTGTGTCAGCCCATTCACTTTTTAATGTCTGAGAGAAGTAGCTAACATCCTTTCACCTGGCAATTACTGTACATATGGAGCCTGTGATATCTCATTCTAGCGTTACCTATTCTGCTCTCTTCAACTGGCTCATTCTCGCAAATTCATTCTCACTCAAGCCTCAACACTTGTACAATCAGGCAAGGCCACACAGGGAATAGCAGAGCAGAGGAGCTGAACCTGTCTATTGGTGACTTTCTCTTTTAATTCAGCACACTAATCAATTGCACCACCGTTCCCTCCAGGGGTAATTGTATCTTTATACTAACTGGAAGTGAGTAGGAACCAAGGGAAGACAGAGAAGAAGAATGGAGGGGGTCAACAAAGATAGAGAGAAGGGGACACGTTTCCCCAGTAAAACCTGATGGTAATCATCCCAATCCGCTTAGCCTCTGTGACTAATGGGGTCTGTTCTTAAGGGACCTGGCACTTTCACTAGGGTGCTCTAGAAGCCATTAATGTCTTAACTTATACACCTTCTCAGGGCTGTGTAGTAACACGTGTACACACAGGCACACTCACACAAACAGACACACATGCACTCAGGCAGCCACACTACACTCCTGTTTCATTATCCTGGTGCCTTGTTGGCCTCTGCTCCGCTCCTGCTAGGGAGGTTAAATGCAGGAGAGCTGGGCCAGACTGCACGGTTGGAAGAGAAGGGGACGGATGACTGGGGGTGGTAGCGGCAGTGGATTGGGGGAGCGAGAGGGGGTGGATTTGATGAGAAACAGCTGCCCCAGGATGGAGGGGTCTGGATGGGGGGTTTAGGAGGTGGAGGGGGCGAGGGGGCAA
The DNA here is from genome assembly GCA_013358685.1 of Antennarius maculatus. NCBI lineage: Eukaryota > Metazoa > Chordata > Actinopteri > Lophiiformes > Antennariidae > Antennarius > Antennarius maculatus. The sequence goes on along the minus strand of CM023616.1, from coordinate 13,337,935 downwards.
GCCCCACTTTGCAATTCTGCCGTGCTCAAGGCCAGGGCGGTGCTGGAGGGCTCGGGTGCTTGGGGGGAAGTGAGAGTGCTTTGACGCGCCCGTGGTCCGGTCTTCCCATCAGAGTTAGAACAGACAGCGGGTTCCAGGTCAGACAGGCTCTGACCCCCACAACCTCTGTCTCCTCAGCAATGATGACAGATAAGACCACCACTTCCTTCTGTTAGCCACGATAATCAGATCCGCTACTTATGTGTGACACACACCCTCTCGCGCTCACACCCACATATCTCCCGTGTCTCTTTCCACACTTTGTCTCCTGCAAATTTATATTGAGAACACATGAGAATAACTTCGGACTCACTCATGCACTTAACCGGGATATTGTGTTTCTAATCTGATTCATAAAAAAAATGAAACCACATTTTGGCTCACGAAAAGTCAACAAATTAGCAGAACGCATTATCTGTCTCACAACAGGGCAGATAAAGAGAACTGGGAGAATAACTTATCCTGACAGCTTAAGTTGAACAGAGCCTGGCAGTGCCCTTGTATGATGGCAGGTCAGAGGGAGATCAAGTTGCACTTGTAGGTGCCTCCCCGCAAAGAGAATCTTTTCGCTTGCATTGCAGTTCTCACACATTTTAAAATTCAGCAAGCTGGGTGCTGGTTAGTTCATTAGAAGCACTTGGACTTGGGCTGAGGGTTCCATCCAGATAGAGAGGAGAGAAAGGAACAAGGGGGGGGCAACTGAAGCCTGGAGAAGGAGGGGTGGGGAGGGCGACAAAAGATTTCAACTCACCAGTATAGACAAATCTCCCAGGGGCACCTTTGCAGAACTGCTTGGACTTGTAGGACAGCGTGACTTCCACAACACCAGGGATGTGCCGAGGTGGAGTCTGGACACGGATGGCGTGTGGAGTTATCAGCTGGATTACAGAGGAAAGGAAGAGAAATAAGTCCTCTACAGCAGTAAACTAGTCTGTGTTGTTCGCACTACTGACCACAAAACTTTATTTGAGACAAATAAATTCCTCAACATGAAACCAGTTGAATTTCAAAAACTGAATTCTTGTCAAGTCAATACCAGGGGTCATACCTCACTCCATACAAGCATGGTTCCAAACACGACTTGAAGTCCATCGAAGAAGTTGTCTCCTATGATGATGACAGTGGCACCTCCAGTGGTCCATCCCTCACTTGGGCTGATAGCCTTGATGCACGGGGTGGCTGCTTATCCAAGACAAAGAGAAGAGCAAATTCAGCACCCTAAGCCTCAACAGGAAGGCCCATGTCACTTTCCACAAAGACACATTACTTCATCACCTCTACGCTCAGCCCTCCATGTCTCTCACAAAGACATATCATGGAAATTGCCCCTGGAAAAAAAAATGATGGATTTGTCCTTTAAGGCATGAGAATCAAAACCATTTATCAGCGCAGTGGAGAGGTGTAGTTAAGCAGACCCTTCAAATGGTCCACTTCACAAAGGCTAAACGCCGGGCTCACCAAGAAAATGATTTGATGGAGCAAATTATGTGTCAGGGCAAATGTAGCTATCAGAATTGATTAAGCATGCACCCGCATGTACAGTAAAATTTCAAAGTTGAACACATCTCAAATGAGTCAAGAATACTGGCTGTTAAAGTGGAAATGACAGGCTAAAGCTTTGCTGCTTCATGTTATTTCATTACCTTTGTTCTGCATATGTAGTACAATGCAGGCAGACTGAATATAGTTTCAGGTTTCATAATGTGAAATGCATTCATGAATTATTCAGGTTGAGTTTCTTTTTCCTTTCTTTTTGTGATCGATTCAATCCATTTCATATTGTTTATTACAGTGCTTTTCATCTGGCATGACTTCTCCTGTGCAGCCCAGTCATTCATCAACAGTCTGGGTTTGTTATTATAATCTAATTTGAGTGATCTGGTGCCTCACATTCACTGTCATTTGATGCATTACCTTAATATGGCGTTCAACACAACACCGTGTTTACAACAGAAATAGCATGACAGCTTCCCATAAAATAGCAATATCAAATTTAATCTATTTCCATCAATATCTTTTAATACAGTATGAATTGTGCATGTTCTTTCCCTACTCCTCAAAATTTGACCAACTATTTCAGCAAGTTCTTTTTCTTTATTTACAAGTTCAGTTCGAAACCTCTATTATCCCTCCCATCTAGTAAGTAAATCACAGCCAGCCATTGTTGTATGGATCACCTCAGACAAGACATCTCCCTTTGTTTGCCTTGCTGTTGGGTCTGTTCAGGTCATGTTTGCTCTCTTCCCCTTCCCATAAAGTGCACACACACACATTGGTACTACAGGGAATCTGACTTTAACAGGCGCTGTTGACTTCATGCTAATCACCTTGTACAGATTTTCATTTGTGAGGCCTGGAGGAGTGACATTTGCTTTCCTTAATTGCGAAGTGAAGCGTCTGAAAGAGGACCAAACCTCTATGGGCATGCTGGGCCCCCTCTAAGGGCCTGACCTTCATCAGTGCGGACGATTACAGCAAATAATTCACCCTTCAAAATTACTGTAAACAAATTGACTTTGGGGATGGGGGGGTGGGAGTGAGGGTGGTGTAGCTGCAGGAAGGAGGAGGAGGCAAGAAGAGGGCCTGATGGTGACGGTGACTGTTGGGGGGCAGCTGCAGTCTGAAACCTACAACGGGCATACACAATCATGCACAAATGCACACAAACACAGACACACCACCTCAGAAATCCCAATGCCCCCACCCACACACAGAAGGAGCCACGGAGAGGGAAGGACTGAGGCCCTAAGCCGTCCACCCTTCTGCCTAAAAATTTGCATATATCTCAATGCGCAGACAGAGAAGGGAGCATGTGCTGAATGGGGACCGTGGAAAAGTGGATTACACAGTCAGCGCTGGCGATCTGATGACAAACACGCACAATACCCCCGACGCAGATGATAGGCATCATGAAAAATGAACGAATGAGAATGCAAAGAGCAAGTGTTGAGTGTTGCATCACTGAGAATATGCAAACTTTGGTTTACAGGAAAGGAATATCGCTTGGATTAAATTCATGTAATTTTTATTTGGTTGTTTGTCTGTGTGCGCATGTGTGTGTGCACGTGGGTTTGTGTGCGGGCAAATACATTTATTTCCAGATCCTCTTTGCTCTGAAGTGACCAACGCCACCGATCTGTGATCTGTCCCAATGTTTCTCCTCTCTGGCGAGGGTTGCCCATAGAGGACGTCAAACTGATCTAAGATCTGAGGAGAGGAGGTCCCAGCTCTTGTATTGTGACACTCAAACAGGTCTGATGTGGCCCCACGAAGCTGTCCTTTGTTCTGCCTGCTGAAATGTGTTGTAATTGTGCTATGGGATGTCCAGATGGTCGGTTGATAGTGCAGCTGATGGGATTATACCTTTTACCTCTCCCTGGGCCATCTGTTCTCTTTGACTCTCTCTCCCTCTGTTTCTCTCTTGCTCTCCCCCTGCCTCTCTCTCAGCTCTCGACCTCTCTCTCTCACACTCTCTCCTCTTTCTCCTTTCCTCCTCTGCTTTTTCTCCCTTCCTTCATTTCTTCCTCCCTTTCTTCCTCTTACGCCCAGCAGTCTGGATTCACTTGTCTTTATTGCATAAACCCTAACAGCATTACAGCCACTTGGCATGCAAATGAGGCAGGAGCTGCAGGCTCTATGCTGAGTCTCCTATATTGTCTGGGGCTCTATAATGGTGAAACTGAGCTAAGGAACGTGTGTGTATGTGTGTGTGTGTGTGTGTGTGTGTGTGTGTGTGTGTGTGTGTGTGTGTGTGTGTGTGTGTGTGTGTGTGTGTTTGTGTGTTTGTGTGTGTGTGACAGGCAGAGAAAGACAGAAACACATAGTCTGCGTGTGCGCCAGCACTGCACAGTTTGTGTATGTCTGTATGTGTGAGGGGTGACGGTGTGTGTGAAAGACTGCTATTCGTGAACATGTTTATGCACCTTTGAGCCCGACTCTATACACGTTTGAGTGACAGACCGCCACAAAGCACATTCATGTCTGAATGCATAATATGCTTGTTGTGTGACAGTACACATAAGTGAACAAAAATGTCACATGGTGAGATTCGTTCTGTCATCTTTTGGCTATCCCATTTCTGCACCAATAGGGGGCAGCACCTCTTGATCAATGCACTGAAGGCAGTACAAGAGCACTGTGGGCTGTAGAGGAAGGATGCCTCTCTTTTTTAACCACACAGCCGGCATATCTGAGACGTCCTGCCCAGTGAACTCACAAAGAAGAATGTGTTGCTAATTTAAAGCACGCTGTCTGTCTGTCTCCAGGTTGTCAGAGAGATATGGAGGACATGGCTGGAGTTACACTTTATGACCCATGTCTTCTTTCCTCATGTGTCACATCTCTGTTTGTTAAAGGTGACTCAAACAAAGCGGGTGATCATTGTCTGATGCGTGTTAAATTAGTTTGTTATAGAGTCTGGGAGGGGAGGAAAAAACTTGTGAGCCCACACACATCTGAACACAGAATAGTGTATTAGTTATCAGACAAAGACATGTTCAACTGGGCGGTTGACAATGGTGTCTTTTCTTTCTTTACGGGGCATCAGTCTGCTGCTTTGAAGAGTGTGGTGAGGAGAGGAAGAAAAGGATGGGTTGGGATAACCTGTAAAGAACAGGAGAGCACACACACACACATACACGCACAAACAACACATGGAGTCCCATGGGAGTGGAGGAACATGGAGGCGAGGGCTCAACCTCTTTAATTGCTCCCCTCATTAAGAAACTGGTTGCTAGGCGATCCACACCTATCGTGTCATAAACGTGAAACACACAAACAGAACGTCAGCGAACATAATGACTTTGGTGCTCCGGGCAGGACTTTAATTATTTGATTTTGTTCTCCAGTAGAGGAGTCATTAATAAAGACAAAAACAAATAGATTAGCTTTTTTCCCCACTAGGACAAGAGAGTATTGAGATATATTAATTGTCTAGATTTTTTTTTATTAGTTGTTGTATTAAACATTACATTTGCTTTTGGTGATGGAACCATTAATGCCCATTAATGTGTGGAGAAGCTTGCTTTAGTTAGTGGTGTATATAAACTGTTTGCCCAGCCATAATTGGCTCTTGAAATCTGAAGATAAGCAATTTGCACAATTGGCCCGAGTCAGTCCTTTCCTTTTCTTTCCTAATGTCTCAGCTGTGTGTGCTCCCATCAGCAAGCGGAGGCCACCAGGGTCATAAGGTTATGTTTAGTGCATTTTACTTTTTGGATTTCCCATGGTTTGGTGGTCCTTCTTTTCTCTCTTTTTGGCTGAGCAGGCAATCAGTCTATCATATGGAATCAGTTGGAAGAAAAACAGTAAGTTCTGTTTTTCTCATAGCCCACCACACACACACACACACACACACACACACACGCCGTCAACCCACCCTTCCCTCCACCCTCCCCTCTTTCTCCTTCCTCCCCCTGTTTCAGCTCTCTCTCACAGCTAAATCTGCAGAACCCAATGACAGGAAATTGAGCTCACAGCCAAATTCTTAAGCAATTTGATCATGTTTCACATAAGCTTTTAGGACAAATGTAGGTGCGTTAGGAGACGGGAAATAGTATAACATTAAACTCATGACTTTGTCTGAGTATTATTGTTTTCAATGATTATAATCAAAATGATTAAAAAAAAAAAACTCTGATAGAAACATACTATTTCCAGTCAAGGGTCAGCGTATGAAGGAGGCAAAAAAGCAACTTAAAAAGTAAAAAAGTGAAAGTGATGGAAAAACAAATGATTCTAGTGAACTAGAAGCGCTTAGTTGTGTGATTAAAAAAAAATAGGACGATGCCTGAAAGAAACTATGAGGGAAAAGGAGCGTAGCAAATTATAAGATGTAAAAAATGTGCCTACCATTCTCCAGATAAGGAGGCGTACCTTCTGAAGGGTCGAGTCTGCGAGCCCTTCGCCCATGCTTGGAATTGTTATGTACGAACATGTTGTCAGAAACAGCCAGGACATGTCCGTCCACATTGACGGTCGTCGATACGACAACCTGCAACAGGGGTGAAGATGAAACGTGCAATTTAAATACAAGGAAGTGAAATACATTTTATAGATATTCTCATTAATGTTGTGGGTTAAAAGGTGTGAGTAAAAGTTTTTAAAATTATGTTGCGTCTGTTTTTGATTAATATTCGTGGTCAAATCTCTTAAATGCTGTGGATGTAACTTACAGTTCAGTATATCTTGCTTCTCAGCTTTTTTCTTGCTTTTTAGTGGCTTGATTTTATTTGAAGCTATTTATTTAACACTAAAATACAATTTACCAATCAAAACCAAAGCTCAGAATTATTGATCCGCTCTATTTAACGATGGAAGGCCTCCCTTTGAAATATCACCACTGTCATTAGCAACTGAACCGTGCTCCATCCAATCACTCAACAAACATTTTACTAGGATCAGATTGCAAACCACACTCCATATTTCATAATGCTTATTTTTGTTGTTGTTATTTTGGCTACCACATCTCCAAACAGTGAGCCGCATGTGAATGGCTAAAGTGTTTTTGAGCCGGAAACAGAGAGCCCCTCTCAGGTTTGCTTCGCCGGTGAGTGACCTCGGTGTAGCAGTGGAATTTAGGGGGGCGCTTTTTTTGGTTGGTTTGGGAAAGGTGGGGGTGTAAGGGGAGGAGGGGGAGAGGAGGGGAAGTGAAAGAGCTCCATTCTTGTGAGCAGGTTCAGAGCTGGGCCAAGCTGAGGATGATGGATTGGGCCCTCTCTGGCCTCCAGCTGGTTTTGGGGGTAATAAGTAGAGTGGAAGGCATGCAGAATACACAACCAGAGAAAACACCTATAGTAGAGCATCTGGGAAAACTATTTGGGGAAAAATGGCTTCGTAACTGTTGGACTATGGACAAGGGATTATTGTTTTAAAAAAAGAGAAAGTCCAATATATTGTTATTTCAAACTTAATGCGCATGTTTCAAAAAAAACAACCAAAGTGATGCCACAACTTTCCTCCTCCTTGCGTTCCTTTTGGCACACAGGAGTGAGAGGTGAAAGCCCTTGGCTGTCTTGGCTGTCATGCATCAGTCCACATTCACCCTCAGGGAAGATTTGAGTAGGCAGGGGAGGTCTGATGGTGACATCAGGAGGGGACACCCTGTCTTGTCTGTTTCATGTCTGGGCTTCCTCCTGTAGGATGCTGGCTTGTGTGTCTATCACAGAACAGTGCTGTCACTGACAAACGCCCCCCTGCAGTTTTTTGTTATTCTGATAGGACAAATCACACTAAACTCCTACTTTCTCACCTTGACCTAAAGGGGCTGCTTGTGGTGAAAATGTCTGTGTAGGATGAATGCATGGTTGGATAAATAGATCGAGGAGGGCGGTGGGTTGTTGGGGGGAGGTCGATAATTTCAAGGCTCAACAACCTGTGGGTTAAAGAAGCGGTAAAAGTGCTCAACAGTCATGTCCTTTTAGTGTAAATCGCTTTCCTGATGTCAGCCCACAATAAAGATGGTTTTCAGATGGTTTAAGATGGATTTCAACGGCTGCGCAGTGAACTGCATATGCGTGAGTATAAGTGCATGCATATGTGCGTCAAAATGAGGGAGCTATGTATAAAAAGGAAATATATTTCCTTGCAGGGTATACATCCATACATGTGGGTCTCAGTGTGCGCGTGTGTTTTTTGACACGTGTATAAAAAGAATGTCTTTCCACTGCCAGACAGATCCTGAGTTAACACTGTTGTTACATGTGGTCGGATTGTCCTCCCCTTTGCGCTGAGGAAAACTGTCAGGAACACAATTAATGACACTCCTAAATCCTAGATCCGTATTTGTGTCAGAGGATATTCACTAATAAATATTCCATTCGGAGAGCACAGGGCAGAATCCCCTCACTCTCTGTTTCCTCAGGTTTGGCCTCTTTCAGCGCTCATGATTGAATTGCTTTCATATGTGATGTGTAGTTTATTTGTGCATTTGCACACCTGCTCATATCTGCAAGCAGAGAAACACAGAACCAGACAGAGCATATGGAGGGGAATAGATTTACCTGGAATCTCCGCATATCTCGTGGATTCCCTGCATTCTTCAGACAGTTCTGATTGCACTTGAGAAAGAACTTTAGGAAGAATCTGAAAGACAAGACAGAAGAAAACCAGAAGCTGTTACTATGATATCAAGAGCTAAAATACTCAATGGCAAAGTTGTGGAATATTTAAGAAAAGAAATGTCCCACCCACGCCTGATGCATTCATCCAGCCATTCAAAATAAATCATCACATTACACTTTTATCAGTTTGAGGAAGTTGCCGTATTTATTATCCGCTCAAATACAAGAGCATCCGTCTCTTTGTTGTCTCATAGCCTCACCTGAGTTCATGGGTCTTTCCTCACACCCATCTGCCACTAATATGCAGGAAGTCACTTGATATTCCACCCACCTCTTTAATCCCAGGACACCCCCTGTGCAATTAAAGTTCTCCTGTTCAATAGGGAAGCAAATGAGGCCCACCTGTGACCAGGTCTTGTTTGAAGAGCATCAGGGATAAAGGACCTAACAAGGTGAGAGCGCGCCACAAAACTTATAGTCCTGTCAGGCAATTAGGCGGACACTCCTGGGACCACGGTATGCCACACACACAGACACACAAGCATAACGCATAGACAAACCCATGCACTTGTGGGTGGGTGAGGCAATTATGCCACAAATTACAACCTGGCTAATCGTCTCTGAACAAATGTCACGTCTGAGTGAGATCTGGGCTTGGTTAGTTCGTAAGCCGCCTTCCTTGCCTGTTTTCTCTCAGTCGGTCACGCAGAATCTGTTGATAAAGGCCCGCATCGAGGGTTGAATATCAGATGTGACTTCACAGATATGAGATAGTTGGAAAAAGAGGAAGATTAACAACAAGGCCAATAGGAAAATTGTGTCAGATGTAGCCCATTGTGTAAAATCTCACATACAACCGTGAAGAAACAATGAAATTGACTTGCTGTTTTTGCAAGCTCTCCCAGCAGAATCGTGACTGATTGTGCTAGTGCTTTCTCCGATTCATTAGAATTTATGCCATATTTATTTTTCATCACATTGCACTGCTATTACTATATGCAATAGTGCGGTTTCCATTGTAAGACTACCCAGCCGCACTCACAGCAACTCATTGGATTACCATAGATTGCACCACAGATTGCATGGCCATTTCATTCAGCTAAATACAGTGGCTTGTGTGGCCTCAGGACATTTTCACAGGACGCTTTCACAACACTTAAGACTTCTCGTTTGTCCAGCGGGATCCTAGCCAGGCCATAAATCAGAATCTGAAGTGACCCTTCTAACCCGGACCACATTAACACATGCGCTGGTCATTTAGAAGTGTTCTTCGATAGACTCCTATACCTTGTGTTGCACTGGGGGGCCCAGGAGGGAAAGGAGAGGTGAGAAAATATTTTCCCGTCCACATCCAAGGAGCTTTGGCTCGGACATCAATAAAAGACGTTTTAACCCATGCCAGAATGCTGATTGCCTGTCAGTGTGTGGCGAGGCCATAAAAAAAACCTGACTTGTCATTAGTGCATTTCGCTTGATTGTGTTCACTGTGTTTTCAGGTTGCATCTGTTGGCTGATCATCAAAATGACCATTATGTACTCTAATTCCCTGACCCTGTTTTTATTTCCCCAAAGAGTCATAATGTAGAGCAGCAGACATCTGCGGAAAGCAGACCTGAAATACGACTTTTATTTGTCTGTCGCCTCTCGTACAGATTGGGTAAGGCTTGTGTGTGGATGTTTGCTGGTGCATATGTGTGTGTGTGTGTGTGTGTGTGTGTGTGTGTGTGTGTGTGTGTGTGTGTGTGTGTGTGTGTGTGTGTGTGTGTGTGTGTGTGTGTGTGTGTGTGTGTGTGTGTGTGTCTGCATGTGTAAGTACATGCGTTGCCTGTTGGTAGACGATTTATGTCAGAGCGAGATGGAATACATTTCCTAAGCAAAGCATTGACTTCATAAAAGACATAGATTATTTTCGGAGTTACTCTTGTCTCCTTTCTTGGATTTTTTTTAATACTTCCACATCGTGTTTCTGCTGCAGCAAAACCAAAAGTTAAGAACCAATAAACCCCAGGAATTGAGTGCCCACGCCATCATAAAGTAGCTCCTTTATGTTTACTGTTATGAAAGCAATTAAGAACAATTTCTCTGCTAAAAAGATAGGCTTGATTTTCATAGTCCATAGCAGTGGCGGTGCTATAGCATCCATTACATTTGAGTTGGTTAAGATTCTCCATGAGCACAGTGCAAATTGGTCCTTGGTGGAAAGCAGAGCAATTAAGACAAGGCCTTTCTCTCTCTCTTTTACTTCTTAAATATCTACAGAAGTTTGTACTGGTGTTTTGGCACGCATGGAGACAAAAGGAGGTTGTTTAATTGTTTTTTAATGGGATATCAAGTCGTCGCTGCCATTAGATGTTGGCAATGGAGGGCAAAGGGGGATAGAGAGAAAGAATGAACTGCAATTAGGTTTGATTAAAGCTATCCTTCTCAATAATCAGCTGTTCTGACAGGACAGGGGGACCCTGGTGGCCGCTGAGATGGAGGAAGGTGTTGAGTGATATTAAGGCCAATGAAGGGGATATTAACATGGCTAATTAAAGCTCTTCCAAAGCCGGGCGAGGAGGCTCTCAGTGGACCGCACTGGATGAAATAATCGGCCAAGGCAGCTATCAGTTGGAGGAGAGAAAGAAAAGGAGTGCAGGAAGGGGTGGGGTGCAGTCCATTTCAGGGAAGGGGGGAGTAGAGGGAGGAATAGTGGGAGGCGTAAAGGAAAAACTATGAAGTGTGAAGAAAGACAAAGAGGAAGACATCGACAAGGATAGAGAGAAAAGACTTTCATGGCAGCCATGGAAGCTCATTTTTACATCAACCCACTCTGTCTGCAGATGTCTGCCAGTATAACCGAAATCTGACATCAGCTTTCATCTCCGACGGGGAGTCGTACTGGTCCACAAATCAGCGTTAAAACAATCCTGCTCATGCCTCGGTGTAAAGCAATTAATACGACTCTCCTGTAGTACCTCCATGCTCGCCCACTGCCGAAGCTACTAATCATGCCATAATGATTTCTCTCCCTCTGGTCAAAGGGGAAATAGATTGTCTCTTTAGTAATGCAGCGGGCTCAGCGCCTTCCACTCCCTGGCTTCACAGACCCAGTAATTGAGGAGAAAAAGGCCGACTTTGGCACTTTGACTGATTTGAGGGCTGCTAGACCCTCTTATCTTTACTCTGATCATTTTAGGCTGACACTCAAAGGAAGACCCGTCGCCCTAATTCTAGCTCACCCTCTCCCATCATCAAACAAAGAGGGGGAAAAGGAAAAAAGGAGAGAGAGGGGAAAACAAACAGGCGAGGTGAGGAAGGCCTTCTCTCATTTATATGGCCAACTTAATTGCCGGGTTGATGTCACTCATGCATAAATGTCCATCCCTTTGATTTGAGTGAAGAGGGCAAATAAGGATAATGTTGTATTATTAAGAGGGCCTCATAACAGGAGAGGTTTGCTATCCTGTCAGTTTCATTATTTTTTTATAAGTTAATTATAATTTTCATATTGTTTTAATGACTTGTAAAAATCCCAAGTTAATTGGAAGCTGTTTGAAATTATTGACGCTCACTGGCTTCATGAGTCAAATACATGTTTGTTTGTTTTTCCGGCACTACACCTTGTTCTTTATTGTACAGAAGAGCTTCCCAGTATTTGTTTAGGCTGTTACACAATACACTGACAGATGGCCACAGTATCTGTAAGAGTCAGGTATTGACAACTCTAAGCTCCTGATTGGTGCCCCAGCACTAATGACTAGCGTGCAATGTCCAGAGCCGGCAGCCATGACAGTGAGGTCATCTGTTGCAGGGCAGTGAGTATCGATCACCACCCAGCTCCAGCCCATCAGGCCCCAGCTGCTTCCCAGACTCAATGGGCCCCTGTTACAGGAGCCCTGTAAGAAACGGCTCCCAACACCAGACTACAATCTGCTGACACCAGATCTCTACGCTGGGATAGTAGTACACGGGTCAATAGTGTATCGGATTTCCAAAACGCCAGGGTCTTAATGTCAAGCCTCCTGCCTTCCCTACCTACTGCTCCAGTTATTAGGCACTCCACTGAACTGCATTCAGATCCCCATTGTGACAAAGCCGAGCAGGTAAAATGAGAAATAGAGACACTTATTCTGTAGATCTTAATCACCATGAACGCTTACTTATACAGCTGAGTTGGTCTTGGATATATGTGTGTGAGTTTTATGCCTGGGTGGCCAGGCTGAGCCGAGCTCTGCTTTGCGGACGTTTCTGTTGTATTCCAGTTCACCGCTGTCTTCTCTCATCAGGCAGGGTTGTTTTTCCCGCCTTAGCTGAAGTAAACCACAGCACATTAACAATATTTGCTCTACCCCTGTACAAGCGCCGAGGGACCAGACCCACAGATCCTATCACTTCTTTATCAGGGAACAAGTGCCTCACTATCCAACCTTATTGGGTTTGGGAGATTAACCCTTTCCACTCTCAAGCTCTGCCCATCTCCTCCGAGGGCAGCGAAGCAGATGTCTCTGTGATTATTATTGTTCGACATCAAATATCCCAACTACATTTCTCGGGGAATTTATTGGGTGTTTTCAAGGCCTTTTTTTGATTCTATTCTTTTTTTTTTTTTCAGCTGCAATTGTCGGCCCGTGTTGTTGTTTCATATTTCATATTTTCATATTTTTGTTGGCGCTGTGTGTGTGTGTGTGTGTGTGTGTGTGTGTGTGTGTGTGTGTGTGTGTGTGTGTGTGTGTGTGTGTGTGTGTGTGTGTGTGTGTGTGTGTGTGTGTGTGTGTGTGTGTGTGTGTGTGTGTGTTGCGGGGTGTCACAAATAATTTATGTGCTTTCGCTGCACCCTAAGATGTAGCCATGTCCCTCCATTCATCCCTCTTTACCTTCTCCTCCACCACCTCCCTTTCTCTCTAATGGGCAGAGTGGCATTGACATTATTTCACTTGAGGATCCCTCACTCTGTCAATCCCTCTTCATTTACTCCATGGCTACAGGACTCATTATGGTATCTCTTCCTCCTCCTCTCTCTCATACTTTTCCTCACTCTCCTCACCTCCTCCCTCCCTCTCTCTCTCTCTCTCTCAGGACACAGTTAGTTTCTTACTTAAGAGAATTGCTCGTCTTCACAAATGGTTTCACGTCAGACTCACTCCTAGCAAACCCCTACTGATTCCCTCCAGGCTTTGGGACAGGTTTACTGTAAGAGATTAGAAGAAGACTCTGAGCTCATGCTAACTATCCATCACTTGCTAACAGTGGACTAAGGCTGTGCACGTTATGCAGCTTTAAGCTCCCGTTCGCAACATACTGCATGTTTAGCCCCGAGCTTTTTCTCTGCCTCTCCCATCATAGCTTCACATCATGAGGCTGTGTAGTGTTGCACGCTGCTCTTTGTTTTACTCCGAATGCGCTTTTTCTCGACCAGGACTTTGAACACAATATAATAAGACACAAAACATAAATAATTCTGCAATATTGTGTCTTGCACCGCTCTATTGTCAAAATGAATCCAACACTGGATGCCATTACAGCGCCAACATCACCTACATCCAAACTGGAATTCATAAATATTATTGAGTCATCGCCAGCACCGTAAAAAAACATATGATGATGATCACTTGTAATAGCAGTCTCAATCGATGTCGGTCAGGAGGTTGCTGACAAACAATAACAACAGTGCATTAACAATGCAGTTCTCGGGAATATTTACTCTGCTCACCAGCTGGACAGCAGGTCATTTTTTTTCACGGTCGGAGAAATGTGGTGCTTTGATTACTGGTTAGCAGTGGAGTTTGAGGCCTTGAGGAAATACCAGTCAGCACCTCCCTGCACTCGTGAGATGGAAGATAAGCATATGTTGGAGTAGCTGCCCTGGGTGAATAGTAGTATTTAGGGTGTTGGATGCACGGGTTCTGCAAGGCCCCAGAGCAGGTCTACAATGACAGCCATACAGCCGGTTTCTCTCCGGTGGCACCTTAGAGTGATCAGACCCAGGCAGGATGCAGAGGAACGCTGTGGTACAGGCAAAGTCAGCGGGTGGGCTTTGACCATTGACCGACAGCCATGCTGGATCCAGCAGAGCGATGCGGCCTCATCTGCATGCCCATGTGTATTTTATAGAGAGATCAGTGATTCAGTGGTTTTTCTGTCTGCCCATGCATGCCCAAATGTATGCGTGTGTTTCTACATCATATTATTACTAATGTATAATACATACATCTAAAGTGGCTGTCAGGACTGGTCAGTCGTCATAAAACATGAAGCAGCCACTCTGACATCCCCGCCACATTAACGTTTTCTCAGAAGAAGGAAAAAAAAACACCCACTGTGGACTGTCATGTAGGCAGGGGGGATAGAGACAGAAAGACAGAGAGCGGGTCGGTGCTTAAAGCTAACAGGTAACCTTTCTGTGCACCTAGGACAAAGGCAGGGGGAAAAAGAAAATGTCAAATTAAGAGAGGCCAGGCAGAGAGACGTGGCTGCCATATTTGTGTGAAAGCCCAGTGCTGTTGGCAGGAGAGATGGCTGCTTTCTGATTCATCTGGGGCCGTATGGCAAAGCTTTGTCAGTCTGTGCGAGGTATAAATAATTCAGGGTGAGAGATGGCAATTACAGGGCCCTGCACAACCAAAATGAATATTTTATAAGGACTAAAACTGCCCTGGAATGAATCACACACACGGAGTCACACACACACACACACACACACACACACACACACGCACACGCACACTCACAGACAAGCATAAGTGAATGTGTGTACACGTAAGTACACATACACCCAAACACACACAAAGGTAGCACATATGAACCCTTAGCATAGCTGTTTTATTGTTGACAATACAGCTATTATATTACATAAAGTGCCGCGTTCCAGGTTAATAATCTCTAATATGTTTACATGTGCAACTTCTCCTGACATTAAAATAGATTTCTTGCTTTGTTATTCTGTTTAAAAAAATATTTACCACAAATAAATATATCCGAATAAGATTTTACTAATTGGTTGCCACATTTGAAAAACATTGTATTGTAAAAATCTACACACACAAAAAACAGCCTCCGGGGACTCTGAGCCTTTACTTTTGACCCTGTAAATATGGTCTTTGTATGTGAGCAAGGGGAGGAGGGGGGTAAAATGCTAATGGGAAAAGATTAAACCCAAAAGCCGCCTGGAGCATTTACCTCTAAAGGGTTTTGTCTGTCAGGTTTCCTGCAAAACTCTGTCTTTATAATTCTGAGACAAAAAATAACATTGTTCCCCAGTCCTGAGGAGCACATTGGCTTCGTTGAATGGCCATTGTGTGGACCTAGCTAATGATACCTTAGCTTTTGTGAGAGGGAGGCCAGGTAGGTCTGTGACATCAGCACCACACAAGTGCTTCTCTGTCCGGATGTTTAGGGAAGGATTTCATCCATGGTGGGAAAAGGGTATAGTGAATAAACAGGTCTTGCTTTTTTTCTTTTCTTTTTCTTTCTTTTTTTTGAACCAGCATTTTGTGCTTTTCCGTCAAAAACGATGGCATTCTGAGAAAAAAAAGTAGGATGCCATTATAATATATTATTTTTATTTTAAATCACCGTCATTACTCTTATTTGCTTGTATTAATATAATATACTGCATGCATACATTTCTGGAAGAACTGCTTCAGCGGTGAATGATGTAATTCCAGGAGTGTCTTTTCCCCCTCTTTTTTTATTTCAGTGGGAGTGTGGGCGTTTATTTGTCAGTCCAAAGGGAAGATGGCAACCCTCTGAGAGAGGAGAGACCCCAAGCATGAAGACACAGATCATATGTGTTGGAAAAAGTGACAGCGAGGCAAATGCTAAGAGAAAGCTGCTTCCTTACTGAGGCGCACACTGTTAGCGTTGTAGCTAGCTGTTGTGAAGGCAGCTGACAAAACCGTAGTGTGGCATGTCTCGCCCCGTTTCGACTTATCAAAGAATATGATTTGCAAATAACATGAGTCTCTGGGCATAGACTGGGCATGTAAGTATGTTGAACAAAGCCCCCCTGCTCTGCTGAGGGAAACCCATACTTGTCAGCTTGGTTCTTTGTCAGCAACCTGACAGATAAATAGACAGGACTTTGCCACTCTCTCCTCCTGCCTTATGTACACAGAGGCATGTGTCTGCTTTCACATACAGGTTGACTTACTTTAAGGGAGGAATTTGTTAAAAGATACCCCACCGCTTCTCAGGGCAATGACTGAAAATATTGTGGGCCACTTCAGATGGCCTCAAACGAAAAACAATGGGGGTTGATGTGTAACCAGATAAAACGCAGATCGAATAGCTGGGTCTAAGCACCACTACAGGGCTTATTTTTCATGCAAATTACTACTAATGAGCTTCCTGAAATCTGACTAATTATATCAAAGTGATTTCTTTAATTAGTTTGTAATAATTCCTCACATAAACATCATAGCAAACAGATTAAGCTATAGAAAAAAAATATCAATTTGTCACAACATATATGAGACGCCGAGCAGTTGATGTTTCTCCAAAAAAGCCAGCGCAAACATTTATAAAAGAATTAAACGAGTACTTAGAGGATGTTTGGTAACATTAAGAAAGCACAGCATTTGCATATTTGTTGGGTTTTCTCCACAATTTGCCATTTTAACTGAACAGAATCTGAAAACATGGAGGGAAGAGTGTGATGATTAAACAGGTGGAACTTCTGTGAGTAAGCAAGGTAATAATTCAATATTAAAACATAAAATACAAGATCTAATAATTTCCATAACAGTCATGGAATATTCTGTGAGGACGTGTCTCATATCAGAGACTACACCACTGACTGACTGAATTCAAATACCTATTGAAAAATAACAGATGACCCCAGAAGAGATAAGAAATTGCATTTATCTACCACTTTGCACCTCTTGTTAATCCAGCAACATTCCTCAAACCCCTGAAGAGTAACAATATCTAATATACTACCAGTCACAAGAGAACTCATACCACTACCGATCTTTCTGATACCCTCAATCTGCACTGAGATGGATTAAACATTCAATTTGTTACTCGCCAGACCACCACCTAGGTTCACCACTTACCATACAAATGGAAAACACGCTAGTAATCTATTAGCCTGCCTGGCCTGACACTGTATTATGTTGTATTTGTATTATATTTACTTCAGGGAAATTACGATTCAAGTCATATTTATCTTCATGTGGAAATGTGTGTCTAAATGGAAATCACCTATAGTGTGAGTGTGGATGCAGAGCAATACTAATGTGATCCATGAACCGTGCGATTTAGTCACCCTCTATGGATGCACTATGGGTTGATTCTACATATCAAACATGCTCTCCTCCTGTTAAAGCCCATACCCAGAGCCCCTGATGCTGTTTGATAATTATTACGCTTACATTACAACACAAGACCTTGCCTGTGGAGCTGGAAGAGCAGCCCCCTTCCCCACACACACACACAGACACACACACACACGCACCCACACAAACACGCGCACACACACTCTTTGTTATATACAGTAGTAAACAGCTTCCCAGTAAGCTGTTTGCACTTCACTGCCCGCTCTAGGAAATAAAAACAAAGAGAAAATTGGGGGGTTTGCGTCTCAGTGAATAAATAAGGTTGTTTTACTCACAGAATCTATTACCTTTTAAAACATGTGCCTAATGCGTTCAGCCTTTTCATTTTACAAACAAAGCCTAAATTAGGAATTTAAATACACTCGTTTTTAGATAACGGAATTAGCTTTATGACATCAATGTGAAAAAGTTGGAAGCCATCCATATCATTCCCACGCTTCTATTGTCACGTTAAATTGCAATATTAATCCCAGCTAAAACCAAGGTACTGTAGCCTTTATGCGGTACACTTGAATTATGCTATTGAAGTAATTGATAGTGATTCAGTCATTGAAGGTACTAATCCCATGATTCAGTTCATCTCTCTCAGTGCCATTTACCTCCAGATGTTTAGAGTTTGGGGTAATCAATAAAGAGGGAATAAAGATTGGCATTCACAATACTCTCCTTGACAAGCTCCAGCCGAATGTTTGTCAAGCAAATTAAACACACTTAGACTTTTCACCTGCTCCTACAACGACACCACATATGGCCATGAAGTTAAAAATAAGAAACTCTGCATACATTACCATGCATAATGCACAACTCCCTCCATTTAATATGCAAATTTTGTAAAATATTACTGAATACCTTCTGTTCGGAATGAATAAATTTGAATTGCAATTAGAATAATCTTGTA
Source organism: Antennarius maculatus (assembly GCA_013358685.1). Lineage (NCBI taxonomy): Eukaryota > Metazoa > Chordata > Actinopteri > Lophiiformes > Antennariidae > Antennarius > Antennarius maculatus. The sequence goes on along the minus strand of CM023616.1, from coordinate 13,319,621 downwards.
TAATTAATGAAAACTGTCAATTTTGGTTTCGAACTAATTTGATTAGCATGTTGATAGGACACTTATCAAGTTCAGTAAACTGTTAGATTAAGAAGATGAAAAAAAAGAATCTAAGGATAGTTTTTCTCAACGGCTCTGACATTTTCCCTTGGCATTGTAAACAAAGACAGTAGCTGGCAAACTTCCTAAATTGAGGGGCGAGAAAGGGAGGGTGGAGAAACAGAAAAAGAGAAATAGAGACGAGGACAGAGATAGAGAGCCTCTTGAGATAATCTGTGAATCTCAGTCCGCAGATGAAAAGGAGTCTATCGTCAAGGCTCCTGAGTGAGCTACTCATCTCTGCCCTCTGCTCTCCAGCTAAGCCCAAGTTTATGGGATTTATCTTGTGAACCATTTGTAGTTTTCACATCACATGATGAGTTAAAAACGGCACACAGCTTTTCTAAATGTTTTGAGGCTATAAATGTAGAGTTCTCAGCTAAAACAGACAACTGATCTTAGTCTGCAATTCATCTGAGAGTATCTATCCATTAGTGATCAACAAATTGATGTACGCCATTGTATAAAACAGAACCATCTGTACTGTCTACAGATGAACAGAGCTAGTGACCTCCTTTTCCCCTCTCTTTCTCTGCTCATTAGCTATCCTGAACCTCTCTCTTCCCTGCTTTCAGTTTTCCAACCCCCAAATGAGACCTAAATCGCTTGCAATACAGGTTAGCTGGAGGAAGGGGGGGGGCAAACATCTGTCGTGCTAGGTACCCACACGCAGCTCGGGGTATCTCCTGCGAGGAACTTTGGGGATGTTTAATTCATAAACGCTGTCATCCATGTAAACCTCCTGATTTCATAATGACTAACTCTTGGTGGTTTAATTAATTTAATAATGCCTTTCAGAAGCTATCAATGAAAGGGTCTCTGAAGTGGTGCATTAATTAGCTAGCGCCGATGCTAGCCCTGTCAGACTGGTGGTTGTCAAAAGTGGGGCAATGTGGAGGATGGGCACAGCTGAAGTCCTTGGGGTCAGAGGTCATGCCAATCATGCTCCTCGCCATACTTAATGAGTTATAATTTGTGTTGAGTATACACATGTATCAGGGTCAACCTGTGGTTATGTCCACAACTTTGCCACCTTGCTAGACGACAAGAAAATAACTGGGCAACAAGGTAGGCACAGTATGTCTCTAAGTGTATTTACATAGAAACTTCCTATTCATCACAGGCTTGTCTTTACCCTGTTATAGGCTTGATTTCATTATTGTTTTACTTTAATTACAATATTAGAGGATACTTTTCCACAAGATTATACCATTGAATGAATTCAACTTCATTAAAAGTCTGAGCAACTCAACGTATGAGCGCACAAAATCATCCAAAAGCCAACCAGATCATATTCCAAACTAACTCTGTGCATCTCATAAAGAGATTGTTTCCCCTTTTCATATTTCATAAATATGAACCAGGGAGGTTTGCGTCTGTGCCTGTCCATTTATTACCATAAAAATCAGCTGACTGAAGTATCCCACTATCTGTGGAGGCAATTAACTGTTTTGAGAGAATGCGTAATACGGGACTTTGTAATGGTATCATTTGGAGTCAAGGCACAGATGCGCCGTGCAGAGCCATACTGTAATTAGAGAGAAACGCTGTACAGGTTTTCCACTAATTAGCAAATTATGCTGAAAATAGCATCAAGCTAATTAACAGTTATTATGGCATTTTTGAAAGTATGACTTTAATTAGCAAAGTCCTGACGCAGGCAATTTCAAACTCGTCTGTGAGAAGATGAGGAAGAAAAGGAGAAAAAAAAAACACGGGGCATGATCAAGAAGATATCCAGATTATTATGATGCCGTCAAAAACTAAAGGAAGGGGAGAAAAAGCAGGAGGGGGAAAAGAGAAACAGAGTGAGTGAGTTGGGGAGGGAGAAAGGGGGGGGGGGGGCTGTTGGGGTAAAGCTTTTGTGTGTTGTGTCTGAATCTCCATCCAAATGAGGGGACATGTGTGCTGTGCCAGGTTGCCAAGAGGCAACGTGTGCCCAGTGTCAGGTGGCAGCAGCTCACCCCTTAGCTACCAGGCGAAGACGAGAGTGAGCTCAGCTGGTGCCCACAGCCACTCACTTATTCTACTCTGCTGCACATTAAAGGAGCCCTCGAGTGGAGCCAAGCAATGCCAGTCAGCCAACCTGACAACAACACTCCACCTCCTCTTCATTTCCCACAGTTCCTCTTGGCACTTCTAGGGACCCACCTTGGACCTAATGACGACTGCTGACGGCATTGAAATAAATTTGAAGAAGTCTGTATCCTCTCCCTTTCAGAAAGAAAACAATCTTCTCTGTTATTTCAGAATCGCTGTTTGGAGAGATGTCATTTGTTAACGCCACAATTACTGGTACGCTGGTTTAAAGCGATAAGTTGAAGAAATTTTTTTTTTTTTTTAAGACACCTGCGCAGAAGCTTTTGAAGGAAGTGTCACCAGTTTAAGTAAGGAAAAGCCTAAAAGAGGAGTGGAAGACATAGAGGAAGAGAAGAGAGAAGAAGAGGGGTGGACTGAAGGGTCTTTGAAGGCCCAGTGTGTGAGAGAGAACAGAAGTGTGCCTAGCCCCAGGCAGCCTACGGCTCAGGCCCATTAGCTAGACTGACCTTGCCCGCGCCTTTGTCTTTGTGCTCTCCTCCCGCTGCTTCCCCTTCTCAAGCATTCCCTTTTTGTTGTCTCTGGGTGAGATTGGGAAGGTGGCCATATCTTTCAGCTTTCTAAACCTCCCTACCCCCCATCTACCACACAACCCCCCCACCCCCCCACCCTCACACACACACACACCCCACGCCTTGCCTGGAGCCCGTGCCCTAGAGAGTTCAGCAGTGACACCCCTTGCCGGAAGCCACCTCTGCCCAGACAAGAACTTGGCTGGAGTGGTCAGTGCCCCAAAGACCCACGGAAAAAACTACATATCAGGGGGCCCGAATCATGGTGCTGCAGGCCTCGCATACATGTACCCACTCTGGGCAGCCTGCCTCTTTATTGCCTGCCTCTCATTTGAGAGGATGGAGCTTGGCTGCCAAGTTTTGACACCGCCACATATGGCCTCCTCCATCAATCGGACTAATCAAGCATCAAGGGGAGGCAGGACCAGCTTAATTGCCAGCCAGATATAGCTGCTCTCACTTGACGTGCAACCTGAAATAGAAACAAGTCTGAGGAGACATGACAGAAAAAAGAATACAGCCATTATTGTAATATTTAAATCTAATTTTAAATTTAAAATACACTTTTTGCACTCACTCTTAATCGACACACAAGTAGCTATTATATACATAATAGGCCAGTTATTTGAACATGACAAATCAACGCTATTGCAAATATTGCATTAATATAGCATCATCTCCTCATTAAAATGAGGATTATGTTCACATTTGTAATGTTTGGTACCTCAGGTTAGAGAAGTGTACAGCATTTTTTTTTCCCATGCAGGCTGCATTGCTCTGCTCCTCCAGAGTCCTTGAGGCGTTCTGCCTGCTTCTCTCAACTTCCTGTTTCCCTACACCCCCCACTGGGGGAGCAGCCACAGAATAACTTAGCACATGGAATGAGGAGGGGAGATCAACAGCAGCGATCCATTCATCTGGAGTTTCTCCTGTCACTCTCTCTTTCCGTTTGTAAACACTGAGGGTCTGTGGTCAGAATGGCCTTTTGTCCACTGTGTTTTTCGGCGTCTCTCTCTTATTCACTTCAAAGGTAACAAGTGACAGATGTCTGTCTTCTCTGTGGTCTTAAACGCCGAGGCGCCGCGATAGCATCTGGGCTGAATGTCAAACTGTGAATCTTCTCTGAGAATGTAATGTGGTTATGCCAAGCTCATTGTTATTAATGTCAGGGACACTGCCTACAGAAGTATTTAAGATACTCCCTGTAGTTCACAGCAGGGTGCATGCGGGGGGCAAGAGCGTAAAAATGACGAACAAAAAATCGAAAAAAACATTAGAATAGATAACAAAAGGACAAAGCGAGTTGATGAATAGCTGATCTATATTAAGATGTCCTGGCAAGTGTGCAACTTCCCAAAGAATCTCCTCTCTGCTTGAATAAATTTAGCAACAAGAGATGATAACAACAGAAAGAAGTGATATATGTTAAAGGAGAGGTTTTGCTTAATTAAATAGTTCCTTTGACTTATAAGACCTTAAAAAAAAGTGATGAAGGTGCTGGTGGGGTTTGGAGCTTGTAATCATTGCACAGCGCTGTGTTTATTTAACGTTCTCTTCTCCATCCTCGCCTGCTTTTGGTATTTACATGTTTAATTGAGAAGTGTGCTGCTGGTTTCTTCTGCCCATCTGCCAAGTCCCTTCCTCTTATCAGACTCATTCCTCAAACTGACAGCTCCCCCTTTCTGCATATCTCTCTTTCACTCCCATGCCACTACACTACTGATTCCTCTCTCTCCCGTTCTCTGACTGTTCAATCTGTCAAGGCCGGATATGAGTAATGACCATGTATTTTCCTGCAAATCAAACCAATAAGTCGAAACATGCACCGGCAGCCTAACAAGAAAATTCTGTATCACAGCTCTGCATCGGAAAACTCTGTTGTGTGGTCCAGGTTTTTTTTTTTTTTAAACCCACGTCTAAATCATCGCCTGTCAGACGCAACACGTGTGTCATTGTAGCCCCATCAGCCTGTTTCATTGTACACACTACCACCTCTGAAGAGATGCCCCTTATCAGTCGAGTGTCAGAAAGCCCCCAGCACCGCCGCCCCTCCTCACCTCCTTTCTAAATGCCTTTCTATTAAGAGTAGTGTTGTGTCCCTCTGATAGCGCCAGCTTCTCCACTTCATCATTCATAATCCCAATGGGCATCAATGCACTCCATTGCCGTTCTATCCACACCAAAGCCTTTGACGGTTGGTGCAAATGAAACAACCCCCCACCCCCCAAAAAGTGAGAATATGAAGAATTTAACATAACAGAGAAAAAAACGGACCAATAGGCCAAAGCACTTGAGTCATGAATAGTCCACTCCACTCCACAGCAAAGCATTGGCAACGCTTCACATGTTTGGAGTGGGTCTTCAGTCGGCTTTAATTCTTTCTATATGGCAGCAGACATATGGGCTTTCACGTGTGTGAAATAGCGCTATACTCTTTTAAAAGCTGTTCTATTTTAGATAACTGTACAGTACGACACGGGGAAAACAATAAATTCCCCCAGGTGGAGGAGTGCTGTGAAAATCAAGGAATGAGAGCCATATGAGAAAACGAGGAAGAAAAATATCTCTGCATTATGGTGATGGCGTAGGCTAACTTTCACTTCACTCAAAAAGTCTAAAATGATGTTCCCGCCCTTCGCAGCATGTAGAAGTCCCGCTGGGGGCCTCAATGTGATCAGCAGCATCCCCACCACGTCTCCTCATTATTGAGTAAATAGGTTTGGGCATGTCCTCAGTAAACAAAGCCAAGACTGACAGTTAAGGGAGTGAGGGGAGTGGAAGGCAGCCTCGTTCCCAATTAGAGTCGCCTCAGGCAAAACTTTAAAGAGGGGATCAATCCTACAGATCGCTAAACTGATCCTGTCACAGGCTGGGGATATTTAAACCGCGGTGCAGAGCAGAGCGGTGCAGGGCAGTTCTCAGTACAGTTTGACTGTGTGTGCTAATGACTTGGGGGTAGACTCTCTCACCAAGACACACACCCCACAGTGAAGCCGGCGTGATTGACGGGTAGAATCGGACCTCAGCTGCAGTTCTCGGCACAGCAGGGGCCAGATGGGGAAATAGTGATTTGTGTTTTTTAGTATGCAGCTCTTGCACTTACGGATATTCCCTAATTGTCTCCCTTACTTACCTGTGAGGCTGTTTCCCATCACAGATGCAAAGTACATTTCAAATTAACCTAGGATGTTTTGATTTTTTTTTTCACCCTACACCTTTGAAGACAACTTATTAAAATGTGCCAGAGGGGCTCATCCCTGTCTATCCAGTCAAGGGGAAAAGTTAACTCTCACTAATGTTGAAACAAAATAAAGGGACTAACATGAGGTGAATGAAGCTGGAGTTGTGGATATGACACCTGAGTTAAATCGCATACTCAATTCGTGACATCCTGCTAAAGCAGCAGATACTGGATCTTTGACTACAAGTGAGTAACTGGCACACTGCAACTCCCAGGCACACATGGGTAATGTGTAATGAGCTACCAAGCTCTCTGCAACAGTGGAGGAACTGAACATTTAAATGAGCGAATGATGCATTATGTATATCACTGAGGTTCCTGTGCAGGAATTAATCATGATCATAAAAGCCAAAGACAAAACAACATACTCAGGCCATTGCTAAATTGTTGTGATCGAATGCAAAACAAATTCATTTTTCATGGCATTAAAGATAAAGAAAATCTTAAAAGGTTTGGATTTGCTTGTCTGCGTCTCTTATTGAGAGTCATTCACTTTCAACCATATTTGCGGATTATTGCAATTCCCCGGTACAAATCATATCATGAAATCATGTAGCTGGGACATTGGATGTGTTCTGCTAATGCTCAAGGAAGATCCCCTGAGGGAGCCATTGAGTGGGGGAGAAGGGGAAAGAAAGAGAGGGAGAGAGAGAGAGAGAGAGGGGGGGGGGGGGGGAGAGGCAAATAGAGGGAGAGAAAGTGAAAGAGAGGTGGAGAGAGACTTACAGAATGGGGAAGGGAGGGAAGGGCGGATAGAAAGACAGAGAGGAGGGGAGGGCAGCAGCAGTCAAGCTGCACTTTATCCTGACAGATCTCCTTTACACACTAATTTCCTTGTTAAAGAAGAGAAAATGGCACTCAATCCGAAGAAATCCTTTTCTCCTGGAGCAGGCCTGTCAGCTGAGGGATGAGTGGATACAAGCAGAGCTTTCCTCCTCAGGCTAGCTCCCTCTGGCACACAGCAGCTAGGCTACCACTCACAGCAGAGCTCTCTATCTATAGTCATAATTAATACACCATCAGAATATAATGAACCATACCATGATACATGAATTTCAGTGGATGCCGTCGACAGCAGTCATTTAACCGCTCGTTGGAAATCAAATGTGAAGCGCATTGATTTCTTGATCATGTCATCTACATCACAAATGGCGTAACAAATCGTGTACAAACATTTCATGCTCGCTGTTCGTAAACATGCGCTGCAATGAGATAGTAAGTTACCCACCCTCCCTTCATTCATAATTCAAAGGCAAAGATGTATTTATCACCAAATTTGTAATTCAGCAAAGTGTATTAGCTCCGATGTGAAAATGGGAGAGAAGAAAAGCCTCTTTTATTTTAAGTCCGGGGTGTTAGCTGTTCAGTCTGGATGTTCTCATCTCCCAAGATTACTGTTTGCAGGGTGTGTGTCAAGACTACTTTTCAGAAATCTCGGTAACAATTCAAATGCGATCGATAAGGAGTGACAGTTTATTCTAAGGCTTAGCACGGGCCAAGAAAGAAACGTCTGGAGCATCAAGTTTAGGGGAATGAATTTGTTTTGTATTTGATTTTTCCATTAAATTTATCACCACTTTAAGTCTGCCTTTTCCCATCCCTTCTCATTCAGTCTCTCTCACTTTCTGCCTCACTCTGTCACTCACGTCAACAACAGGGCTGTAAACGGCTGTCAATTTCTCATCTGCGATTTCCATGTCTTCACTTTCATCCACTTTTGATTGCTTCACACCCTATACCTATGATGCTTTTAGTGCTCATCAGTGACCTTGTGAGATGATGGATAAAATTATGAAATAAATTTTCAGTGGCAGAGAGCTGCTGCCCTTCGTAACACTTCATCATGTGTGCTGTGGATGGAAAATAGTTGAGAAACATTTTCTTGCAAAGCTGCGTAATACTGGATAGGTACAAAATCATATTGTAAATCTATTACCACTTTGTCAAGAGAAACCACTTGAGGTTTCCTGCGTTGCAGCAGAAGGCAAAGTGGGAAATTCTGACCCTGAAAGTACTGTCCGATTTCTCTTATTAAAGTGTTTTCAAAATCTTTTCCCTTTTCAATTTAAGGGTCATTGAGGAGGCCAATCAGAGGGACAGGCCAGTCAGAAAGCCAACAGCGTGAACAGGACAGGAACCAGCTGATGAAATTCATCCATACTTCTCACTTATGATGACATGATTGATTTTCCCTCAGAGTGCTCAAATGTAGGATTGTCTTCCTACCCCCATCTCCTCCTCCATCCTGCCTCAATCTGCCCACCCACCCGCCAAGCCAACAGCTAATGGATAAAGCTTCTGTCTGTCTCAGGCATGGCAGAGAGTTGACGAGTGGAAGAACAACTGCAACGAATGAAGGGTGAAATCTGAGAGTGCAATTTTCCGTCTGTCAATCTCCCTTCAGGAGAACAAGTTGACCACCAATCAGCAGAGTCGATTCGGGGATGGCAGTTGATGGGAGCATTGTGACTGACAGCATCATGTCAGTACATTAACACAGCAATGAAAGACATAAAAAGGAATTTTTTGAAGGGCTCGGCCATTTATTCGATTCCTGGATGTGATTTGGGAGGATGGGACTGTGCTTTTCTGCCTTAACAAATGAACATACTGACAGGTTAATGCATAACATATCACTCCATAATTCATGGTTCTGAATTTTGGAGACTCCTATCATCTACAAGGTGTTTCAAAATACAACCAATTAAACTTTACTTAATTATTTAGGGTATAAAGTGAGGGAGAAACATGCCTGAAAAACTCTTGCTTGCAGTCAATTACGATAAAACTTTAATGAGCCTGGATAGAAAGCCATAAAAACTGATAGCCCCTCCGTCATGAATTATATATCCATATCGATTTTGTTTCTTTGCTATAAGAATTGCAGGTAATCGTATGTTACCACATGTAAAGTGCACTTCCCCAGCGAGGATAAATATTAACTATCAAATATATATGAGGTGTGTGTACATTTATGACCAAGCTCATGCAGAAAATGAAGAGCAGAGATGTCGAGGCAGGGGCCATTGGGAATGGATGAGGGGTGCCATATCTGACAGTAAGAGAGACCCTTAGCGGTGCTGGCTTGATATGTTACCTAGTTAGCGTCACAGAGAGAGGAATAAATAGTTCTTTATTATTTGTGGTTGCCATCATGTCTCTCCTAATAGACAGGCTATACTGAGTTTAAACCACATTATCCTCTGCGAGACCATCGCAATTACTCTTGAGAGGTAGGTCTGATGTGTGGATAAGGCAGGTCGTCCATGTCTTAATGAACACAAACAATGTGAAATAGAGGAAGGAGCAGTGGGGGGAAAGATAATGGCAGGGGAGGGCTTGTTTTAATAGAGACAGCACTAAGTTGTTTGCTATGATCTATGCGAAGTCTGAGAATGCTGAAAACCCCTAATGTTAGTTGTAGAGATCTTTTTTCATGATCCTATTACCCACTCAATCCACACCCTTTTCTCTCTATTTTGCCGGCAAACAATAGGCACAAATCCTGTTTAGTGAATCTCTGCTGGTGGACTTGTGTGTCTCGCTGTCGTTGTCACACAGACCTGCCTTGTCGGATGCCGGCAGAGGTTAAAGGGCACCAAACTGGATCACTGTGACACCAAGAGCTAGCAATATCCACAACACAAATGGCTCAGCGCTGGGTTAATTGATAAACTGCCGCTCCACTTCATTAGTCAGACAGACCAGGCTTAACGAACGAACACAGAGAGAGTGTCACTCTGAATATGTTAATCATGAATGGCCATTATAAGGCTCTTCCCTCTGCCTCCTCATCTTAATCTCCGGTAAACTACAAAGACGGGGCACGTGTACCCGCTTCAAACTCCGTGTACGCTTGTATCGACCAAGGCTATTTATCAGTGACAACAGAGGGAGAATGGGAGACAGACAGACGCAAGAGTGGTCCTTGGTGTTATTGAATATAAATATATAATAACCATGTAAAAAATGCATCATTTGGCCTTTTCACAAAGGCAGTTGTAATATAGCACTAGGTGAGCACTGTACTTGACGTACACACTGGAGGTGAGGGTGTCTGGGGAGAGCTCGCTGGAGCGAGAGGAGGTTTTATTGTTGCCCAGCCCTTCCGCTTAAGTGCACATGGCTGGGAGGAAGCCGGGACCTCCAGCTCTGACCCCTGCGCATGTATATTTAATAGGCCATCAGTTGGCCAGGGCAGCGCTCTGATCAGGATTCAGAGAGGGGCTTTGAACACCCCTGTGTATTCCTGAGCGTGCAGCCTCAAGCTGCTCTCCCCAGCTGTGTCAATCCAACAGCACTGTTACAGGCACCCAGACAAGACGCTGGGCACTCCACCGCTACCGCCTAATGACTACAGGAAGAAAAAGCAAAAACAAACACAAAAACAATAACATTTGGCATATGGAGCTCTGCTACCATCTAATGAGTGGTTTTAAAAACTGAGATATTACACCAGCTGATATATTGCCGGGTGTACGAGATGCGTTCTTATTGCATCAGCTACTCTATACAATGTTCTTCTTAATAATAACAAAATGGCAATCTCACCATGACTGCACTACACACGTCAGTAACGATCGCAGCAACAAGACGGCAAACAGAGAAGTGCCACTCGTGTCTCTTTTCTTCTAACAAGGTATCACTACTCTTTGAATCAAATAGGCTTTGTGTGTGGGAGTGTGTGCATGTGTGTGTGTGTGTGTGTGTGTGTGTGTGTGTGTGTGTGTGAGTGTATGAAGTCACAGTGCACGCCCGTGTGTGTGTGTGTGAGGGCAGCTTAACGAGGGTGGTTCATTTGACAGGCAATTAGTTTGCGGAGCTGCTATTGACAGCCCCTGTGCTTGTGTTTGTTCAACAGCTCTGGGTGAGTTCCACGCTCCCTGGGCTACGTGACAAAGAACCTCCGACAGGGAGCTCCTGATCTCCACCGAGGCTCGGAGGCTCGCGCTGCAAGGGGGGGGGGTGGATATGTGACAGCCTAGCAGAGAGAAGAGAGAAGGGGAGAGAGGCAGAGAGATACAAAACCCACAAGGGTCTATTAGGGGGTTGTTGCAAGTTAATGTAGCTACAACACACTTTTTGTGTCGCATTTTGAAAGGCCTGAGCAATGATGTTGTCATTTGTTGTTTGATTGCGGGGATAGCAGAGGGTAATCTTAGGAGACGTGCCAGCTCTCACACTGCATGCACACACATAAAAATGCAGAAAAAGAGGAGGTGAGGTGTGTGTGTGTGTGTGTGTGTGTGTGTGTGTGTGTGTGTGTGTGTGTGTGTGTGTGTGTGAGTGTGTGTGTGTGTGTGTGTGTGTGCGCGCGTGTGTGTGTGTGTGCGTGTGCGTGTGCGCGTGTGTGTGTGCGTGTGTGTGTGTGTGTGTGTGCCTGTGTGTGCGTGTGTGTGTGTGTGTGTGTGTGTGTGTGTGTGTGTGTGTGTGTGTGTGTGTGTGTGCATGTGTGCGTGTGTGCATGGGGGGGAGAGGCTAGAGAGAGATGGAGGAGAGGAAAAATATAGCGAGATCCAAACACTCTTTTATCCTCAAAAATCCCATATTCTAATGCAAAGGCCCATCCCTCTTTTAGTTGCAACCATTTCGTTTGTGGAGCCGAGCTCCAATCAATATCATTATTTTCACAGAGAATCGAAGCGCCTTCACAGAGTTAATGGGGGATTGAGGTGGTAAACGTTTACCCTCTCGCTGTCACCAGAGCACTGGTCCATAGTGGGCTCAGATGACAGCACTGGCCCCACTGTGGACACACTATGTGGAGATGTCCTGTGGGTAGACAGGCTGCATGGACTGTCAATTGCCTGCCATGCCCGAGATGGCCTAACATATCAGGCACTTGAGTTAGAGCAGGAGTAAGGGCTTTGACTTATGCTAGAACTAACACACACAAACTGACCAGTGGCAGCAGCATTATTGTGCTGCTTGACAATATTATCGTTCTTGTAAGGAAAATTGGGGAAAAAAAATAGACTTTTCTCTGCTATTTTAGCAAAATCTTTGAACATCATGCAGGAGTAATTATTTAAAATATGAAACAATATGCTGCATTAACATCAAACATTATTTTGTTCAGTGTTTACTGTCCATGACTATGGATCAGCTGTTCTGTCAGATTTTTGAGAAATGAAGACTAATCTGCAGCTGGCAACAGCAAAGCAAATTCTCTTGTACAGCAGCATATGCTAAATAGCTTTTCAAGCGCACAGATGCATTGCTGTAAAATACTTCTCCTGTCTGCGTATCTGCATCTCCCAGATGGGTCCCAAGCTGTGCCAAACTACATCTCATCAACTGCTGTGAACTATGGCATCACATGACCGCGGGAGATATGTGGAGTCCTATTCTGTGTTGCCTTGGCACAACATGGTCAGACGATGCATCATCAGGGAGCCCACACTTTGTCAAAGTGGAGCTAACTAACAGGGAGAAGAGGCAGGTGAAGGAGAGCCTTCCATAACTTCAAGCTCTGTTGAGCACACGGGGAAGATCAGGACTTTTGTGCAATTTATTATCTAATATACGAGCTAATCAGCAAAGTTCAAGTTGAATTTAGTTTGTACGAGGGTGTGACAGAACAGTGAGAGATTTCATGGGACGTTGCCTCATGATTCATTGAGTTATTGGTTTCCGCCCTGTTTTAATCACTGACGAGCCTGAGCCAAAAAATCTCAGAGGATTCCGAACAGCTCTTTTCTCCACCATTCAGCAGAATGGAATTTGGTCTGCAAGTGCCTCACGTCATTCGAGGCGTCCTTCACAGTTTCGGGGGCCCTAATTCAAACCACATGGAGGCCAGCGTCCGGTTACGGACCTTCGTTAAAAAAAACAAAAAAAAGAAGAAAAAAAAAAAGGACACGCTCCTATTGGCTGCTTCGGGATGGGAAATGGAGTGTCTTGATGGAAAAAGATAACAAACACATATAAGTAGAAGTCACAACACAGTCAAAACACACGCACACACACACACATGCACACACACATTCACATGCATAAATATACATACACATGTACATACAAGGGGACATATACAAATATACAAGCGTATAACACAAACACACACAGACTGAAACGTACACTTATGGGCCTGCAAAAAGCTGTTTGCTTGACATGATGGAAGAATGAGCAGCAGGCTCTGTAATATTGCTCCTATTCTTCATTGACAAGCATATATATTTTTTGCTGTTCCCAACTGACTTTGCAGCGCTGAACTCCATTTATGAATTATCTGACATATTTCCTGCTATTTTTTTGACAGGAGTACTCAGAGGAAATTTCAAGGCACCTTTCTCCTGACAAGTAGAAATATCAATATTTGAATAAATTGCAGATTTGGATCTCCTCACATGGATGCTCTCTGGCACGAGCATGTTTGTGTGTGTGTGTGTGTGTGTGTGTGTGTGTGTGTATGTGTGTGTGTGTGTGTGTGTGTGTGTGTGTGTGTGTGTGTGTGTGTGTGTGTGTGTGTGTGTGTGTGTGTGTGTGTGTACGGCAGTCTGAATGTGTATGTTTTTGCATGTGCGTGTGAGTGAAGGGAATGGGAAGGGGTTTGTTTCATTCTGTTACCACAGTCTTATCCCCCTGAGCCCGCAGGCAGAAATCTGTATGCAGCATTTCATTAGGAGGGAGCTCGACTGAGTGACATGTGAAGCACACCTCACCGTCGACCTGATGAAGTTTACTTCTCTCAAACAGCAAAAAGCCACTTTGTAGACTAGCCCTTTTTCTCCACAGAGGAAGAGAGGGGATGATGGCTGAGCACCAATAAAAGAATAATGAATGTTGTTTCACAGAATGACAGGCCTGTATGTACACAAATATTGCTCTTCCAGAAAAATGTAAGCTTCAAAGCTTCTTTTTTTTTTCCTTTTCCTGTTCTAAAGGAGATTTGACTTGATAGAACTGACAGTGTTCAAAACGTGATCACCTAAATTCAAAGTCTTGCAGGAAACATCTAACACAAGGCATAAAACAGAGACACAGATTATCTTATGAAAGTGGCAAGTGTTATATGAGGAAGGTAGGGTCTCACCCAGTGAACTAAATAATTTAAAAACAAATACACTATTGTCCTACAGCCTTGATAAATACACCGTCCCTGTATAAGGGGTCAATGTCAAGCATCTATAACACTCAGCTCTGTCTTCTTAAAGCTCCTGGTGTTACGTATGAGAGACTTCTGCCTATCTGTCTCACTCTGTTTAGCTCCAGTAGCTGCCATCCTGTCTGCATGTCTGCTGCTGCCGCTGACAGATCACTCTCCTGCCCACCTCTTCAACCTACCCCCTCTCCGCACCCCATCATCATTTCAAGGAGCCTGAGAAATGGCTTAGCCATGTGACGTTTCTCAGGTACCAAAGAGGCCTCGACCCCGTGACCTCCCGAGCTGACCCCCGTGACCCGAACGTCATACTTTCTCCCTCCTTGACATAAAACAAAAACAAATCTTATCATGCTGCTCCACAGCTCAAAGAAAAAAATAAAGCCCCTATATCAATGTAGTGCTTTGACAATCATCATCCACATGACCTGTGATTTCTCCAACAGGGTCTGCTTGACACCTACAACAGAGAGGTGACGGCGCACGGGGTTGTCCATCTCTCGCCTTGCCTGCCCTTATCTCGCCTCCTCTCCATCTCTTTCCTCACTACTCCTTGTGTGCACAACTTAATAAGCAAGCAAGGGGTAGATTCCCATTATGGAAAGCCTGGAAAATGGCCCGGACATTTTCCCCCCATATCTGGGATCTCCATCTGGAGAAGGCACTCTCGCTCTCACTGCCCCCCTTGTCCAATCTCTGTGTGTGTTCTGGTGAGCCTACACGGCAGAGATGGCTTTCACTCTCCACTGGCTACAATGAGATTGGCCCACCAGGTTGACTCTATTCGAATCGACAACCCATTTCAATAACATAACAAAACAGAACAGAGTGGTGATGTTGAATAAAACATTATCGAGGAGCGCCCAGGGGGCAAGATGGGGGCCTTAAATGATCTCAATGTGAAAGAATTTTACAGCGCTTTGGTAGAATCATATATTCATCTACACATAACATAACATAATCTGTTAGCTATTGAGTTGTGAATATTGTGGAATTTGGTTCGTTTCCTTGTTTGTGTTGTCCTGAAATGTAAGTTTGTGTCACTGCTCATCACGTCCGGCTGGGCTGCTTCATAAACGGAGTATCTGGTTAATAGACTAATAAAGATTACACTGAGGTCAGCAAGTTACTAATCTCAGGCGTTATTAGTAAAAACAAAGCCTGCAGCTTTATAGCATGCACTTCATCACATCTGAGCTCCTTTGCACGTGCATAAGGTCCGAACATAATACGGTGTGACTTAAACTATACAATGAGAAGAAAAAATAAATATGTTAAGAGCAGCAGGGTAGACTGGGCCTGGCCTCTGCGGACCTATGTCATCACTCCCTCTGGTCTCTGCTGCGCTCCCAACCCGGGCAAAAGGCTCAATGATTACAGAGGCTCAGCTTCCCTCTAAGAAAGCAAACCGGAGCTGCAGTCCAAACAAGGCTGAGCCGGCGGTGAGGGAGCACTGCTACACCAGGCAGCTCGGATTTACCATTGCCTCCGACCTGGCTGGCCCCCGGGCTTGCATTAGTTCCCCAGCCCAGCCTCTCCAGGACAAACAAACAACCACCACTTACACAGTAAGGGATGATCAGCGAGGCAGGGAGAGCTGGTGCCACCAGCACTGTGCGAGGAGGAACGTGACCCAATTGGATTTGCTTTATCACCCCATATAATGACTCCCAGACTGTCTTGTTCCAATGGTAGAAAATAAAAATTGCAAAAAAATGTGCCTGCATGCCATTCTGAGTTTGGCCCCAAATTTGCAGCTCCCCCAAAACAGATGGGGAGGCATCTCAAAAATGTTCTCTGCCTCTGGGGACATGTGGTTTTCCCCATCATTATATAACTGTAAACTCCTGGATGTCAGAGATTGGGGATAATAACTTTCAGATGTTGGCACCCCAAGCCAATGCTGGGACCTGCTGAATGGGAATGGTTATTTGGCAGAGGGGAGGAAGTCCAAGAGATTAGGACTAAGATGTGACAGGGGGAAAAGTGGATCTGGACCAGAGCTGAGTGGCCAGCCTTGGTCTGTTCCAATGTGTTCGACATTGTATCGGCACTTAATGACGACCGTGTGGAAGGCAGAGGCCTGGCATGTGTGTGTATTTGTGGAGGGGGTTGCAAATGAGACACAAATTAATATCAAAACCACAGGAAATCATGTCATCCTGTTAACATGCAGAAATCAAGCTAAAGTGCTCGGGGTTGATCCACCACTTTTAACATCCCATTTCAATTTTCAGATACATTGGATATGACAGTTTTAGCACTCCCCATTGCAGTGCAGATGTGCCACTAATTCAGAAACAGACACACCTCCTTCAATAAATGAGTGCTTATAGAAGTGTCATCCCATTAAACCATTTTTATTGGGTTGTCTCACACGGCGGTGCAGGATTATTGTTCACTGCAGACATCTTGCTCGCTGTCGATGTGGTCAAGGATTGTCACTTAAATTCTTACTACTGTAATTAAAAAAAATCTACAACATCTCCCATTGTTATAAATTCCAGCTGGTGTACAGCAAGGTAAAAAGCAAAATACTGTTTTTTCGTCTTTTTTAATTTTTTTTCCTTTTGCTTTAAAGTATCGATCGCAATGCTGAACAAGCAGAGGAGTGTTTTTTATTGTAAATCAATACTGATCGATCGGCTGCCTGGGTGTTGAATATGGATCAATATCACACCAGGCTGTGGAGGAGATCTGATTTCAATTGGCAAGAGAAGCCCACAGCAGGTTTCCATCAAGCGGTAATTCAAGACATGGGAACATAAGTCAGATGGATTGATATAGACTAGCCAGGACCTTTCTTGCCACTGAACCAGCTCAAGGAAATTTCTGTCATATATCATTAACGCAATTGGGGCAGGCAGTAAAAAAAAAAAGGGGTGCAGAGTACCTCAGTGACCCTCGGTGAAAAGCGTTGGTCAAGCATTGAATAAATACTTCATTATTAGCATGGATGTTGTGATTTTCTGTTATAAAGAGCCTCAAGAATAAAAAAAAAAAACTACTCACACACTAAAATTGTCAGCAGAGCTCTCGTCTCTGTGCAGACATCCACCACAGTGCGGTCATGTTTTGTGGAACTTCTGGTACTGATTATGGGGAGGTCAGATTGAGATTCATACTGTAAGCTGTTATTAATTTACTGAACAATGTCCTGGAGAAAACTGGTGAATGGTGAAATGTTTTCATTACACTTATCGTACGGTCGATCTTTATTAAACCTGCACATTTGTTTCATTTAAACACGGCAAGAAAATACATAATATAATTTAACGGGACACATGTGCGACCGGGGTGCATCGAGCATGTGTGTATGTTAAAAAAGCAGGTCACCTCGTTCATTCATCACTTGTTTGTGATTCTTGAAGAGAGGGGCACTGTTCCAAATGACAGGATTGTAAAACAATAAAAACAGAGCTATAGTTAGAAATAACTTGTCACTTTTAATAAATGACACTGGTTCAGGGCTCTTTCTCTGGGGCTTCTCCTCCGATACATCCCAGGCACCCCTGGGGCCAACAGAGCAGCCAGCAGACCAGCTCGTTTCCCCGAGGTAACTGATGACCCTATCCCTGAATTCCCCATCTTTGTCCTGTGACCTCACGCCAGCGGGAGCAGGACCATGTCCGATGAAATCTTCAGACTGTTTCCCATCCTAATCTTGCCCGTGTCACACTACAAATTGCTACATTCTGAAAATGGAAATAGATTGAGGTGGAGATGGAGGGAGGGACCGAGAGAGGTAGAGAAAACAGGAAGGACAGAATGGAAGGGGGGCGAGTGTAGGAGTGTGCATTGACAACCAGTCCCCTAAGAAAAATACTTGAGGAAGGAACGGCTCGGGAGATCCTGACAAGGAATCACATCTCAGCGAACATATTGATCTGATTTACAAAACCTCCACTCTAATGTGAAACAAATGGCGTGGGTGTGAACTGGTACTTAACCATAAAACCCCAGCATTACTCAGTCTCAGATGAAATACCACATATATCCCTCACCAGGGCCTAATGTGCTGTTTTATGGCCAGATACGACTGAGGTTGACCCAACAGTTTGTTTGACAATTAGACGAAACCTAATAAGGATTGAATGGAAGTCAGAATATGCCAAAAGAAAGAAAGGAAAACCTTTTTCAAGAGAAAAAATGGCAAAATAAAAAATACACTGATCTGAGTGACCTAAAAGTCATTCACACAATAAAGAGCTGTTTGACAAAGCTCTTGCGTCAGTAATGATTTAAGAAACCAAACAACAGCTTCAAAACTGCCACATAGTTTAATTATAAAGGAGAGCTGCTAAATATTTGAGAAAGTGTGGCATGTTTTATTCACTTCAGATTTAATTTCAATAATGTAACATTTTCACCATGGTGGCTTGTTGCAGTAGTGTGTCGGGGAAACGTGAATAAATCCTAACAGAGTGTTTTCTTTTATAATATCAAAATAAATCACTTACGTTGCTCCGCAGCTGGATTTAAATCACATCGACGCGGTGCTGAACCGAGTCAGTGAACGCAAAAAGGATGGTGAAGTTTAACAACAATTTGAAGCAAAAATATCTTTGATATCATTTTCTTAATTCTAATGCGTGGTTGTGTGCATACACACACACACACACACACACACACACACACACACACACACACACACACACACACACACATACACATGCAAAACCCAGTGTTGCTCTTGGCCCAGTATTCATCCCATCACCCCGACTCTGGCCTTGTTTCTGTCAGCAGTGAACCAGGGGAGTAAAGACGGGGGGGGGGGAAAAGGAAAGAGGAAAAGAAAAAGGGGTGGTGAAGGGGGGAGGGGTTGTCTCCATGGACAGATGGACTGCTCTTTCTCAACACATGTGGAACCATGTTTCCTCTTTCACTGCCGTCAAGCTGGAGCCGAATCCGTCGCTCTGTTGGCCCGCGCCACTCTTTCGTACCGCACACCTCTCTCCTTAGCACAGCACAACACACACACACACACACACACACACACACGCACACACACACACGCACACACACACACGCACACACACAAATATACATTCAAGTGTGTGCATGCACATACACTCGCTCTCACACGCACATGCACACACACACCGCACAAATATCTCTGTCTTTTTCTGCACACATGTTAAAGTCATCACCCCTGCTCAGCGCTAGTAAAACACAACACCCCCGGCTTCTCTGCTGTTGTCAAGTCTTGCCATTAGCTGATGCCACTGGGGAATCCTACCCTAGTGAGGTGGGTCTCCCTCGGGAGCGTCAGGCACCACGTTACGTTCAGCCGCCACTCATGTGAACCCAAACATGTGAGCATAATTTGGAAAATATCATTTATACTGTGCGTCTTTGTACGTGTCTTGACATTTACAAACTGTGATAAAACCGACATTAGGGAGGAGGGAATAGAAAACAGGGCGAGAATAATTTGAGGTAATGTTTTGCTTATTGAACAGTATTACCCAATCCTGGATGTTGGAGCTCTGGGAAGGAGGTCCTGGCTCTGAGGCTGCAGAGAGGGTCTGGGTTTCATTTTTCGGCAAGTGCAAGCCAAAGGAAAGCTGCCAAGTACAGCTTTCGTTCTCAACACTTCCTGCTCTTCCTAGTCTGGCTCGGAAGGAGACAAGCTTCACTCAAACATCACATCAACTTAGGCAGGGGTGGCCAGCCTGTTCTCCCTAAAACTCACATCTGTCACATAAATTACACCGAACACAGCCGTAAACAGAAAAATGCTGGATTTACCCCAAATAAAAAGGTGTGTGCAGGTGTTTGCCTGTGTGCGTAAATAGAGAAAGAGATCATTTCCTATACGAGTTAACAGCTTTAAATGACTCACAGTAAAGAATTAAAAACATTGCAGCGCCGGTCCCATGGCTCCGTGGTGTAATGTAAAAAATCCAGAAGGAACACCTGCAGCAACCGACTCTCAATCACATCAGCAGTGACCCCATCCACTGCATCATTTTCATTATGGATGGTGGCAGCATAATGCTAGATTAATACTACCTACTGAGTGCCATTTTAATTGCCCTCTGCAGATGCAGTGAAAACATGTCATTTAGCTACTTCATAAACAGACTTCTCTTTGCAGGTTATCAAGACAGCCGCTCAGTGAAAACACACCCTCTTTTCCAATGCTGATGTGCAATTAAAATGGTTTTAGAAATCCTCTTTGACAGTCCAGGGCTTAGCCAAAAATGTAAATGACATTAAAGGAGACAATGAATTTAATTTTGTTTAATGTCCCCTTTCGCTGATTCTCATTTACATCACATTTCCACATAAAGGGCTGACCTTATAAATACTGGCATTTGTTCAGCTTTTGGAGGTAATCACGGTTTTGCAAAAACCAGATGGGAGCACGCAAATTTTCCGATTTGTTTCTTAGAAGGCCGAGGGAACCGCATGCGAGACGTTCTAAGACTGCGGGCTTTTGTTTTTGGTAAACAACTTGACAAGAAGTCAAGTGCACTCTGGGAAATGACCTCGTAGGTGTTCCACAAATGAACGATAACGCAAAGTCATTTAGAAAATACAGGCTCGCTAATGAGGGACATAACAGAAAGCTAAGCAAAATTTACATTAGGCCAAAATTTAATTGCATTAACAAACGAACAGGTGCGGTGAGGCCTTTATAAATGAGCTAAATGAATAAAAGCCTCCCACAGCACAACCATGTGTGCTGACCAAAAACAGACAAGAGGAAAAATAAGGGAAAAAAACAAGTCAATGTCATGAATTATTCAGGGCCTGGGCTGCACTCCAAAGGTCGGCGCTCTTTGACCTTAGTGACAGGAAGTGAAAGGGAGAGCCGTAGCCACTGGAATAAATGGAGCTGACATATTTAGATCTGGAATCTGTTTGTGAATGGTGGCGTAAATTGACACAGAATGTTAAACTGTATGAACATGCATTAAATTCAAAATTCATACATGAGCAGAAAACATGTTTATATTACATTCTCTGTCCGTCTGTCTCGATACAACTCGCATAAATTGCTCCGGCATCTCGGAATAAAATGTGACTTTTGAACCCCAATGCGCAGAATGAGTCATTTTCTCTCCTCTTTCAACAACATGTGCTGCCTTATTACAAAATCCATGTGTGTGCCTGAACAATGTATCTAATCTTTCACACAAGAGAAGACAAAGTCAATATGCAAGAGAGTGAAGACAGATACCAGACCGGGAGACTCATCACAAATTGAGTTATGTTTAGCTATACACTACATGCACTGTAAATGGGAAACCCATCTAATCAGATATCGGGTGCCTCATCACTATAATTCTGAAGACTCAAATTACTGACTGAATAAACCTACACTCCCACTTACTTTAAGGCACCATTAACTTATAAATGTGACATCTGTAGCATTGCTGAATTTATAAAGGGGAGAGATGATTATACCAATCTGCAGAAAGTGATGCCGTTAAAGCAGCAGTGCTACAATTAGCTACTAGATAAATTAAATTTATTTTATGTAAGCACCAATGACTTTGAAATTTTTATTTTCCGAACTCATGTTCAAGGGAAGAAAAAAAAAATCACCATCGCTGCGTTGAAAGACAATAATTTTTTTTTCTTCCGACTTTCCCAAAATATGATGAAATTTGAATCACAACATATAAAAGAGCACAAATGCTGCTGAAATAGGGCCTTTTCTTCATCCAAAAAGGAATATGAATAATGTAGGGGCATCAAATGTAAGTGCTGAAATATTTAAAGACCAAGCGGTGTTGAAACTTTGTGACAGCTGTTGGGCCTATATCTAACAAACTTCTTTTTTTTTTTTTAAGGGAATCCATCCTCCTATAAAAATCTCAGTGAAAATCTGTATCAAAACTCCGAGAGAAAATAGGGCAAACAGATGTCTGGCTTGACCACAGGAAAATAGGACACATTTGGAATGATAAGTTCCCCAAACTCCATTGGATATGCCAGATCCATGGGAACGCCAGTTAATGTCTTGCTAGATGCCAGCTAGCTGTGTGCGCTTTCCCCTCTTGCCATCTGGGAAAATGTTACAGCGAACGAAAGCCATCAATGATTCACTCCAAATCTGTTTCTTAAGGTTCGACCATGCTACTGTTTCTGCAGGAAATGTGGCAGTGCTAGCTGGTTTTCATACTGTAATTGTAGACAGATGAGACATGCCTGATTCAACAATCAAACCTCTCCTCTAGGTTTATGTCACTCAAGTATGTTCTGCTAAATTGGAAATAATCAGTTTCTGCCAGCAGTGACCACAGCACAGGTGCCTGTCACAGAATGGATATAAAACATGGAAGCTTTAACTAAAAGCTTACCCATATGCACAGCAAGAACAGGCGAGCGACTGCAGTAAATAACCTGACGTAGCAAGTCTACAGTGTGCTCTGGTCATGTCCGTAACTCTTAATAAACCCTGCAACCTTTCACAATCACCCCTCTCTGCGAGCCTCGCTCAGGCACTGGGAACCTGTGTGGGTCTGTTAGGGTGAGCTGACGGGCTCATAGTTACGACATGGAGACAATGGGAGGGTCTAATGAGGAACATATGCTTTTGTGTTTCAACAGAGCCGCTCATTGTGCAAGGAAAGGGATACTCTACTCCTATTCAGACTCGTCA
Source organism: Antennarius maculatus (assembly GCA_013358685.1). Taxonomy (NCBI): domain Eukaryota; kingdom Metazoa; phylum Chordata; class Actinopteri; order Lophiiformes; family Antennariidae; genus Antennarius; species Antennarius maculatus. Next base: position 13,296,951 of record CM023616.1, on the reverse strand, counting down.
CAATGAAAATCCGAGCCCTCCCTGAGCCGGTTGAGCTTACAATATCCATCCGCTTCCACCCCCCCCTCTATTATTTTTTTCCCACCCCTCTTTCTTGACTTTAATTCTCCATGCATTCATTTTGCTTATTGTACTTATGTTACATGTTTTGTCCCACAGATTGAAGAACAATGGTGTGCGAAACTCAAAAGCAGTAAAAGGCAGCTGAGCGACACAAAGCAAACAAAACTGACGGAAATTGGGCAAAGTAGATGTCTTGTGTTATATCTTAATGTTCGGCCCCTCCGCTACAGGAAATTCACTCAGCTAATAAATTCAGATATCAACTCGGTGCCAATTGTTGGCACAAAAGAAAAGCTCCTGACATTGTATTTAACACCTTTTCTTGCATATGATGTAGCGCATCTGTCAAGCATGAATTCATACGCAGCATGCAAGCAGCATGTGCACGTTTGAGCGAGTGTGTGTGCCTGTGTGTTTACGTCCTCGTCTATCTCCGTGTGTCTGTGTGAGTTTTGAGTTCAGACAGCAGTAGCTCTGGTAATCCATCCAGGCTCCCAGGGCAGCCAGCTCCTACTTCCTGATGCATGAGAAGCCGCTGGAGTGGAGTGGCAGCAACAACTGCTCAGCCCTATTTGATTACTAATAAGAGAGTTGTCCCCTCTGTCAGATACCAGGCATTCTCCACTAAGCAAACAGTGATTCTGGCTAGTCAAACATTAGCATTGCTGTCTCTCCCTACTACGTGGTGAGAGTTACATTGAGATTGACGCTCAAACGACACCTCTTACCTCACCCTTATATTCAGCACAAACACACACACACACACACATCTTACTACCTAAACATATTCAGAGAGGAGGCATAGTTTCACAGTGTGCGAAAAAAGTCAATGCCTGAGAGAAGGCCGTTTATTCTCCCTCTTTAGAAAGTGATGAAGGTAATATAATCGTGGCAGATGTAACTTCCCCAAAGGTGTGGAACAAAACAGCCGACATAAAATGTTTATCCCTTCTTAAACTAAACTTTAATGGCATCTAGCTCACAGCTAACTTGAGAGGAAGAAGCAGTCGATGCAAAAAAACAACTATTGACAGTGTAAGAATCAGTGTCATAAACAAAGAAGGAAAGCCAGCCAAATCGACGTGAAGTTGCCTGAGCTAATTAGGTGCATTCCCAGCATGATCCTCCAGTGATTGAACCACCTGTGATTGAACAAACCATATCCAGGTGGTGACCGCCCCTCGGTGCACAGGTACCTGGGAAAGACGCCCCTTAGCCCCTCACAGAGAATCGCCTACAGTTCCCACACTGTGGGCTATAAGATGCAAGTCAGCCTAACTGGGCCGTCTGGCACACCGGGAGGGAACTCATTTGTTCACTAGCTCGTCCGTGTGCCTGCTCATCCACTCAGTCATTCATCCATTTAGTCACACAGACACTCACTTCTTTACTTACTCGTTCCCACCGTTCACAAACACAGAGAGAAGCCATGCACAGCCTACCTGTCAATGATCACAGGGTCTGATGGAGTCTCATTTCTGTTTCCACAGCTTTTCTTGTCACAGCATCGGCTGTAGAAAGACAGACAGAGTGTTTCAGAACAGGCAATACTTTGGTAAATAAATAAAAATAAATAAATAATGCACAGACACACACACACACACACAGACACACACACAAACACACACACACACACACAAAAAAAAAACCCACATACATTTATTAAGTGCCCTTGGAGTGATTTTGATAGCGGGAAAAAAAATGCCCTGAGATTTCCTTCACTCAATATATCCATTCCATTGATGCTGATGGCTGATAAAAATGGTGAAAACAACATGTTGTGTTGTTTGGCTTAGTGTTGGAGGGGAGGGGAGTGGGGATTGGGCCAGGAGGCAGGGGAGTCACTTTTCACAGCTTCAGCTTTTGTTTACCTCTAATTGCCAAGCTGCTATTTCTGAGGGAGATGCAAGGTGCCATAATCAACCAATATTTCTGCGGGGCATTTATCAATTATGGCCTCAAAAGCACTAATCTATCTTCCACCACATGTTTCAACCATGTCCTCCCTAAGCTTATAGCGAGCTGCCTTACACTTCTTTGAATTAGACTTGAATCAGAACTGCAAAAATAAACAAATACATCATCCCAACTTCCATTTGAAATGAAAACATATGAGAATAAGATTTATTTGTGCCATATGGTGCAGAAAGAAAAACAAAGATTTAGTGCAAAGCCAGTGTCAGTCAACCTTATACTATTTAAATATGTCTGATTTACATGACTTTCTAGCTGTAATAATAAAGATGTGTTTTATTGCTGCGTGCCTCAGGGTATTAGAGCAAAAATATTATTCAAAACCTGGTGTACTTCAAGCCTAAAAATTAAGATAAGATATCAAAATATTATTCTTATTTTATTCTTATATGTAAATCTTCTTATCTGATAATAGGCATATGTTAAAGCTGTTATTTATTCAGCAGCAATTCACACCTTATCTTGACAAAGAAACAACCTCTAGAGCATGAGCATATTCAAAGTGTCACAAATAAGTGATGGATGCATGTATAAATTGAGCGTGAGTGATGAGTTTATGCATGGAAAAGGACAAATCATTCTCAGCACTTCCTCTCAACCAGTAACTTCAACAATGCACCGGAGCAACAAAGGAGAGGTTAACCGACAGTATCCAAATTCAATGTTCACTAAGCTCATGCTGAGCTCAACAATAACAACAAAAGGCATTTTTCCTTTTAGTATCAATGACACCGCTGAATAGCAGCGCAATATGAGAGGTTTAGATTTATGTAGTTAAATGACACTAAAAGGCTTGCTGATCATTGCTGACAGGTGGAATCAACCAAGAACTGACTCTGGGTTTAGATGGGGGGGGGGGTGATACATAGCATACAGCATCTATGCATAAGTTAACATAAAACTCGTTGTCCCTGGCTGGCTTGAATTATGATTCTTGAAATATATAAAAAATAATAAATAACAGCGAGTTAAAAACATAAATTGTACACTGTGTCATTGTTTGTTATAAATTCAATTCCCCCTCACTGGAAAAGACAGTCAGTTCATTTTCACTGTCATATTCATATTCGTATCAAAGTTAAATCAAATCATATCAAAGTTAGGAAAGACAGCTCTCTCTCCCTCTGTAGCTGCTGAACAACCACAGGACTGTCTGGATATGCTGCATCATATCATAAGTGTCAAAACTTATCGAAGGGGAGGGAATTACTTTTTGCATGGATCTGCAGAATGGACAGAGCGAAAAAAAAAAATATTTTTTTCTAATCATGCTTACCTGCACATAATTTCGTGAGTAAGAAGAACTCTGCACATTTCTGGATTCTTGTCCTGGCCCTCATAAACTATGGCCTTTGAAGGAAAGTGACATGGAAATAAAGTGAAAACACAGACATCTCTTAAACACATTCATTACTATGAATCCACAAATAATTAGACTTACATATGTGCTATTTTAGATTTAATAAAATACACCACAGCTGAATTCACACAACGTGAGAACTACAGACAATGTATTCCATGCATACAAATGCTGACGGATAAATCTGCAATTTTTATAAATTCTATTAATGATTATAAACATTTATGTCACCTCAAAAATTATATAGGCATATGTGGTCAATTATGATAATAAGACGAACGTCAATATATTTTGTGGAAGTAATAAAATAAAATTCAAAAATTATGGCAATGATTAGGATTTTTATCATCAATTGTAATTTTTTATTAATCTCGATAATATCCTGTGGCTTAGACAGACAGAGAAAGAGAGACACGAGAGATTTTCATAAGGAGAGATCCAATAGAAGTGTCATCAATATGCTTATAATCTGGGGATATTTGGGGGAAAGTGTTAATGGGCAATCTGTTGTTTATTTTGAGCCGCTAACAATGATCTTTCTGTGGATAAAAAGCGGTGTCTGGCGGTACGGTTGAGTAATTTTTGAGCATTGGCTGAAACAGATGGCGTGGAGCTATCAGTTCTGCCGCTCTTCTCTCCCTCCCTCGATCCCTCCCTCCTTCTATTTCTAAGGATAGACACTTCTCTCCCTCCTGTACTGAACCGGCACCGGCTGGAAATGCAGGCAAAGCGCCACAAAACGCTCCAAAAATAATACAAATAAAACTAAATAAATAAATGAACAAACACGGAGATGTTTCCTTTAAGATTTGATGCCATTCATAAATTTCTGATTTTTTTTTTCTCGCACGTTTCATACAAATATTTTATAGTGATGTAAAAAAAAAAAAAAAAAAACAACAATTGACATCTGAACCAGGTCGCATCACTTTCCCATATTTAAAAGTTCCCCTAATTGACCTCATGTATTTCAGTGTTTTCCTTCTTTTTTTCTTTTTTTTTTCGGGGGACCGTGTGATTATCTGGGCCTATATTGGTTTGATTTATGTCGCTATTTGCAGCTGTGGAAACACAAATCCATAAATTGCTTCTTCTGCATCACTGACTCGGATCATTCGCACAGGAATGTCGTCTGTGACCGGTGGTCCAGGTTCTATTCAGGAGAGCCTAAACCCTCTATTTAAAAACACGGAAGTGTGATGGAGAGCTGACACGAGGACGTATTGTTTTGTTTCCATAATTGTAATTACGTTTACAAATCCGCGCGTTCGGTTTGAAATGAACATTAAGGTTATTAATAAGATTTTGGGGAGCTGGAGGGGTGGGTAGGATGGTTGGGAATGGGGGGGGGGGGGGTCACTCATATGTCACCCAGATGTATGTGAAACAGATCAGCGATAATGTGCCACAGTAATAACGCGCATATTTATTTCTTTTTATATAATTTGTTTTACAAGTTTACACGTTTAGAGCGTCACGTGTTATTTGCCAGATAAATCATATTAGAGCTCACGGAAGCAGGCTGAGTTCTCAAATTTTAATGCAGGACAAACAGAACCTGCAAAGGACCCTAACTCTTAAATTGACCTTAGAGTTTTGTAATATGATATGAGTAAGTGTAAACAGCGCCAAATGGGTGTTGTGTGCTCGCGTTACATTCGGAAATTTAATTTTATTTTGTTCATGTGGAGTTTTTTTTTTGTTTTTTTTTCCCCATAAAGCGTGTGGCGTGTGGATCTCTGGGGCGACAATTTGCACGGCGTGTTAAGGCTTTGCACAAGTGAACCGTGGATATGAGCAGTGTGTTGCACTGCGCGGAGAAACAAGTGTAACAGCAGCTTACCTGCTTCGTCATGGAATCGATTAACCGTATATAAAGATCCTGTTCTGTTCTGACGCCTGAGGAAGGGGGGAAAAAAGACACTGGTGAACTTTAAGGAATTGTTGTCAATAAATAAATAAAAAGTCTCACACTGAAGATTTAACTCTGAAGAGATCAGTCCTGAACTTATCCTTGTAAACTATTTTTATATATATTATTATTACTATCGTGATTATTATCAGTATCTTTACTATTATTATCATGAATTATATTATATAGTATATTATTTTATTCAGACAAACCATTGCTTGATAAACTTGCCCATGTTAGTAAAATAATAATGACACGTGAACTCACCATTGCTGTACAATAATTGTAGTTTGTAATGTATCCCATTGTTCGTTTTTTCACTGGTTGGTTCCTGCAGGAGACAACAGTTTGTGAAAATCAGCATCAACTAAATCATCATGCCTATCATCAGCATATGTCCGTGTTGTTTTGTTTTTTTGTTTTTGTTTTTGTTTTTGTTTTTAAAAATAAGATTCATAGTTTGTGTCCAAAAGAAAAGAAACAGCTTTGGCTGTTAAAACGACTCTCTGTCATCAATGGATTGAGTTTTTAAAAAAAATCAATATTACACGTGACATCCCCTTAGTAACCCATTGCCATTTCAGAGAACATAATTTCGATACATGGACTGATTATGTGCGGGGATGCATGTATTTCTAAAAATTCACCGCTTACTTTTTCTTTCTCCACAAAGTCCACAAAAGCTGTCCTTTCGATCTCCACGGGCTGACCCTGTCTGTCATACAGCGCCAGGACGAAATGGAAAAAATTGGATTTTCTGAGGTTGGAAGGGGGCTGCTTTTCATAATGTGCCCGTGCCAAGCCGACACCGCTGCGGGGAGAAAACAAGAGACCATCTCGGTTAAGCACCGGACACCGGGGATACTGGATGATGGAGAAGCTGATGGAAACATTGAAGATGCAGACGCACGCTTGAGTATACGGGGGAGATTTCTTGATTTGTCACAATAATGGGTAATCTGATGTAATGAAAGAAGGGAAAGCCGAAGGGGGGGCATTTATTGGGAGACCGTAATTGATACAGAGTATTCAGGGGATTGAGGGGTCGATATGATGAGGAGGGAATGCGTGAGAAAATTCAGATGCTTTTGGCATGCGTACCTTTGGGCGGCTGTGTTTGCATCCACCACCCCAGCTGTGTGCATCCAGGAGCGGACCGAGTTCAGTCCACCCAGCGGTTCCTCCTTCATCGTCGTCCCACCTCGCGGTATAGTTTCCTGAATCCCAAACATTTAGGACAATTTGCGTGAAAAAGAGCCTCCTGTGAAATCAGGGAAAATAAACGTCCAAGTGTGTTATCCTTTAGGGTCTTTCGCGGGATAAGTAGCGAGAGCCGATTCAGACTTGCGAGGGAAAACCCGGTCCACAGGTCTTGCCTCCCTCTTCAGTCCGTCCGATGTGAACAATTCTCAAAGTGCTGTACTTAGTTAGAGCAGTATCCACAGACTGGAAAAGTGAATTGTTCAATAGACAAGATTTTTTTGTGTTGCTATTGTTCCTCTTTGGTTTTTTTTTTTTGTTTTTTCTTTTTTTGTGCTATTCGGAGAAAAATCGATGGCAGTTGTTTGTGTTTGTGGGTGATGCTGCTCTCAAAGTGCCCACATCCCTGAAGCACCGCATCCAAAACCTTCAGGACTTCTTGCTGAATAAAAAACCCACTCCTGAAAAGGTGCTGCTGCTTCTCCACAAGACAAACACAAGCAAAGGCTGATCACCAGTGGAGGTGTTCCTAGTACACAGGAGAGGTGGATAAGGGGCCCTTTCGCGTCGTGCAGGATGGATGGGAACATGCAAAACTAAGCCCTCTTTCCCCGAGGACTGAAATCTTTCCCGGGAGCCAAAACTCTAAACCCACGGGAGAGGCGCTGTCAGAATATGACGCGGAGGGGGCGTGGTTTTGACCATGTATGGAGCTCTGATGGTTCCTGTCAAGCAGTGGCGCTCCACTGTACGGGTACAGCCCAATAGTGCAGCAGCCTGAGAACACTTATTCGCTCCACTTTTCCTCTTGCTTAGGCCCTATACGTGGTGAGTTTGATTTTTTTAATGATATGGGAAATTCAACTGGGTGTAACCATCACACTGTATGAGGGGGAAAAAAATAAAATATAATAATAATAACTCAAATTCATCATTCATTGCTTATTTTTAGTTGATCTAATGATAGCATTTTCCATGATTATTTTTATTATACTGGACTAAAGTTTGTAGTATGTTTCAAATTTATTTGATTCAATTTATTACTATTAAAAATTGACTTATAGCTATGAAATTGTTCAAGAATTTATCTAAAGCATCTTGTTAGTGGTGTGACCACCGGCTATAAGTCACATTTCAATAAGAGGAGATCATGTATCTTCATTTACCTGATAAATCTATAGGTGAAATTTTTCAGATACATCCCACGGGTTATGTTATTATAATTTAAAAAATTAAGCGGTTGAATATCAAATACAACGCTGATTACATTTAATCATACATGTCAAAAATCTATTCATTTTATTAATCATTGAGAATTTCCAGCAACACATGACTGACTTTCAGTTATTTTTGTCGCGAATCGCAAAGGAAAAAAATTCTTTATTTATTGCTGAGCATAAAATTCAGGCAAAGCTTCATCTGAGCCCGCATTTTATTCACGTGAAAACAAATCAATCACATCACTGTGTCATTTACACAAGATAATGTCAGATCTTCTGACCTCTTTTATGGGCTGAAAATCAGAGCCACAGTGTCTCATGAGATTAAACAAACTCAAGGAAATCCATGGTTCTGTGTCTTCTTTATTTCATGCACGTCCTGCAAAATCAGTAATAATCAAAAACATCTTAATCATTTTTAAAGAGTCTACTGCCCACATGTCCGATTCTGTCTGAGAGGGGCAAGCAAGCAATTCGGTTCATTAGTGGTGAAAAGGAGTAGAGGATGAAGGGAGAGAGGGGAGGGTGCGAGGAAGAGAGATGTGTGCTTTATCCTGAGCAATCTATCTAGCTGATGCTGAGGGTTAATAGCTGCTGCCAAAGATAAGTGAATTATAAGCTGTTGCTTTCACCTCTACACAATCCATTGCCCAGTCACAAAATAAGACTGTTTTTTTTAATATTATTATTAATTTTTTTAAATCCAAGTTTTAAGTTACATTAAAAAAAAAAACAACTCAAAGAGGCGCCTTTGTAAAATCCTTATCTTTTTTCTTTCTCAAAGAAACAAACCGAGACGCGTGTTGGAAATGTTTCCTCTGCTCTACCGAGATTGCAAATATCTTTTTTTAACAGAACTCTGTCTGCTTTTTTTTTTTTTGTACAGTTTCAAGTCTCGCTTATTAGAACTTAACCCCTGATTACACGCACCAAGGCGATTTAAATCTGATTATCAAATTAGGAGACTTTGAGACAAATCCTCTTAGATCTGATACTGTTGACTGGAGAGGGAAAATGGATCTCCACACCCGTCACGTAGGTAACGATGCTGTCCTGAAAGGGAGTTTTAAACCGTATTTGACAACAAATGCAGCTGCCCCGCTATTTCAGAAGATATTAGAGGAAAATGAATGCAAATCTGTGTGCAGGAGCCATCTGGACGTGGAGAGAGGGAGTCAGCTGCTCCACACACGGAGGCGCGGAGCCTGAATCCGTCTCAGCTCATTCTGTGGGATCATCTGCGTGGTGGGCTTACACCATGGAAAATGCGCTCATCATTAGGTGAAATGTTAGCATCAAAATAAAAGAAATGTTGATCCCCGTTTGATTTGATTGCATAAAAACTTAAAGTGGAATTTGAGGATATAGTCACAGTTTGTGATTTCTCATCTAAAAAAAAAAAAAAAAAATCCTGTTTCTGATCTGCGCACTGCATGGAGGTAAGTGATGTGTGACAAGCAGGGAAACAAGTGCAAACTATTTGCCTGATCTCTGCATCTTGGCCGCAGTGAGCAAAGCTGAAAGCTCATTTAAATGACCGGTTGATGACACGGGGGGCTGTTATCTCATTCTTCTGTTCACTGAACACAATGACAGAACCCCCAAAGATTTGGGTCTGATCACTGATATAAAACCAAACTCCTTGTGACGCGTGGCTCCCAATAAAAATGTACAAGATGACTTCGAAGACCTCCCGTCTCGACGGGACAAGCCTCCTCCGTATTGAGGGTGACGTCTTCTTTTTTGTGTGAATTTACGGGGCGAGGACCTCATGATCTCCTTGAATTTGCATGTAAATGGCGACATCAGCCTATACGCGTGCCAGGGGCCAGCGGGCCTCCCAGATGTCAAGGCAAAGTCAATCAGCCGGCCGCTGCCCAGCTGTCCATCGATGCACTTTATTGGGACAACACTTTCATTGTGTTCACCTGCATTGTTTCCTAATGAATTGATTGGCAAAATGAGGAGGGAAAAATCTTATTAGAAGCCACCAGGCGAGTTTGCTCACGGCTTCATCATAGAAGCTGTTTTAAAGAGATCCTTTTCCGATTAAATATTCATCAAATACGCCTACAGCTACGCATCAGTTCTAATAACGTATGGAAGAAACAGGCAGCCAGCCCAGTTATTGTTTACAGCAACTCAACTGACAATATATATTCCTTTTTTTTTTTTAGAATCTGAATATGTTGTATATGTGATCAAATTAAAAATACAATTTAATTATGTATTTAGGCATTTAGGCATATTCATATGGACATGCGCAAGCATGCGCGCAAAATCCATTTTCCGTTTTCAAAATTCACTTCAATTTTAGTTGTTTTTTAAAGTTCGACATCAATTCACAAGTGTTCCCGAGAATTTTCTCGTAACCAAATCAGACAGCATTATTGCTATTATTATTATTATTATTATTATTATTATTATTATTATTATTATTATTATTATTATTATTATTATTATTATTAATGTTAAATGCAATTTATAAAAAAGTTGAATAAAATATAATCACCTTGTAAACTTTATTTCTCTAAGCTTTAAATTTACACCCAATTAATGCAACTCAATGATATGGGATTTTTGGATTTCATCTTTAAAAAATAAGTTTATTTGTTATTTTTAATTACATTGAGAAAAACAAATGGCAAAGACTGATTAGATCAATCATGCAGGCTGTTGGTATCACGCGTGGGCCCAGTGCTGCTGATAGACGGACAGCGCCCCTCGTTGGTTACACCGGAGATTATTGTGTCGATATGAGGCAGCTGTGTTCTTCAGTGACAAGATAGTCAGGATCTCAACTTACGTTTATCTAACGCCCCCCTCCGCAGACCCCGGTCCGGACAAGAACGGTCGTTTTTTAATGTCCAGAGTGTATTTTGTCAAAGGACTAAAGTAGGCCAGATCTATAATTTAAAAAAAAAAATGCTGCACTCAGTAAGAAAAATCTTTAGTATAGTTTTTGCTTTCTCTAAAAACTTTATATTAAAAATACATTTACACGTAAATGACATTTATTATTATTATTATTATTATTATTATTATTATTATTATTATTATTATTATTATTATTATTATTATATTCTACGTGTGTGTCTGATTTGATCTGATTTTTGATAGGACTGTGTGAAATAACGCTTTTATATTCTGAAGCACAGCTGGTGTGACCTCACATTTCGTCACTAACTTCTGTCAGAGTGCTCATGTTAATTGTGTGCAGTGGTGAGTTCTGTCAAGGGCATTGCCCGTGCGCACGATTTGCATTTCCATTCTGCTGTGGAAATGATGAGAGAGTTTCTGCGCGGTTTAGAGCCTCGCGGCGCAGTCTGTGGGCGAATTACATTTAAAAAAGGCGAGAGAAATTAAATAAGAAACCGAGACCACTTCAGGGCTATTAACATCTAAAATATCCCCTAGAAATTTAGACCCAAATACACATGACCAAATATCCAGCATACCTTCGCCTTCGCACAGCCTCGTCTTGATTGTGTCCATCACTGCTTTGTGGATATATATGAAAGCCTTTATTTAAAACACACACACAAACACATACACACACTTTCACACACACATACACACACACACACACACACACACACACACACACACACGCACACACACAAATGCACTTCCCGTTGACGTTGATGGACGCCACGTAAATGTGATTATTCCACTCTAAATTGGAACCTATTACTTATAATAATTCCGCTCATAATGTTAAACTAACGCTCGGCAAATATGCAGAAGTCTGACTTTAAAAAGTCACGTAAAAATCCCATTATAATGCGGGCACATGTTGCGTTGGGCAAGAGTGGCCTCCAAAACGGAAGGTATCGGCTTTAACCTTGCTTTCAGCGCGCATGTGCGCGTGCGTGACCGCACAAGCAGCCGACTTCTCCAGGGTCCTCTGGAGAACTTAAATTTGCCTGTTGACCCCTGTCACTGTAAATTTACTGTGATAATGTCCCAACCTGCAGGGGTCCACAAAATGTTCAAGTCACTCATGGTGAAATGTACATTTTCTACATGTTGCTCTGGTGCCTCTGTTTTACATTACAGGAGGAACTGTCATTATTAAGAGTCACAAATGTGAAGACACTGGAAAGGTGTGAGTCGGTATCACTTATAATATCTGAATTTAGATTTAGTTAGAGATCCTTATTAATATTGAACTGCGTTACTATTAACAGAAATGTTAATTATGATGTCAAGACAGAGGGAGTCAAGGTGAAAGCTGCACAGCAATAGCTAAAAATAATCCGTGCCAGCTAGACTACAGTATGATCCTGCAGAGGAGTGTTACTGGCAAGGGACCTTTTTGCTGCAACAAAGAGGTGGAAAAGAGGAAGTAAATGAATTACAGTACAAGCCAGATTTTGTCTTTGTTTCATCCACACTTGTCCTGTCCCTATTTTCCAACCTCTCCCTTTCCTTGCTATTGGAAGTGCTGCAAATTGTATAATGCTGGTCTTTGTTCTACAGAGTCAAGCCACATGAATAGCTGTCCCGAGCACACACAAAAACACACTGACAAACTGATCATCTTAAAAAAGCAACGCCCTGGTGCTCACTTGGCCTACTTTCCGCGGCAGCACAGGGACGTGGGAAGAGGAATAGAATTCAGGGGAGGATGTTCTTGCACTCTGGGAAACATTCAGTATAGCAAGTGTGATGCACATAAACATAGCCTTTGCAATGTCAACCTTAGACCGCATTTGCCCCAGATAACTAGTCCCCATGTGCTAGACTATTCTCTTTGACTTTGCAATTGAAATCCTGAGAAGATTATGCCAAAGCTAAAAGAGGCAAACTCCAGGGTGGGATTTCAATTGTCAATTCCTGTTGGATTTTACTGCATTATGACATATAGAACACCATCTGTTACACTTCCTGTGACTAGGTCTGCACAAGTGGAGCCTATTGATACTGAGATCATTACAAGACCTATGGTTCTGAAAAGACAGTACTAGCCAATCATAGATATTTCCCATTTACACCCTCTGTAACACAGATGTATGACTTAGCTAGGGGGGTCCCCAGGTTGCAGAACACTAGGGTTAATTATGAAGGTGCAGGAAAGTAACCACTCCTAACTTTAGCTAAACAGACTTTCTGAAACGCAAGATAATCTGGGGCTTCTATGTACACCGCCTAACCAAATGTCGACATCTGTGAGGGTGTGCATAAAGAAAAGCTCCTCAGAGAAACGGGGGATAATAATCTTAGTTCCCCTCACCTTCAGCTCGCCCATAGGGGTTTAAAAGGGAGATGAAGAAATCGTATGTAAACATGCCAAGTCAAATTTTCACTTGAAATGTGACATGGAGGCAAAGGCCGACCCTGGTGCATCACTAATGTGGATCCAGACATTTGGAGATTTCAGTGCCTCTGGATGTAAACAAGTGATGTATTCAGACCATGAGCACCGACTCACTATGCACACTTAGCATGTTTGAACATCTTTTTTTTTTTCTTCTACCCGTGACCGTACGTTCAGTGCATAGGTGAGGAGCCCAATAAGTCAACGCAAAGCTTGTACACGATCTTAAATCTTTGTATTCAATCGCTTCCACTAAAGTGAGTTTTGCTCTCCTGAGAAACATACAAAGTTTGAGCATCTGTTCCATCATGTTGTCTTTGTTGAGAAATTAAATATTGAACTGATCAAGTGTACCATGAATGTTTCACTTACATAGTGATTAGACAGACTAGAGAGACAGCACTACACACTCTCTTTTAATATACTGTATTTATTGTTCCTGTCTTTAAGTGTTTCATACAACAGATTATAATGTTGTTGTGGAAAAATGGTTTTAATTCATGCACCAATTAATTCATTCTATACTAACACATGTAAATTCACATGTACGTTATTTATGTGTTGCACAAACAAAACCCTCCACTGTACACAATGCTGAGCACTATTAGTGTAGCCTAGTTAAGAGTGCATGTCAATTTGATTGCAAAAAAAAAATTTTAAAAATGAAATTAGAGTTGTAGTTTTATGATCCAATTATCACGTCGGTGGCATCTGTTCATACACTCTTATTTTTTTGCGCACTGTATACAGAAATGGCACTTATTTTAATTGTTTCCTTCTTCCCAGTTCAAATCTTTCTTTATTTCATCACTCTTTCCTCCAAATCAACAAATGTCACAAGGGAGAACCCCCTTAATGATGGGGTTTTTTTTTTTTCTTTCCTTTTTTTTTTTTTTTCTTTATTAATTTGACATTGACATTTCGGATTAGACGAACAGACCAAGGTAACATACGAGCAGGGGGAAGGAAACGGTATCATCACAGAGATCATAAAATGGTGTCGTGAGTAGTCCTTTGTCCGGGACCATAGGAGAATTCTGTTGCTAAAGGGAAGAACAAAAGCAGAAGGCGCCACGGGTATAAGGTTCCCCTGAGCAACAATGCCGAAAGTTTCAACTTGCAGCTCATGGGTGTAACTTTAACTAGAATACTGTGGATCAAAGACTGACAAACAAAGTGGGTGGAAATGCTGGAGGAGTGTCTCTGCTCAAGTGAAGGACAGGTTCACCAGAGAGAAAGCGAGAGAGACCGTTTATGAAAGACAGTCCAGGCTATAAGGGCTAATTATGGAGACGCTCATGAACTCAAAGGGCGCAGCGCTCAAAAAAAATAAAACTGGCGCGTAACATATGTGTATATTTATTTTTATTTTTTGCTCTTTCTGAAAAATATAAATAAAATTACACCACTTAGAAAACAAGTTTGTAAAAAAAAAAAAAAGAAAAAAAAGAATTGAATCTAATTGAACAAAGACGGTAATTTTCTTTTTTTACCGCTGCGTCGTGCGCGCGTAACAGAGAAGAGGACAGAGTAGATTTTTGTATCGCGTCTCAATCATCGATTTCACACTCCTGTACGCCTGTCATCTTTTAGATTGAGCGAATTATTCACTTCTGCTTCTTTAAATAAGAAACACAGCTTTGAAATGTGTTGGGGCTTAAGGCAACTCATCAGGTTAGATCAGTGCAATGTGGATGTGTAACCTTTACACTGCAGTTGAACCTGCACATACAAGTGTTATGAAAGGTCCCTGTGGCGCTCTGCTCTTCTGACACGGATTTGAAGACTTGCCACTTTATTAGCTGCTAAGCCCCCAATACTTGTTCTATATAGTGGGGGCCTATGTTATGAGCTGAGATCTCATTGTCTTGCGTTATTAGAGGAAGAGTCTGCAGCACTCTGGCGTCCCCCGAGAGAAGCCTGACTGTTTGGAGGGAAGCTACAAGTGCAATTTAACCCATCTTACTTACAATATGATCTGTTACAAGGACATCATCGCTGCGAGGATTCACATTTAATATATCGTCTCAATGTGATTCTTTTCATTGATTCGGGAGAGTACATTTTGTTTGATGTTCGTTCGTGTCTTAAAAAAAATCCATCTGTCAAGTTAGAGAACACTTGGTAGATAACTGAAAACTTTTACGATCTGCCCTACTCCGATTCACTATTTTCAAACATATTTCATGCCAGACTATGTGGCATGCGAGATCAGAACACTTGTTCCGCGTTTAAAGGTCAAAATAGTTCATTACTAAATGTGAGTGGATGTTGAGGTTTTTTTTTTTTTTTTTTTCCAGGATAATATCAATATCAGCTCGGGGAGAAGGAGCAGTTTGTGATCATCGTATGTGTCAGCTGTACACACGTCTCTGAGACGGAGTTGATCTTTTGGCATTGAATAATAAGTGCCATAGTGCCATCTAGTGTAGAAATATGCACACTGAAATAAGAAAAATCCCTAAACGTAAAATGTATGTACACTTGAACTCACATATGTGGAGCCTTAAAGGAGCACAAATACAAAAAAAAAACAAAAACAAAAAAAGTGTGCTATTTACATCGTTCACTCAGAGGTTAGACTGCACTCAGTGACCACACGGAAAATTTCCACTCATGGGGAAAATAAACATGGAGACAAAGATTTGCCTTCCACATCAGGTCTTTGACAAGCTTTACTTGTGAGGATGATCTCCCTCAGACAATGAGAAAAACGTTGAAAGGCTCTGCATGCAAATTATATGCTGTCATCTAAATTACAAAGACGTACACAGACTTCAAGACATCATATCTCACTCATCGGGCCTCCTGGCTGTTAGGTTGCCAGAGGATGCGCTATAGAAACACCAGAGCAGAAATAATAAGAAAAAAAACACATGAGCCAAAACAAGAGTGTTGAATAATTGATTGTGTTTGTCTTTGCTGTGTGTGTGTGTGTGTGTGTGTGTGTGTGTGTGTGTGTGTGTGTGTGTGTGTGTGTGTGTGTGTGTGTGTGTGTGTGTGTGTGTGTGTGTGTGTGTGTGTGTGTGAAAGAGAGAGAGAGAGAGAGGGTCTGGACAGAGCTTTTGCCCCAGAGCAGAGCAGACGCATCCACCGGCCAATGGTTAGTGTTAAAAATTGTCTGATGAACCAAAATATGGGGGGAAGGGCCTGTTTGTGTGTGCAAAGGGTGAAATGCATGTGTAATGGTATTTTCACGTGCACACAAGTGTGTAGATTTAGACTGAAATAGATGAGGATAGAAGCCGTGTTTGATCTTGTCAAAACAGACTTGAATGTGATGAACTCCAGCTAAAACCAGGACTGCTTCTATATTCAATTAGATCAGAATAAAACAGAGAATAGGGTTTCCAGGATAACAAATCCTTTTTGTTACACGGCTCAGGAATAGGTGTGCTTTAAGATGTTGAAAAGTCAATATACCTTCATTTTGTCTGTGTTGGTAATGAGCCATATTTTCTGGAGAAAATGGCTGCTTCTCCGGAGGCACCATGTCTACTGAATGTGGCCCTGATCCTGGATAAAACAGAAGGCTCACCAATCAATCTCTCCAGGTTGCCCACAGCCAGAGAAAGCAGCTGCACCACATGTTTGCCTTGCGCGATAGCGACAAGTTAACATACGGGCAGCACAGTAACCATCCACAAGCAGCCTCTAGCTGTCTTATAATGAATTCCCACAGGGATGGGGAACTATCAGAGTCAGTGGTGTTACTGGAGGCTCGGAATAAAGTCAACACCTCTCCTTATACCTGATGAAGCTACGGCAGAGCAGCACACACACACACACACACACACACACACACACACACACACACACACACACACACACACAGAGTCAAAGCCGTAACACCCAACTTGTAAAAATCTATAAGATCTCATGCACACAATAATTAAACTGTAGGGTTTATTAAATCACAAACTGGGCTCGCATTAAATGCTTCTCCATCAGTCTGTAATGTGAATACAAACGGCTACTTGTGTTCTTAATTGGGCACAATTAGTCAAGGCAGCAATTGTTTGAATTCAATACAGAAGAACAGATGTTATAGAAGGGAAGTCAGTTTTAGATTTTAAAAAGCAACATTTTATATTGTTGCTCTGATCTGGTCTTTAGAATAATATCCATTCCCAATCAGCGTAACGCCTTCAAATCAACAAGTCTTCATTCAGACTGTGTCCGATGTGTGTCTGCACTGCCCCATCAGACCGATGCACTGTTTCAGCCACAGGTAGAAGCCATGTTAATACAAACTACTGCATGATGCAAGGATGTTTTAGTGCTGGCTCTTAGAATAATTATGCCTTCAGAAAGCTCTTGTGTTTCACTTTTAAAATAAATCAAACATCCTGGTATCTAATAACTAATCAGGCCACGTAAGGTATTTGACGATGTGTGTGTGTGCTGCACAACCCTAACCCCTTGTCATGTCTTCCAACAGTAAGACAATTTTAAGGACCATGTGAGGATATAGAGTCACATTCTTACGTCATTTAAATTTGACATCTTTTGTTTCCATGAATAACCTTAGACCTTTCAACTTGAACTTCAACTGCAGGAATCAGTTGGCCCACCTTTCTATCAATACAGACACCAGTATACCAATAAGCTTCCTAACCTCCAGGCCTCCGCTCTGCTTCTCCCCAAGGAATGCTACAAAAATGATGAGAGGGATGTGGAGCTCTGGAACAAACACGGAAAAGATTTTGGTGAGATTTGGTCCAGGACATTCTTTATCTTCTCTTTTTTTTATAGATTTATACAGTTTACACATGTGGTAAATGACGAGGTTCTGAAGTACCATGACCAAGATCTAGTGCATATGTAGTAGTTATCCGGAGGCCATAATCACAGGTATTTAAAACCATTTGGGATATTCAGCTCATAAACAAATGTTATCTGCTATATTTTGCTAAAGAAATTATACAGAATCTGAGAGGTGGAGGAGAAGCTAGAGAGATGGAGGTTCGTCCTGGAAAGGAGAGGGATGAAGGTTCGCCGCAGTACGACAGAGTACATGTGTGTGAATGAGAGGGACCCAAGTGGAAGAGTGAGGTTACAGGGAGAAGAGATCAAGAAGGTGGAGGATTTTAAGTACTTAGGGTCAACAGTCCAGAGCAATGGAGAGTGTGGAAAAGAGGTGAAGAAGCGTGTACAGGCAGGATGGAACGGGGGGAGAAAAGTGTCAGGTGTGATTTGTGATAGAGGAGTTTCAGCTAAAATGAAAGGAAAGGTGTACAAAACTGTGGTGAGACCAGCAATTTTGTTTGGTCTAGAGACAGTGTCACTGAGGAAAAGACAGGAGACAGAGCTGGAGGTAGCAGAGATGAAGATGCTGAGGTTCTCTCTGGGAATGACCAGGAAGGATAGGATCAGGAATGAGTACATCAGAGGGACAGCACATGTTAGAGGTTTTGGAGATAAAGTCAGAGAGGCCAGACTGAGATGGTTTGGACATGTCCAGAGGAGAGATAGTGAATATATTGGTAGAAGGATGCTGAGTTTTGAACTGCCAGGCAGGAGGCCTAGAGGAAGACCAAAGAGGAGGTTTATGGATGTAGTGAAAGAGGACATGAAGGTAGTTGGTGTGAGAGAAGAGGATGCAGAAGACAGAGTTAGATGGAGGCAACTGATTCGCTGTGGCGACCCCTGAAGGGAAAAGCCGCAAGGAAAAGAAGAAGATCCCCTTTCCAATGTACTTTTATTTTAAGATGAAGAGTGAAACAGGAGTATGTTTAAAAAAAAAACAGATAAAAGGACTGCATTTCACGTTTCAGAAAAATCAGTGTTATCAGTGTTATATTCAGAGTAACAGCTCCAATCAGCTGGTGTCAAAAGAAATGTGGCCTAGATATTATATATTCAAATGCATTGTCAATGTTTAACATTTATTCATTTATTTCACTCATTTATATTTTTGGCTTCAGGATACAGCGCAACCACCTACTATGGAGTATCCTTCCTCATCATAACTGAAAACTCTTTATGATATCACTATCTCAAAAGTTGTTGTTGTTTTTTTTATCAAAAAATTCAAACACTGTAGTAGCACAATACAAAAGTACTGAGTTAAGAGACAGAATGATGGAAAGTTGTTTTTTTTTCATTTTTAAATGCTGTGTGAATAAAAAAAACTTTATTTAAATATATAATGGAAGTTTTAATAACCTTTATTGCATTCTTGTAAAATAAAAAAATGCCTAAAGCTTATATAGGCATGATGACATATGATGACACATGCCTTTCAGTGAATGATTCGTTAAAAAGAAAATAAAAAATCTGAAACACAAATGGTGTGTTTTGTGTTGTTTTGCATGGTCTTATTTGTCATGCCTGGTGGTGGAGGATGAAATGTTTAAGTCCTCTTAGTGTCTGGAATAGGGACTGAAAAAGATTCATATCCCACTGAGGTGTAGTTTGATGATTTGGCCGCTAGATGTCACTCTTTGACCACGTAACAGAAACAGGGCCACTAGAAAGAGTAACATAATTTTGATGGAAGAAATAGTTGTCATCTAACATCCAACAACCCAGACACCAAATAAATAAATAAATAAAAAGTTTCATGAAACGTCTCGTTAAAAATACGTGAAGGATAACTTGTATCTTTCCCATAACTTTATCAATGTCTCACAAATCACGTGTATTCATGTGATTCACCTGTGAATTAAAGACAAGAAAACGTTTCATGCTTTTTATACTGGCAAAGTTTTTATTCAGTTGATTTCATTTCTGTTAATTGAAATCGAAATACCTCCATCGTGATATCTGTGCATGTTATTCACTGCATCCATCTTTGGACATCTGATTCGTTTCTAGGCTCAGTAAGCAGACATTACAGCGAAGTCTAATGAAATAAAAGTTGTGTGCGTGGAAAATAAAGCCAAAAATATAGATCTAAAAGCATGATGCTGAGGAGGATGGATGGAGCCAGGATGTGGCATGTGTGTATGACGTCATTTCTCCATGTACTGTGCGCCATTTTGGAAGAAAAAAAAAATCACGGATAATTTCCGTGGTCTTGACAGATCTGGACCAGTCTTCACACTGATTGTGGATGCTATCTACCCGAGCAAGCTGCATTGGTTGATTAGGTTTTGGAAGCTGTGTACAGCAAGAGCTGCTTCATGAAGCAATGGCGGGTAAGCTACTTTTGAAGGGAGGAAAAGGACCCACCTCACTTGGTGTGTGTGATGGCCTGAATCTGCAAGTTAGCTCGGCTAGCGTTAGCACTGGCAAGCTAAAGTTGCTAGTTGTCAAACTGTGTCACTGCCGAGTCGTTTCTACCGTCAGACGGGACGCAAATCTGACGCCATCTAACACTGTGTTCCTTTTGCAGGAGTCGCAGGAGGAAATGATTTTCAATGGTGTTTCTCACAAGTGAAAGGAGCGATAGATGAAGATGTTGCGGAAGGTATGTAGCTAGCGTTAGCTTGGTGGTTAGGCTACACCGCTGGGTAGCTAGCTGTGTGGTCTGATGGTGATGCTCTGGGGGCTTCACGTGAGATGCAAGATGGGGGTATGTTTGTGCAGACTTCACTATATGACAGTTGTTGTGTTTCCCGTGCGCCTGTTTGTTCATCAGGTGCACAAACGCCCTTCTCTTTGTAAGATTCTGTACGTCTCTCGCTAGCGGTGTGCTATGTTAAGGCTAAGCTATGAAGGGGAGCGACCGTGTCCGTGACGTCAATGTACTGCGTCCATAAATTGTCGAGTGACATCATGCTTGTTTTCATTCATACATGAATGGGTGGACGTGCCGTGCATGTTTGGTGTCAGTGTGTTTGTGGTCCTATTTCTGAATGACATAGTCGTCAGCCTGTAGTTGCACACAGTAGCATCATCATCATCATCATCATCATCATCATCATCACCACCATCAGCTGTCAACACTAGGAGCTCGAGCTCTGATCACTGATCAGTTCTGACTTCTGTCTGTTTTCAGCTGATATAATATCAACAGTTGAGTTCAACTATTCTGGAGAATTGCTTGCAACTGGAGATAAAGGTGGCAGAGTAGTGATATTTCAACATGAACAGGAGGTAAGAGCCACATGGACATATGAGTGTCTTCATCAGCAGCAGTGTCATGTCAGAATTCTGTTGCTATGGTAATGTACAAGCCTTTTGTCTGATGGCTATAACATTTTCTTGCAGTCTAAGAATCGTCCACACCTTCGTGGGGAGTACAACGTCTATAGCACTTTTCAGAGTCACGAGCCAGAATTTGACTATTTGAAAAGTTTAGAAATTGAGGAAAAGATTAATAAAATAAGATGGCTACCCCAACAAAATGCTGCTCACTTTCTACTTTCAACCAATGGTAAGCGTTCTCCTTTTATCTGTGTTAATTTTTTTGGTGATTCAATTTGACATTTCTTGATCTTTATCAGATGATTTTCTTTCAACAACATTCTTGTTTGTTTTTACAGATAAAACTATCAAATTGTGGAAAATAAGTGAAAGGGATAAACGAGCAGAAGGTTACAACCTGAAAGATGAAGACGGGCGACTCAGAGATCCTTTTAGAATCACCTCTTTACGGGTTTGTTTCATCGCACAGCAACTCTGACATTTTTAAGTATGGCTGTCCTTAATTTAATCTTAAAGTGTGTGGTGTGTGTTCCAGGTACCAGTACTGATGCCAATGGATCTCATGGTAGAAGCAAGCCCACGGAGGATCTTTGCAAATGCGCACACCTATCACATTAATTCCATTTCTGTAAATAGTGATCATGAAACATACCTCTCTGCAGATGACCTAAGAATAAATCTATGGCACTTGGAAATCACAGACAGAAGTTTTAGTATCCTTTTTGTTTCTCAGAACACACAGATCTGTGTCTTACACCATGGTGTGTTTTATGTTGTAATGAAACGTAAGACGGTTATTTCCTTAACATTGTGTTACCAGATATTGTAGACATCAAACCCGCCAACATGGAGGAACTGACGGAAGTAATCACAGCTGCTGAGTGCCATCCACACCAATGCAATGTATTTGTATACAGCAGTAGCAAAGGCACCATTCGCCTCTGTGACATGCGAGCAGCGGCACTCTGTGATAGGCACTCAAAGTGTAAGTACCTCCAACTGGAGTTCTGCGCCAGTGAGTAGAAAACTCATTGATCATGGTATTGATTGGGCAGCTTAGTGTTTTATGAATATCCAACATTTAGATTTCCCACATCTCCTAATTTTGTATATTGTTCAATAAAGTTTAGGTTATTAGTTTGTCCCCCATGGATCAGTGAATTGTGGTCAGTGTTGTTTATTTTTTGTCATGTTCTCATTTTCATAATATTGATATTCTTTAATATTTATAAAGTTGACCTGATGTAACTTCGGTTAAAGTTCTTCATTCTTAATGATTTGGTCCATTACAGTGTACTTTGGAACTGTTTAGAAATAAGAATGTTAAGGATTTTTTTGTGTGATTGTTTGTAGTTTTTGAGGAGCCTGAGGATCCAAGCAGCCGATCCTTTTTCTCTGAGATCATCTCCTCCATCTCGGATGTGAAGTTCAGTCACAGTGGACGCTACATGATGACACGTGATTACCTCTCCGTCAAAGTTTGGGACCTTAACATGGAAAACCGGCCAGTGGAAACATATCAGGTGCATAAATATACATGTTTAGTGCATTAAAATATAGCTGATGTAAGATCAAAATAAGCCCTTCATTTTGGAAAACGGTTTTACTACGCAGCTTAAATCAAAATTTATACCAGCTTTATCTTTTTTTGTAATGGATCTGGAATTACTACCAAAGATTACAAGAAACTTCCGGTCATTTTCAGCATTGCCTAAATCTTAGTTTTTGCAAGTTCAGTTTCTTACGTTTGTGTAGAAGTGAAAATATCCAGAAGCTTAAACGGTTATGCTCCTTTCGGAACACAAAATCCTTGTGGCGCGCAAAAATAGTAGCCGCACAAATAGCCTCACAGTTGTCTGGTTAGTCACACAATCAGTTCCGACCTGACATTCACTCATGGGAGAACTTGAGGTACAAATGCAATTCACAGGCTGAGTATCGTGTTGGATAGAGTAGATGTAAACATAAATTAAATCCACACACATGAATGTGTTGTGTTTCAGGTCCATGAATACCTTCGCAGTAAACTCTGCTCCCTGTATGAAAATGACTGCATCTTTGACAAGTTTGAGTGCTGCTGGAATGGCAGTGACAGGTAAGTCAACATTTCATTTGATGTTGGCTTTTGGCCACTTTTTTCATGGTGTATATGTGTCCATTCATGCTAATTTGGAGATAAATCACTTGTGATACCATGTTTGTTCTAAGTTACATAGAGAAACAGATTCAGTCGTTTCTCCCTCTTCCATCAGTGCCATCATGACGGGCTCTTACAACAACTTCTTCCGAATGTTTGACCGCAATACCAGGCGGGATATCACACTGGAGGCTTCCCGAGAAAGCAGCAAACCACGGGCTACTCTCAAACCACGCAAAGTGTCCACTGGTGGCAAAAGGAAGAAGGATGAGATCAGCGTGGACAGCCTGGACTTCAACAAGAAGATCCTCCATACTGCCTGGCACCCCAAAGATAACGTGATCGCTGTGGCAGCCACCAACAACTTGTACATTTTCCAGGACAAAATCAATTAGAAGATTTTGGGCTCCAGAGGATAGGGCTTTTACCGTACCTGTGTAGTTAAGCCTACTACTTGTCTATCTGTATAAGAAGAAACAGCCTTGTTGTCCTCCTGGTGAAGAATTCAAAAGCACGTGTCTACTTTTTTTGCCACAGGAGGTTGATCCATAGGCCTGTTTTATTTCGAGTCTGAGCTTAGGTTGTTTTTGCCTTTGGCACCAGGGCAATCAACATGCCCCCACTGACCCAGAAACCCCAACTCGGGTCTAATTGATGGACTGGCACTCCCTAGAGGTCAAACTCTTGAACGTTGGTGTTTGTGTTGACATTTTAAGCCTTCATTTCATGATTTATCGACTGAACTCTTGGAAGCCCTTAAAATGACGTCTTGTCAGAGTTGTAACATCATCTTGAAGAATTTGGGCCCTCTGAAGCCCGGATTAATGGCCAATAAGTCTAACTGTAACATTCCCCCATTGGCCATTTATTCAGGCCAAACTACTGGTGGAAGAGGCCATGAATTTGGTGGACCTGTTTCTTTTCTCCCCTCCCCTTTATTACTTTACCCCAGTCAATACGGTGGCATAATTTCACTGACTGTATCTACTCAAGTACACCTTGTCATCCACATAATAAAAGAAACTAAAACAACAGATGTGTTTTTAAATTTAGAAGTATGTATTAAAACATGTTTATTGCTTTGCATGTTTTTATGTTGTAGAATGGTGGGGAAAAAAATCCAGTCACACCACTGTCTTTGAGCAGATGTCAAACAAATTTCTTATGGAAATACTATTCGGGGCTGCCAGTTTCAGAACCGCTGAAGGAGACAACCGAAAATGTGTTTGTGTCACCAGATTCATTTTCTAGGTTTGTTTTTGTTTTGTTTTTTAAATCATGTTTTAGGACACGGGCTGGACAATGCACGGCACAAGATGGGCCCAGGACAAAGGGAATCTGCAGCCTTAATACCTACTTCTATCAGTGACAGCTACAAGTTATGTCCCCAAATGTTTTACAAACCTCATGTGCATTATTTGTAAATCCTATTTTATAGAGTTATGTCCTCATATACTGCTGCTATATGTGGCTGTATGAGAATACAAAGAGGAAGATTGCACACCAGTTGATGCGAAGTGTGCCTCTGAAACATGTAGTTAGGGAATTCAGACAAGTCTCATACATGTGCCCTTTTTCATTTATTAGACATCTGGCCCAAATCTGAGCTGCAAACTGCAAATGTGGATCTTATCTGTAGTTGTGAATGCGGAAATGAAGGTTAACACACAAAACATACTGATGACATTAAAACAAAACATAATGCATTGTCTTTGTCCATTGATTCTTAATATGGTGACAATGTATTCACTTATTATTTTGACCAAAGTTCAATAAAATTTGAATTGTGTTCGTCTGTATGTGTTTGATTTGATAGTCTTCCTATATAACATTTGTTTTGAATAAGAATAACAAACTAACCGTATCAGGGCAGAGTAGGATACAGTATTTGATTTTATTTGTTATCACCAATTCCAGCTGTGCAGATATTAAGCAATTAATGTATGAAATTATCCTCTGTAAAACAAAAAAATAAAAATCACAATGTCCTTTATCCATTACTGATCCAAAGCAAATCATTTGAGAATGCATGATTTTAAATAACAAGTAATTTTTCATTGCAAAAAGAAAATAGTGGTGTGCAGCATATGTCATGTCAGGAAAACAGTCGTCCAGACATGGAGTAAGGAGCAGAGGAATACTCATTTGTGTAGAACAATGAAACAACAATGCCAGATCCTCAGTTCTGCTGGTGTGAGTGATGTGGACATTCAATCACACTAAATTGTGTCACTTGGCCACATCTCCTTTGATATTCAAACAATCCCATATTAAGGCATGACAAGATGGTCACAGCAAGGCGAAAAAGGTTGTAATATGCCATCTTCCTACTCAGTAGGTGTTGTGGGAGATTAGACGCTTCCCAATATATATCCTAAAAAGGAGAGAGAAAAATGTAAAATACAAAGGATCTGAAAGCAAGATAACTGAATACACCAGGGACAATTCTGAAAAATTGACCTGACATACAGTTATAAAGTTGTGTATTTATAACTATACTTCACCATCATAGCTTTCTCACTAGAGAAATGTGTGTATTTTTGTACTTATAAAAATATTTTTTTAATAAGTCTGCTGAGACAGTATATAGGAGTAGTACACTTGAGACAAATTTCTGCTAGTAGAGTAATATTTCCAAATAATCATTTTTGATTTTTTTTTTTTAAAAGATGACGAAACACACAGGCCAAGCTGGTTGACACGGACAGTATACTTTCTGGGTCAGAAACTAAGCCCTGGGCATTACCCACTCAATGGCAGATAATGAAACAAAGACAAGAAATTAATATAAGATGCTACTTCAATCTAAAGTCTGGGATTTAACTTTGTAAATGAATCAAAATTATTTGTGTTCTTTGTACTTAGTAGTTTTGTATAATCCTGCAAACCAACCAATCAGTAAACAAACAAACAAACAAACTGATATGGGTGAAGATAGCCTCCTTTGTGTGTCATAAAGCTGGTGTCTCATGACCAAAAGTTAAAGCCAGGAATCTACCTCAAATTGGTTGGAAGGTTATTTAATAGAGAAACTAAGACTAGACCACCAATTAAACATGCCGTGTTCCAGAAATTAAAGGTCAGGATGAATGAATGACTACTGTGAACAGCAGGGACCTGGGGTCACCTATTCATGTATGACTATTTTTTTAAAAATTCTAATAAGTTGGTTTTATTTATCTGCAAGTGTTTCCATTACTTATCTGAACACAAATTCATTCTACATGAATACATTTTGGGGTTTTAAATGTTTCTCCAAAGATTCATCTGCAACTACCTCTTGAGGTTCCTATAAATGTGTCTCCTGTAGGTGATGGTAAAAATGATTCCGCTTACCCTAAGCCAACAGCGAGTAAATGAGAAATCATTAACGAGGGAAGGAAAAGCTTCAGGAAGTCAGCAGACAGAATGCCTCCCTTCTTCATGACGCTGGTGTTTCTGATGCTGAGAGAGGTCGAGCGCCTCGGGTACTTAAGCAGGAACTCCCTACAGAGAACAACATTAATTTTTCAGTGTTTAGAATTCATTAAAATCAATGAGTGCCTGTCTAATGTCACTCCAACAAATGTGCTCACACAAACATCATCTCGGCTGTTTTTAATTAAATACAATTGGCGGTATAAAATACATATTATTGTCTGATAGTAGGAAAATTAGCTCCATTTCTTATTCTGGTTGCCTCTAAATCACAGTAATCACAATCGATTTTCTTAGTGGTGGTGATTATTCATACATCTCAAATGTATTTACTTGGTTAACTGACCCTATTCACATGGGGCATGAGGAAGATCACAAGTGGACATCTCTATATCAGTTCAAACCTGTTATCACAATACATCACATGCATCTCAAACTGCCAT
This sequence comes from Antennarius maculatus, assembly GCA_013358685.1. Lineage (NCBI taxonomy): Eukaryota > Metazoa > Chordata > Actinopteri > Lophiiformes > Antennariidae > Antennarius > Antennarius maculatus. The sequence continues at coordinate 13,269,811 of CM023616.1, read as the reverse complement.
AAATAATCAGATCTCATTTCTCAAATACGTGAGTTTGAACACACATAAACATTTCTATTAGCAAAGACCAAATGATGAATCACAAGATTGCTTTTTTTCTGTGAAAGACAATCTGCAAAGTTTCTTCTTCATATTTTTGATATGTTGTAAGTACTTTGTTAGTTTTGACATAAAGCAAAATAAAAAGTCTCCAATACGATCAATGCACAATATTTAAGTATTGTTATGAGGGGAAAGTGTGAATACTAAATGCTACCAAAAATGTATTGTCTACATACTTTGGTGGATTGTTCTCAGGTCGACTAGACCAGTCCCAGATCCAGTCAGCATTTCTCTTCATCAGATTCTCTACCTCCCGTCTCCTTTCTTGGCAGTCTTCATCTGACTAAAAACACCAATTATAGAAAATTAAATACAATCTGAATTCAACCAGCAACAACTTGACCAAAACCCCAAACAAACAAGAGAATACTATAAAACTACACTTAGCCCTTTAGACCTTGATACATATTTTAAAATACTAATCAGAGACTCCAAAAACATACCTGCGAGCTGTTCCCCTCTGAGCCCCTCCACAGAAGGAGGGGGGTTTGTGCTCGGAGTGGGCTGTTGTAAAATAAACAATGCACGACTTTTGTCACGAAAGGCATATAATTGATATATTACTCCCTAACATATGTATGAGAAGTAAAACAAGCATTGCAACGGCCATTTTCCCACACACCTGTTGCACTGAGAGCTCCCTCTGGAGCTGCTTCTGCCGGACTCATGCTGCGCATCCAGCAGCATTACTTCTACGTCACCGTCCTGGGTGGACGTGGGGATTTGCTCCTGGCTTCCGCAACGACTGGTACTTCGAGAGGCATTGCCACTGAAATGCAGCTCGACCCAAGAGCCTTGAACCATGACAGTAACAGATTGTATATGTGACTTTCGGATTTAATGGGATGTACTGTATATGAATGGAGGTGCCCTGAGGGAAGGGTCGCAGCAAAACAGTGAGAAGCTGCGGGCTTGGCTTCAAACGGCTCGAAGGCATTACTTAACATTGCGAAGAGGATATACTAAAACTAGGTCGTGTTGTCCTCTTCGTAACCACTTTACGTAATCTAGATCGATAAATATATCGTTATAGCATTCAGTTTCAATCTAACAAGCTAGCTCTGTGATTTGACGATTCGGCTACGGCTAGTTAAACTAATTTACCTTTGCTGCTTATCAGTTGTTCATTTAAACTCGGCTAGCGCTAGCATCAACACTAGTGAGCTAACTGTCGAGGCTCCTGGGTCGCTTATACTTTACCTTGTAAACCGTCGTCCGATGAGTTGTCCTTGTGGAGCGACATGATTTCTTTGACAAACTTACAAGTCCACTTATTGAAGCGGTTTTATATACCTACACGTCACTAAAATGGCTTTGAAATAACAGTTAGCAGCTGCACTTCGAAGTACCACAATAACAATGACGCAACGCTGTGTTTATCTACAGCCTGATTGGCTCTGACAATGGGAACACATTGCACGTAATATGAGCTTCTGGGTGCGCTGCATTGACCGGCAGGCGTACGCCGAATGCTCGGAGTTTGTAGGCCATTTAAAGGGCATCAATTTATTCATAAAGTCCTTGTCTAAGCACCGATGTTGAATCGGGCTTGCTTGCTGTTACTGTAAACGAGCGAGCCTCTAAAAGATTAATTTCAAACAAAACAAAGTTTTACAAACAAACAAAAGAAAGCGATCTTTTGTTATTTTACATTTTTCCTCTAACTTTTTAGCAATTCCACAAGTCTGTCTGCAGGTGGCAGTTAAAGTTCATAAATTATCTAAATTTCTTCAGAATACATTTCATAAGATACACCGTCACACATCTGACTTAAACTCAAATTCATTGTTAACTTTATGGTTTTGTTACTGTGTCATGTATTGATCATCATCAAGATTTCTAAAGCCGTATTTGACTGCATCAGTGATTTCTGGATGTAGTGACATCTTTTAATGTGTAAAACTACTACACCGCACAAGACCAACATTTTCATATTTTGGTAAAAATGAAAGTATAAATATAAAAATGGTACCACAGAATGGTCTGTTTCAGAATATGATATAAGCATAATTATGAATTAAATCATGAAGTTAATGTGTACAGTACATTACTTTAATCTTAAAAGCACTTGGTCACATGCATCAGACAGTTGAGGGATGATGTGGGGGGGAAAAATTGCATCTACAGACATCATTTCAAGATAAAATGCCTTAATTTATCATCTGTTCATTTATATAAAATTGGAGTCATTAGAGATGACTCCAATTTTAAATCGTCATTAGAGATGACTCCAATTTCGACGCTGCCAAATTTGATTGTTTGTTACCATGGTGATCAGTATGGCTAATTTGTCTTGCAAAATTTGATTATTTTTACAATGACAGAAGTTTTATGTCATTATGGAGTGTGTTCTTCCTGGCAGTCCATATTTCACACAGACTAAAGTAGACTGACTAGATCATTTCCAAACAGAGATAATTACTGCAGTAATGTGTGAGAAATCCCTTTTCTATGCTCAAAAATAAAGCTGATATTTTCCAAAAGCCAAACTGTACAATGTACAATATCATAAAATGCAGTAATGTTGATACAATCAGCAATGGATAAATCTGTAGCAATCTTGAGCAACTAAATAAATATTTATGAAATAAAAGCCATAAAGATTTGATCAAAAGAACATCTAATATTTTACATGGTTAGTATAAGTTGTTTTTACTTTCATGTTACACTGTCAAAATTTATGTATAAGACAATATTGCAGTAATTTAGTTGAGTGTTGTGGATGTTGTTTTTGCCCCATATCCCAGTTTTAATTACAAAAATGCACTCACCAGATGGCCCATGTACCAGACTGGATCCATTATTGAGTGTTAAAATGTTCCTTCAATGCTACATTAAGCTATTTGCCATTTTATGTTTCATGAGTGCCATATGGCTTTCAGCTTAAGTGAAAAATAGTTATATAACGAGAAAGATAAAGCTATATTGTTATGTACGTTATATTAATGAGATAAAACATCTTGTCTCACATATCAGCAATCAGCACTGGCTTTCCTAACATCACAGTGATATGAAGGAGGTCCTTCAACTGCACCAATTAAACCACATATTTGCATCTGGAAGTCTATCACAGATCACCACTTGTCATTCTAATTAGTGTTGTCATAGAGCATAAGAGTTACATCCATTTGCTATAGCAGTGTAACAAATTCAAAAACAATGATAAATCTTCAAGCCCATCTGCACACTCATACCCACCCACATGTTAGAAAAGAACCAACGGATGTGCACGTCTTCTCGTCAGAGAACAGTTTTCATGCAGCAGTAGTAGAAGCAAGCTGAAACTCCAGATATTTTTCCTGTGAGTGTGACAAATTTCTTCCCAGAATTTCACTCTGTCCTGTCTTTAATCAGGAATAGTAATATATTTATTCTAGACATACTCACTGACAAATCCCTTCTACCACCTGCTGGATCATGTCAATCATTAGGCTGAACTATAACTGTAGAAGACAAAATATTTACGAGAGAAATATCTAGGAATGTAATAGATACAATATTACACATCAGTAAATTCATACAAAAGGTAATCCATTACACTTGATTTTAAAGGAATAGTCCCAGTTGATGAGTGAGTTTGGAAATGATTTCAAAACATCAAGTATTTTCAAACCCATTTTAAATTAGCATAGTCTGCAAAATATTATATTCAATTTATCTATTGTTAATCATGTTACAATTTAGAATTAGTTTTTTTCAGTCGCCAACAAGCGTTTGTCCAAACAGCAGTCACATTTTCTAAACTCTAAACACAAATTAGCACAGCATAGATCTTTTGTTGCCATACCATTCACACATTTCACGTTTTTACTCAATATGCAGTCAGTGAACATATTTCCACAATTCTTTCATTTTCTTAACAGACAAGCTATACCTCCCAACAAAATTATGGATTGTTTTTTTTATTACTTACAAATGTTAACACACAACATCCCACAATAGCAACAACAATATTCCAGACCTTAGATATAGTATAAAAACCTCTGCTTCTGCATTGATATCAGTTCAAAAACAATATATTGCAGCTGATAAACAAACAATTGAATATTTTTTTTTATTTTTAATATTTTTTAAATTTTATATACTCAATCCCGAAAGGGAAATTAGCGGCACACTTTAGTGTTCGCATGCTCTCCCCATGTCTGCGTGGGTTCTCTCCGGGTTCTCCGGCTTCCTCCCACCTCCAAAAGCATGTGCTTCAGGTTGATTGCCCGTTCCAAAGAAAATTAACCATTTGGTCAATTGTGCTTTCTAGGTGTGAGACTGTGTTAGGAGTTTTGAAAATGTGACTGCTGTTTGGACAAACGCTTGTTAGTGACTGAAAAACACTGTAATTCAGGCATCATGCATTAGCATGGCTATGTTTCTGTTTTCTCACACAGGAGACCAACAATGACTAAACATCAACTCAATGTGATGTAAATAATGTGTAAAAGCATCAAAAAACAGCAGTTAATGCATTAAAAAAAATAATGGTGAAAGATAACATTGATTATAATTTATTATAGTGACTTTTAATCAGATTTCCACCCTGATTTAACATTTATACTTATGTCAATTTAATGTAAAAAATGTAGAGAGTGATATACACTACTAGTCTCTCTGCTACTACTATTTTAATAGTGAAATGGTTTGAGTTAAGGTATCTGATGACATATGGTTCCAATGTCTGTCGTCAACAGGTTTGCCTTTTTGCATTTGAAGTAGGCAATAATGATGCCCCTCAGAAGCTGAAAAGGATGAAGAGGAAAAGTGAATCAGTAGACATCAAACTCCATCCATCCATCCATCCATCCATCCATCCACCCACCCACCCACCCATCCATCCATCCATCCATCCATCCATCCATCCATCCATCCATCCATCCATCCATCCATCCATCTTGTTCCACTTATCCGGGGTCGGGTCGCGGGGGCAGCAGTTTAAGCAGGGAAGCAGAGACTTCCCTCTCCCTAGCCACTTCGTCCAGCTCCTCCGGAAGAATCCCAAGGCGTTCCCAGGGCAGCCGGGAGATATAGTCTCTCCAGCGTGTCCTAGGTCGTCCCCGGTCCTCCTCCCAGTAGGATGTGCCCGGAACACCTCACCAGGAAGGCGTCCAGGAAGCATCCTAACCAGATGCCCGAGCCATCTCATCTGGCTCCTCTCGATATGGAGGAGCAGCGGCTCGACTCTGAGTCCCTCCCGGATGACTGAACTTCTCACCCTATCTCTAAGGGAGAGCCCGGACACCCTGCGGAGGAAACTCATTTCGGCCGCTTGTATCCGGGATCTCGTTCTTTCGGTCACGACCCACAGCTCGTGACCACAGGTGAGGGCAGGAACGTAGATCGACTGGTAAATTGAGAGTTTTGCCTTTCGGCTCAGCTCCTTCTTCACCACAACGTACCAATACAGAGTCCGCATCACTGCAGACACTGCACCGATCCACCTGTCGACCTCCCGTTCCATCGTACCCTTACTCGTGAACGAGACCCCAAGATACTTGAACTCCTCCACTTGGAGCAGGATCTCATCCCCAACCCGGAGAGGGCACTCCACCCTTTTCCGACTGAGGACCCTGGTCTCAGATTTGGAGGTGCTGATTCTCATTCCAATCGCTTCACACTCGGCTGTGAACCGCTCCAGTGAGAGTTGGAGATCACGGCTTGATGAAGCCAACAGTATCACATCATCTGCAAAAAGCAGGGACACAATACTGAGGCCACCAAACCGGACACCCTCAACGCCTTAGATGCGCCTAGAAATTCTGTCCATAAATGTTATGAACAGAATCGGTGACAAAGGGCAGCCTTGGCAGAGTCCAACCCTCACTGGAAACGAATCCAAGTTACTGCTGGCAATGCGGACCAAACTCTGACATCGGTCGTACAGGGACCGAACAGCCCTTATCAAGGGGTTCGGGCTCAAGGGGCTCATCCACCCCCGGGGCCCTGCCACTGACACCGTATTGTGAGGGTCTGCTGGGAACGCCTGGCAGAATCCCCTGTCAAAAGGAGTTTCAACTCCCACCTCCGGCAGAACTTCACCCATGTCCCGGGGGAGGTGGGGGACATTGAGTCTGAGTGGACCATGTTCCGCGCCTCCATTGTCGAGGCGGCCGGCCGCAGCTGTGGCCGTAGGGTGGTCGGTGCCTGTCGTGGCGGCAACCCCAGAACCCGTTGGTGGACATCGGCGTTAAGGGATACCGTCAAGCTGAAGAAGGAGTCCTATCGGGCCTGTGGGAATCCTGAGGCAGCTGATGGGTACCGGCTGGCCAATCTGAATGCAGCTTTGGTGGTTGCTGTGGCAAAAACTCTGGCGTGGGAGGAGTTCGGTGAGGCCTTGGAGGACGACTTCCAGACGACTTCGAGGAAATTCTGGTCCACCATCAGACGTCTCAGGAGGGGGAAGCAGTGCAGCATCAACACTGTGTATAGTGGGGATGGGGCGCTGCTGACCTCAACTCGGGACGTTTTGACTCGGTGGGGAGAATATTTCGAAGACCTCCTCAATTCCGGCGACACGCCTTCCCATGAGGAAGTCTGGGTTCTCTGAGATGGGCTCTGCTATCTCTGGGGTTGAGGTCAAACTTGATCCACTCTCCAGGATACAGCTGCATTAAACTGCCCGTTTTTCTGTGTAGGTGTGTGTAAGCTAACAGAATGCTGAGAAATGACTGATGATGTCTGTATCAGCTGGCTCGAGAACAGATACACTGATGAAGTACAATGAAAAGCTTGATCAGGAGAAACGTTAAGCGTATCTCCTGTACATTGAGCGTTTGTGTAAATGATATTATCTGTAAGAGCTTGTGGGTGGATTGGAAGGGTTTTATTGAAGCCTGTGTAGGAGGATGAGAGTAGGCTAGACTAAATATGGAGATGATTAAGATAGGAAGATGCAGTAGAAGATGCAAGTGTGGTAGACCAGGAAGTCGCAGTGATTAGCAAGGATGAAGTTAAAATGGTACTAAAGAGGATGAAGAACGGGAGGCAGTTTGTCTGGATGATGTATTGAATGAAGACATGAGGGCAGTTGGTGTTAGATAGGACAATGCAGAAGAAAGGCTGACATGGAAAAGGATGACATGATGTGGCGACCCCTAATAGGACATGCGGAAAGAAGAAGTACACTTTGTTAATCCCACAAGGGGAAATTACATTGTCACTCAGGTATAGTATGTACATTCTGTGTTAGTTTTTTAACAGTATACAGGCCCCTTGAACACACACAACAAACTACACACATTGGGAGGCAGAGTGACAGGCAGCGGAACGCACCCCAAATTGAGCAGCTTGTAGGGGGGACTGCGCCTTGCTCAAGGGCGCCTCACTCAAGGGCGCCTCGCTCAAGGGCGCCTCGCTCAAGGGCACCTCGGCAGGGAGGTGAGCTGAGACCTCCCACCTTCAGCTCCCGCTCCCGCCATGATATGGCGGGAGCGGGAGCTGACGGTGGGTTGGATTCGATCCACCGATGGGGCGATCTGTCTGCAAGACATCTACTCTACCGCTGAGCCCCTGCCGCCCCAGAAGAAGAAGAAAAAGAAGAAGAACAAAAACAAAATGACTGAAGAAGTGTCAGAGAGTTCAAAGCATGAGATTTGCAAGATACAGTATTTATTTGTTATACATGTGGATTCACATGCAGTGGCATTTCACATAGAGAAGGGTATATTGACCATTGCTGATGATAAGAAGTTCATCAGATTATTGTGGAAAATAAGACTTTTATTGCCTCAGAAATAAAATGTTAAAGGTTATTTTCCAGTGTATTAAGTGTGGTTCTGCGGTGCACTGGCGTCATGCCCCTTGTGTCCTGTGAGAAAAGTTCTCTGAGTCATTGGGCCATTTGAGGTTGACGTGATTTGGGCCTGAGTAAATACAGTTAGGCGAGGAGATCTGCGAAAATAGAAAGTGAACATTTGTGTGTTGTAAAATGTGAATCTGTTCTTGGAATGGGCTTGAAACAGGTATAAAAGAACAATTTGCTGTAACAACTATGGGAGCATCACTCTTGAGTGCTCTGCTCCCCATACCGGTATGTATTAAAGAGGAATGACTGATCACACCGTGTCCATAACTTAGAATTCTTCTGAGAATTAGCAACTCTCATTTAGCAAGAAGTATTCCCTGATAGTTCCCTGCCTCAAGCCACCAGCTGGCTGGGATAGGCTCCAGCACCCCTCGACCTGCAACAGAGAACAAAAGTGGGTACAGAAAATGGATGGATGGATGAATGGATGGATGGATGGATGAATGGATGGATGGATGGATGGATGGATGGATAATATTTTCCATGTATGTTTACTTTCTAGAATACTTTAAAACTATTTATAGTCATCCTGCATTCTGCTTCATGGAGCAGCTGCAGCAAAGTACCAAAAAATCTTACGTTTTAATGTTTTTAATCATTCAGACACCGCAGAATAAAGCAGCGCATACTAGGAGTGGACAACACATCAGCTATTGCTTTATATTTGTAATTTCTATTGTCTTAAAGCCTTTTTGAAGCACTATAGCTTAATGAACAGGAATAACAGTCCATGGTTTTGAAAAGACTATTTTCAAGTCTGATACCATATGTAATAAATGTTAGTTTAAAGGCTCATATTTACATCCAAATACTTTGGAGGGCATATAGGAGAGAAAACAGTTGGGGTTAGAAGGCGTTAAGGTTAGAAGGGGTTAGAAGGGGTCAGAAGGCATTAGGGTTAGAAGGGGTTAGAAGGGGTTAGGGTTAGAAGGCGTTAGGGTTAGAAGGGGTTAGATGGTGTTAGGGTTAGAAGGGGTTAGAAAGGGTTAGAAGGCGTTAGGGTTAGAAGGGATTAGGGTTAAGGGGTTAGGGTTAGAAGGGATTAGAAGGGGTTAGGGTAAGGGTTGGGGTTAGAAGGGGTTAGAAGTTGACCCCTGTCTGTTACCCCTGTCTATTACCCTGTAACCACAAGAGGGCACAAGCCAGTGTCTTATTGTGCCGGTCCCAAGCCCAGATAAATACAGACGGTTGTGTCAGGAAGGGCATCCGACGTAAAACCTTTGCCAAACCAAACATGCGAATCAAAACTATGACTTCCATACTGGATCAGTCGAGGCCCGGGTTAACAACGACTGCCATCGGCGCTGTTGACTTACAGGGTGCCGGTGGAAATTGGACTACTGATGGTCGAAGAAGGAGAGGAGGAAAGTGTGTTCGTAGGAAGAGAGAAAAGAGGAACTCCAAGAGTATAGGACTGTGAATAGGGACATTAAATGTTGGGACTATGACAGGAAAAGGTAGAGAGTGGGTTGATATGATGCAGAGGAGGAAGGTAGACATACTGTGTGTCCAAGAGACCAGGTGGAAAGGTAGCAAGGCTAGAAGTTTAGGAGCAGGGTTCAAGTTGTTCTATCATGGTGTAGATAGGAAGAGAAATGGAGTAGGAGTTATCTTGAAGGAGGAGTTTGTTAGGAATGTCCTGGAGGTAAAAATAGTGTCAGATGGAGTGATGAGTCTGAAGCTAGAAATCGAAGGCGTGATGTTCATTGTTATTAGTGGGTATGCTCCACAGGTAGGATGTGAGCTGGAGAAGGAGAATTTCTGGTTGGACTTTGATGAAGTGATGCAGAGCATACCTAGAAGTGAGAGAGTTGTCATTGGTGCAGACTTCAATGGACATGTTGGTGCAGGAAACAGAGATGATGAGGAGGTGATGGGCATATTTGGTATCCAGGAGAGGAAAGCAGAAGGACAGATGGTAGTTGACTTTTCAAAAAGGATGGAAATGGCTATAGTGAATACTTTCTTCCAGAAGAGGCAGGAACATAGGGTGACCTATAAGAGTGGAGGCAGGAGCACACAGATAGACTACATCCCGTGTAGACAATATAATTTGATGGAGATTTAGAGATAAAGTCAGAGAGGCCAGACTGTGATGGTTTGGACATGTCCAGAGGATAGTGAATATATTGGTAGAAGGATGCTGAGTTTTGAATTGCCAGGCAGGAGGCCTAGAGGAAGACCAAAGAGGAGGTTTATGGATGTAGTGAAAGAGGACATGAAGGTAGTTGGTGTGAGAGAAGAGGATACAGAAGACAGGGTTAGATGGAGGCAACTGATTCGCTGTGGCGACCCCTAAGAAAAGAAGAAGATAGGAGAGAAAACAGTTCTCCATTCAACCACATAACAATCATACCATACAGCATGACACCACAAATTGGCCAGATAGAAGTGGATGAAACAAGGTGGTTTACCAGAAAAATAAAATAATTATATTATCTAAATTTGTTCTTTTTCTGGTTAAAAAGCTAGCCATGGTTAATCGTAAATATATTGAGCAGAATAATCCCATCTTCAAGGATTGGAACCAAAAAAGGACTTCTAATAGCTAATTGATTTTATACAATTTTTCACGCACAATACTTTAATTTTTCTGACTGATATCACTTCAAACATGGAGGTTTGATAAATATAGTCCTCCTCTCTAGACAGAGCTAGAAAAATTGTAATCAAATCTATGAAGCACTTGAAAAAATAGGATTAAAATGAGACTTTTCATTGAGAAAGATTTTCATTACAGCAACAGCAGTGAGCAGAGTAAGGAGAGAATGGAACCGAGCTTGTATGAGGCAAATTAAACAGGATCTTCCTGCTGCTTATATCCCTCAGAACGTAATTTGATTATCTTGCATCCTTATCAATTCAAGAGGGAGGAAGTATTATACGCCCCAGCGTGCACGATGCATTGTGTTCAATTCATAATGAATGACCCAACATTCAATTAAAAACACTCAATTCATCATGAGCTATGGTTTAAACTTGTTAGCATGGTCTTGATTCCTCTGTCTGACTCTGCAGTCCTGCCTCAGCAACCTCTGCTCGTCTCAGATACAGCCTGCTCTGCTTGGTCTTTTCGCTTTATCACCAGCCTCTCTAAAATACATGACCAGCAGCTCTAAAAAGCACTTAAGTTGGAGATAATTAGAATGAAATCGAGAAGGGGAGCTGTGTGAAAATTGTTGAGCTCTTTCCATGGGCGGCTTATAAAACAGTTTTATAAGCTGCGGCGTTCCAGGCATGAATTGTGATGCTTTGAAGTGTCCTTTAGAGAGTGAAATAAATCATCTTCTCAGCCGATGAACCAACCAAGCTGTTTACAGTTTATAACCAGCCATAATTTATAGTGACATGGAATGAGGCACAGAAGATTAAAAACCAAATTTTACTGAGACATACTTTTAAACCCCCATGATAAATTCAGTGTGTCACCAGTGTTTTGCACTTTAACTAATCATGAAATATTGTAAGTCAACTCTTGATGAATTCTATGATGTCTAAATTTTCATTATTCTCTTTTGGCAATGATGGTTTTTTTTTTTCATCTTTTGATTGCTTGGTTTTGAAAGCATAATGTATGTATCTTCCTGCTCAAGCATAGCACCAGCCTTTATTGTAGTTGTCATTTTAATTAAAGGATGCATTCACATTGCAGTCATGCAACTTCAATCTTTTACGACACACTGATGCTCCAAGCATGCTGGTGGAGTTGTTTAAGGACTGTCTTGTCCTTATTTTATGGTAAAAAATGTTGATAATGTCGGTTGTTTAGTATTAATGTAATTTAAATGAATAAATGTAGCATGGCAGGAGTTACTGATTTAATGCCACTGACTGTCAGCATCAGGCTGGTAATGATTAGACAAATTTGCAGAAATAACTTCTTGCTTAAATTCTCATTGCCACCAAGGTTGTGTAATATTTCTTGTGTCAGATTGTTTGTGGGAACTGAGCAGTACATTAGGAGTGGAGGTCTTACCATTTGTGGAAAGCACTAGAAGCTGTATTTTAAGACTGACAGACATGGTTAAACCCAAAAATGTATACCACAGGAATCTCAAAGTCCAGAGTCCCAGAGACCAAGTCATGGGAATCACTCAGTTATCCACTGTAAATATAAGACAAGCTGACTGGAAATGTTTGCTAAGTTAAAGCAATTATAGATTATGGCACTGGACTTTCTTTTCCTCGACTCAAAGTTCATTTGTTAAACAAATATTGATGTAAAAAATCCTACAATGTTGTGAAAAGAAGTGTGCTTAATAGACAAGAGAGAAAGTATAGTTATATAACACATGATGAGTTTATGGTGATGGTAACCATACAGAATGATCTGCAGCAGGTTTTCTGTTTGGCTCCAGGGGGTGATTTAATGACCTCTTGATATGAAGGGCTATAATTCATGATAACAGCTATCCAGTTCTGTTGTGTCCTCATGCCTTCTGGGCAGAAATATCTTTTCTTATAATTCTGTTGTTCTCATGCTTGTTCTTGGAGAAGATGGTGTGGAGAAACCATTTTCTCGGGTACATACTTTCTTTGATCTTTCATGAGTTGTGCACTCTTTCGTTCTAATGGCAATTACATAGGGTGAGCCTGTTTCCAAGTTATGTGCGTCATTTATGACTTGTCACTAACGCAGTACAGAAAATCCCCAATGGTCTTTTTTAAAACAGTAAATTTAACAGCTGTTCCAAGAATAACCCCAAAATTTAAAAAAAACAAACACATTTCCTTTATTTTTAATATCAGGACATATAAGATATTTACTGCTCCATCTTAACTGAAAAATGACTAGATCAACAACACAATACCAAGAAAAGTCTTCCTTTAGCCTGAAAAAGGAAAATCCAGATGTTCACAAAGTTTATCATGATTGACATGTTTTTTCTTGCAAAATCTGTGTGATTGCTTTATTTTAGACTTAGCAAATACAAGTTATTTTTGACAACACGGATGATGGTGTATGTACAGACACTTGCACAATAATTACTGTAATTACTGTTATGATCTCAGCTTGATTTTCATCATTGTTTGTTTACTATATTTGAAACATATCATCCAACGACCATTTAAAAAAAAAACACAATTGCAACATCGTTGCTGAGTTGAAAAAAATGGTTAAACTTTGCATCTGAAGTAAACTGATACACCTGAATACTGTTACAATGCAATGGCAGGTAGAATTCATACTATTCACGTTGTAATAAATATGTCACATTCTAAAATCAAGCTGCCACAATGTCAAGTGAAAAGTAAGAAACCTGCACATAATTTACATTACAAAACAAACATTTACTCTGATCAAAGCACACAAAATATCATAATACAAAAGCAAAATGGGCGACATTTCACATTTTTTATTTAATTATTATTTAATATTTACATTTACATAACCCTTTATATATGGGAGCAAAAACGTTGTTTATGAAATACATGCATATCAATCCTATCTATAAACCTCTTCTGTATCTTCTACAAAGGATCTTTTTAAAAGACCTTCTGAAGTCCTTATTGAATATGGTATATATAACTGGATTAAGGGAACTATTGCAGTAGCCAAACCAGAAAAACATTTTGAACAGTGTCTCTGGGACACTAATGCTGTCACACACAGCAGTGAGTGTGTATGTGAAGAAAAATGGGAACCAGCAGAGGACAAACGCCCCCATCACCACAGCCAGAACAAACGTGAAGCGCCTCTCTCTGCGTTGCCTGTCTTTCCAGCGTCCCACTCTTATGCAGGGCTGCACTGGTTTCAGGGGGGTTTCCCCAGGCTTCACCTGTGCCAGTTTGTTTGTTCTGGTACTGCACTTCTTCATTCGTGAACACAGGATGGTGTCATTCCCATCAGAGGAGGACGGATATTCATCCATTTCTAACCCATTGACCTCTCGACCTTCCCCTCTTTCCATCTCCCCAACTTCCATGTCATTTCTTTCTGGTTTGCCTGACTTGCTGTATTCTGCTTGCCTTTCGCCTGGTGGGTCTCTTGTTCTTTTCTTTGCAATCAGGTAGATTCTAACATACACCATAATCATGATGACGCAGGGTGCAAAAAAAGAGGCAGTGCTGGAGAATATGATGTACCATTTTTCTTCATTTATTTTACATTCAGGGCAGCTCCTTTTTCCATCTTTCTTTGTAATTGTAATAAGCGGGGGGAATGAAATGATGGCTGCCAGTAGCCAAACTGTGAAGACTGTGCATTTAATTCGGCGTGGTGTCCTTCTCAGGTTATATTCAATTGCTTGAGTGACGGACCAGTATCTGTCCAGGCTGATGGCACACAGGTGAACGATGGATGAGGTGCAGAAGAGAACATCCAAAGCCAAGTAGATCTCACACCACAGTTTACCGAAGTACCAGTAACCCATCAGTTCATTCGCTAAAGAGAACGGCATCACTAAGGTGGCGACCAAGATGTCTGCACATGCTAGAGAAACTAAATACAAGTTCTGAGGTGCTCTCAGGGCTCGGCTTGTTATCACCGCAATAACAACCATGACATTGCCACATAAGGTTAGCAGGATGAGAATACCCACCAGGATTGTTAGAGGGACAGACGTCGGCACATTGTATGGGGTTTTGCCAGGCAAAGTCTCATTTCCACTGGTAGAGTTTAGACAACCCATCAGGATGAGCTGTGGTGTTGATGATGTTGTCTGAAGTACTCTTGAAGTTGTGCTTGGAAGAAGTCTATTCATATCCTTCAATTCTAGAATGCAGCATCGGAGCATTGAATCTTGCCATGTTGTTCACTGGAATCAGTCCTTTAGTCATTGATAAAATAGACACCAATGTAGAAAAATGATGAGCTTCTTTTATATTTAAATTTTAAAAAATGGAGTCCCGGTTTCACACTGAATCATTTAAAAACCCATCCAGCTTTTTAAAAGGATTAGTTCTTCAGCCAGTGTTTCACGAGAAAAACTTGTAGTTACGTCCCTTGGAAGAAAAGTCATAAAATAGAGTTACGTTGCAATGGCACCGGCTCAGGCATATCTTTTCATCTGTTGTGGGTGAAGTAGAGACGTCGTCTCCTATCTGTCACTGAGGATCTGTGAGACTGGTGAGAACGGGAATGGGCGGAGTTCATCTGCAGCTGGAGATTTAAAAGCAATTTAGTGTTACTCACAAGAGCCGTGGAAAGACTGGCCAATCCTGACATCAACATTTTTTTTTTGATTCATACAAGCAATATCTGCTGTTTATTTAATTACAATGGATTAAGAGTAAAACCACACAGTTTTGCAGCTCATGAGCAAAATGTTCAGACATATCCTGAAAGTACAAATGCTTCAAAACACATATGAAAGACAAGACACCCTTACAAAAGTATCAATTACTAGAAGCAGAGAGAACATTAAGAGCAGTATGCTTTCCAAATTAAAAAAATCATCTTGAGAAATTTTTGCTTTCAACAAAACAAAAAAAGAAAGAACCATGAATGCTGAGATCCTTAGTCAATTACAAGGATACAATCCTTAAAAGTTAAGTGTCTTTTTTTTTTTTTACTTTTTACTTTTTTACTTACTCATTTTGCTCTGAAGATATGCTGCTGTATGACATCTTCAACAAGTTTTTACTCATAATTTAACAATACCGTATTTTTAGCTGATTATGAGAAACCCCGATGTTGAGGAATGTGATTGTTGTAGCTTGTGGGGGATATGATGCCACTTTATTCAAAAAGAAATTGTAACAGAAATACTTTAATTCGGTTTGTATTGCTAAGACACTGTATAAAATCAGGTTTGTCTGTTGTAGTTGAATGTGGTGTGATATGATTCACAGCTTCAATGAAAATGCCCTCTTAAACCCAACAGGTAAAGCTACAACATATTGTTATTTCAAGAAGATTTACTTGTGATTGTGACCCTGAAGAAGTATTTTAATAAGCAAAGAATTCTTTCTTCAACATTTTGTCACCTATATGATAATGGTCTTATGATCCCACAGATTGTTCTCATGACTCTCAGGGTATCTCAGGGCCCAGTTTGAAAAAACCATGAGGCACTATTAAACTTTATTAAATTGTATAATCACACACAACACCTGACTTCAGTCAAAATGTCTTTATTCAATTAATCCCAAATAAAGAATTGCTTGTTTAACAAGATTGGAGCGAAAGGCACGAGCAAAAATACCACATCTGGGGTAACATGGGCAGGATTATGCCATTTGTATGTTGATTTTGGGGTGCTGAGCATTCATCTACTCTGTTGCAGTTCTAGTCTTGTGAATCCAAATACAGTGGTACCTCTATTTACGAAATTAATTGGTTCTGGAAGAAACTTCGTAAGTAGAAAATTTTGTAAGTAGAGACGCGTTTTCCATGCAAATGCCGTAATCCGTTCCAAGTCCCCCAAAATTCAGACATAAATGTTTTATAATGCATAAAAATGGATCAAAACATGTAACAAATACATGTTACAATTAGATGATTACAAAATAAATGAGAGTTGTACATAATGTAAAAAAACAAAGAATAAAGAATAAAAACGATGGTTATTTACCTTTTGACTGATGTCCTCATTGTTTTTTGCCCTCTTTGGTTCATGCACTCTTGCCTCATCATGCAAAACAACAGAGTGAATTCCAGTCCTCCATTTGAACTTCTCCAACCACCCATGCGATGCCTTAAACTCCTCAAATTTCCTTTTGTTTTGATAACGTGTCGATTGCTGATGCATTACGGCCATATTCTTTGGCGAGATCAACCAAACGCATCCCTTTTTCATGTTTTTCTATTATCTCTTGCTTTGTTTGTACAGACAAAAAAACTCTTTTCTTCGTCTTTTCTTTTCCTCTTTTTTCCGTCACTTTCTTGGGGTCCACAGTAAATACTCTAAAAGTTAATATATTTATGTAAAACTATCAGAGCACATCATGGGTTGAAGGTCGAATTAGGCGGAGGCTGCATAGACACCTATCTTGCTACACAGAGAGGTCCCTCTTAGCCAATGGGATGCCAGGATGCTAGGTAATAGCCAATGGAAGAGCAGCTATGAGAATGTTGCGTTCAGGAACCTTTGGGAGTTGCGAGTACCTTTCGTAACTCAAAATTTCTTTCGTAACTAGTGGCAATATTTTCCTGTTGAGAAGTTTCGTAAGTAGAAATTTCGTATGTAGAGACATTGGTAAGTAGAGGTACCACTGTAAATAATGGCAAACCACATATACCATGCACCCAGGGAAGGAACCAGACTCAGGATAATATCGGGTTACTGTACTTACAGAAACAGGATGTGACTAGCTACCATGTGGAGAAAGACAATAAAATATAAAAGACTATTAAAAAATAAATGCAGAAATAGTATTTAATATTGTTGTAGAATGTTATAAACTCTGTCACCTGAGAAAGACATTGTGTTTTAATTTTAGCGTTGCTTTCATTATGTCTTTGTTTTTCTTACTTATTAAATATATTTTTTACAATGCAATGAGGAATGCCCAGATGTATGACCCTCATTAGTGTACAAAGGTGAAACTCCCATTTCAACGACCCCCCTTTGACACCCCCATCAACAATCGTTGAGAAGTCAGACGGATTTCAACTACGGTCGTTGGAATGTGAATATCGCTGACCACACCCCACAGGGTTAATATGCTGGGATAAGACCAGCCACCTTCAGAACTGAAGAAGTTTCCGATATGAAAGACGAAACGTCTTCATGAACCACAGCCGCTGGGGGCGCTAACGAGCTGCGCCTGTCAGTACATGACATTATCGTCCTTTTTTCACGGTCTTCCGGTTGAAAGGAAAGGAAAGAAGAGCACATTCGTTCTTTGTCAAGGCGTTTCGGGAAAGATATCGGCACATTATAGTTCAAAACTGAATGTTTTTGGTATTTATCTGTGAGGAGAATTTTTAAGAAGGTAAGATTTAAACGAACAATTTGTTTATTTATTGCTTGCTCGGTCGTAGCCAGGAGTCGTATGTTACAAAACATTGACGTCGACGAAAGAAGGCCTAGTGCTAACCTATTGGTAGCTTTTGCGCTAAGCTAATCAAGACGTTATACAATATTACAGCTTTATGATTTTCTGTCTAGATTTTTAGTCAGCTGTCTTTCACATATTCCGTAATGACCGACAATTTTGTGTAACGATGTTGGTGCATATTTAACATTGCTCACTAACGTGTTTACATGTTAGCCAGCGGACAACTTGTCACAAAACGGGTTTCTAACGTTTCTTTCAAACCGCAGATGTCGGAGGACTTGACGAAACAGTTAAGTAGCTACAAAGCCCAGCTACAGCAAGTAGATGTTGCCTTATCAACTGATCCAGACAATGAAGACCTGCGTAAACTCCAAAAAGACTTACAGGTTTGTGTATCTGTGTAACAAACACAAATTGTTGCATCTGCTAATCTTGACCCGGGCCAACGAAGTTGTTTTGTCACATGTAACCCAAAACGTGCGCATCCTTCCATTCTTCAAAAAAAAAAAAAAAAATCACTTTAAAATGAAATTAAGTTGCAATCCAGCAAGTACAGTACTTGTTGAAATGCTTGCTTTAATAATTGGACATGTTTTAAATGTTTTTGTAAATCAACACTTTTTAACTAATTTTACACTGTTTAAAATTTGTTTAGGCTTTGAATCCACATATAAAAATTTGGAAATTATTAGATTTACTTCTAAAGGCTAAGTAGCCCAAGCTTGCCATCTGTTTTTGTTTTTGATTCTGTCACAGGAAGTCATCGATTTGACAAAAGACCTCCTGAGCTCACAGCCCAGTGATGGTTCTTCCAGTACAAATGGCTTAGATAAAGTTCCCCAAAAGGTCCACTGGAAAGTTGGGGACAGGTGCATGGCTGTATGGAATCATGATGGACAGTGAGTATCACTTTGTTCTTCTCATGAAAACATTACATGAAAGTGCACTCTGTATAACTATTCCATTAAGTCACATTGCTCAGATTCACCTGTATAAAGTAATTTATTCTTTATTAGCATTATACTAATATTACGTAGAGCTTGAATCTTTGGCTCATACTCACCTGCTTACAGACGTAATTCTTTGACAGGGTGTATGAGGCTGAGATTGAGGAGTTAGACCGAGAGAACGGCACTGCAGCCATTACCTTTTCTGAGTACGGGAATGCTGAAGTGATTCCTCTGCAAAACCTCAAAGCAGTAGAAGAGGGAAAACACCGTGATGATGATGGGAGTGGAAAACCAAAATCAAGGTACAGTACACCTGCAGAAAGATGTCTAAATTCTGTTTAGTTACATTTTAAGAAAACATTTTAATATTTAATAGAATATTCTTAAATTTCTGTTGTATTTTGCCATGTCTTTTTTCACACAGTCCTCCTTGTCTTTTCTGATTGTCAGGTTTGATTCTGTGTTTAGTTAGCACAAATCCTTAACCTTGGTGTAAAACCTTATCTTTCTACCTAAAGAAAGGGGGTTTCTGTGCTCACCAGACCCTTTATATCTGCTTTCCTCAATGACAAAACATTTATTTATAAAATTAAATGTAATACACTGTAGATCTCTGTAGGTTCTCAGTTATCCAGGTCATGGTTATCTAAAGCTGTTTAAATCAATCCACTGGCCTTTAAGAAAGTTTTTGAAGATGTTTCGTCTCTCATCCAAGAGACTTTTTCAGTTCTAAAGGTGGCTGGTCATACTTGTAACAATTGTGTGTGATTATATTGGTAGAGACAGGTTTGAATGTCTTTCTCTGTCTTCTGTTTTTGTAGGAAAGAGCAAATAGCAGAACAGCGAGAGTATAAGAAGAAGAAAGCCCAGAAGAAAGTACAAAGAATGAAGGAACTGGAGCAAGAAAGAGAGGAACAAAAGTCAAAATGGCAACAATTTAATAACAAAGCCTATTCAAAGAACAAGAAAGGACAGGTATCTATTATTTTGCCGGAACTACATACCAACCAACTGAAGACATGCTATAGACTTTCTGCCAATCACTTATCAGTAGTATTAAAATAAAATATTCTGGTGGTGATGATTGGGTGACAGAGTCATTCAAATAGCTGTAATTTCTAGATCTAGGAGCAAAAATATTAAAACTCGGGTATCGGTTTTTTGGAGTTATTTATACATTGCATTGTTTATTATGTTAATTATCCTAATTACTCAAACCGACAGTCTGCTTGTGTAGCATATAGTAAAAGTTTCCATCTATTGTATATTTTAAATAATTGTGTTTTTTATTTTTTGTAGGTGAAGAGGAGCATATTTGCATCTCCAGAAAGCGTAAATGGAAAAGTGGGAGTGGGAACATGTGGTATTGCAGACAAACCTATGACCCAGTATCATGATACATCAAAATATAACGTCAGACATCTTATGCCACAATGACTTGACATATTGTGTATATAATAATAATAATCCACTGTATACCAGCTGTATCAGTGCTTTCCATTGTGTTTATACATCATTTAAGTTTCTCAAGTAAAATGTTTTGAAAAGGATTGCTTGCACACAATTATTTTAAATATTGGTGTAGTGTTCTTATATTTAAGTAGGTACAACGAAAGAAATAATTGAAGGGGGATTTTCCCCGCACTGGAATGAAGGTCACCTGCTATGTAACAACAGGAACAGGTTGTAAAAACGTAATCCCAAAAAAGTTCATTATGGCTCATTATGTAAAATGTAAATAAATGCCATGATTTATTACCATTATTGTAGCTTAAATTCAAGTAAAATAGTACAAAGACAACATATTTATTGTTTGAACATTTTTCATAAAAGTACACCGAGATAAATTCATCAGCTTTTCTCAATCTTTTGCTGTTATCATGGGTGTGGATATCCTGAAAGTGCTTCTCAGTGCACAATGCGAAAAATTTTGCCTGCTTACTCTGAAAGATTTCAAAGAAGGGAACCTCCTTTTTTTGCATGAATGACTGAATCGTTTGAAGATGTTCCTTTATTACCAGATCATCAAACTAAATATTATCAAGGAACCCATCATTCTACAACCCATCATTCTACAACCCATCTACCTGTAGAATGAGCCAATGTGGTGATTTTTAATACTCCAAGACTTGCAACTTTTATCTGACTTTTTTTATTTTATTGAGATACTTTGGAATAAAATAAAAAGCTTGATCTGTGAATCGGTGAAATCGATAGGTTATGACTTTATGTGTTAGCTTTGTATTGTTTTTCGTTGAATTTCATGCCAAAAAATATTAGGAAAGTACCACATTTTTGTTTTGCAGATCCTCCCAACATCTTTTGAAATCAATTGAGATCGATTAATGTCATTTTCCACTGACTCCAAATAATGTGCTAGGATATGTTAAAACACCTGTACACCCGATGTGTAAGCTTTATCTGGATTTTTAACTTGGGCATGGGGGAATCTGGATGTTGTTTTTGGTGTTGATCTGAGATGGTTAAATTGACAACCGTTTTTTGTACATATTGAAATAAACATTGTTCTGTTTTTTAGTTCACTTTTGAATTCAAATATTTTCATTGTGACCCTGTCCTGTAGGTGGCAGTAAAGACGTACAATTATTAAATCACTTTTGTGAACAGGATGATTCATTGCTAGTTTAATGAGTTTTTTCTTGTTTGACATGTTCATTTTTGACATGTTCAGCTTGATACAGATGTGTAATGAACAGAAAGCTGAATGATTTCTATATGATGCATGACGAAAAATTAAGTCTGGGCAATAACTGCACGATAGGACACCCACTTTAATTAACTGAACACTAATGGTAGGTTGAAAAAAGACTGCAGCAATAAAGTCTTGAGTGGTAGAGCTTTATTAAGATTTCAGGTACAGTTAACAGGAACTGTTACAAAGTTTTAGCAGGGGACCAGTAGCACGTGTTTTGCAAAAATGTCACCTTGGATGGCTGATTTAAGCACAAGGGAAAAATATTTTGGGCTGTGCTTTTGTGTACTTCCTAAACAAAAGTCTTTTTAATAGTGCATTTTAGAATTTCCTAAACAGGTTGTGGGGGAAAAGACCTGTGATAAGGAACTTTGTGCAAGAGTTGTGGACCCATGTTAAGACACAAATTGGTGGTGATCTACTCTGGACTTGGACCAAAAAAATTGTTTAGCTGAAAAATCATATTTGGTTTCATGGTTTCTAACAAGTCAAGAGTGCAATTCCATGTCAAATATACAGTACATCGAGATCTTGATGTGAAGTGTCTAAATTTAAGGGATTCAAACTTTTACTTTTACAAAAAAGTATTAAACATTGAAATATAAACCAATTTGATCATTCTGTATGTTCATGCTATAAATGTTTTTTAAGACTTGTTAATCCAAAGCACATTAGACCATAACTGAACAAGCTACATTCAACACGCATGCACCATACCTTTGTTGTAATGAGTTACAATCGTTTTTGCTGCTTTAACAACTGATAAATAGTCAACAGTAATTTGGTGTTGGACGGACAGAATATTATGCTAAACTCAACATTGTTAAAGATTTGTGAGAATCAGAAGCATTATTGCTTGAGCCTTGTGCTTGGACAAGTGCAGAATTGCTTATTAATGTCTGAAAACAGAATTTGCACACACAGTGAAAAGGACGTGTCATTCTTTCAACAAAACAATGAAGTTCAGCACTACATAAGCTTTGCTGGGGGTTTGTTTCATGTCAAGAAACCAGTCAGAAAAAAACAGCAGCTAGTCTTTCAGACATAACCAAGACCTAGCAACATTAAATAAAATACCAAAAATAAATACTATAATATGCAAAATAAATTAGAGCAACAAGAGCAGACTACACCATCTGTTGGGACATAACTGTATTTCAGCCCAGAGGACGGATGCCACATGGTTCAGTTTGTGGGTCCTTAAACAGAGGACTAAAAATTTTGGAATGCAGAAATTGTAGCCCTTGCTTCAGGCTTTTAAGCTGACAGTGCCATCTGGATGTTTTATACAAATAAAAAGGGAAATGTTTTTCAAGGAAACTGGAGCTCGGAGTGTTCCCCAATGGTGAGTTTCTAGCTGGTACTGGGTTAAGTATTTTTTGCTGGTTTCAGAGAATCAACTTGAATAAAGGGAACATTTCCACTTCAGTATGGGACACTGGTATGGTCGTGGGTCCTCTACAGGATCAGCATTGAGTGCGGATAGGATTAATTCAAGCTGGTAAGAGGTGGATATTCAGGTTACTGGTTGAGCCAAGTTGGAGCGTGAGGAAACTACATAGTTAAATTTTCAGGTTGTTGTGTAAAATGTTCATGACTGGCACAGAGGTGCCTCTTGGAGGGAGATATCTTAACGTCTAGACTGAGTTGTATTTAAGGCTGGTTCTCGGGGTCAAGGAGATATTTCATTCGTCAGGTAAAGGTGGGATTGAGGCTGGTTCTTCTGAAGATAGGTAACCTAAACTGCAGGGGAGAATGGGGCTGTAGGCTGGTGCTTTGAAAGGTGAAAGCCATAAAATACTAGAGCTGAAGAGAAAATATTGGCTGGTAATTTAAGCGGAGAATGCCCGTTTTAGACTACAGGTGGAGTAGCCCTCGTCACTGACTGAGCCCTCCCGGCTGCTGTGGTCCTCCAGGTCGCTTGCACCACTGATGCTTACACTGTCCATTTCTCCATGGGAGAACTCGGTGCTTTCAACGTCGACTTCAATCTCCTCTGCTCAAAAACAAGACAAGCAGGTTAGAAGCACAAACTAATTATTATAGTTTTTAATTTGTTCTTGAACAAAGGCTCTGATTCAGGTGCTTACCTCTGTCGGACTCTGAGCGGTCCGAGTCCATGCGGGACTCCAGGCTGTCTGTACGGATCCTCTCCCCGTGAGTCTGCAGCTGAGCTAACTGCCTCTGCAGATGCCTCTGCTCCCTTTCCAAGGTCTCCAGTTGGTGTTGACTCCTCCGATCCATCTCCTCAAGTTTCTGGAAATGCAGAAAAGTTGAGTGTACTGCTTGTTCTGCTGTTGTTATGTTGAAACCAAAGATAGACAAGACAATCAGTTCATGTGGATCCAATCTGCATAAATGTTCATGCATCAAATTATGACTAAACCCTCACAGATGTTCATCGACATTACTATGTGCATGAGATAATATGTAGCCCTGGCTGCCATCAAATGTGATGCCCCCATGTGCCTTCTAGTGAATTATTTAGCACCATAGCAGTGAGTTGCTGGTTGCAGAGGAATGGCTGGTGTCTCTCTGTCAGGTGGCTGTAAGTGAGAGACTGCATGAAAAAAAGAAGCAGTAATTGGTTTATGGTTTTCAGAAAAAAGAATGAATATAGAGACTATTTTGTAATTTTAAATAAATGCCTTGCTTTGTTAGTTCTTAAAATGTTAAGCATTGATTTGGGGTTGGTTTCAAGTTTTAAATAAAGTCTGTTTAATAAAAACAACACACAACCAGATAGAATAAATTATGTCTAGTTGAGCTAATAAATAACCAATAAGCAAAGACATGAAAGTCATCAATCATTGGGGGGTCTCATCAGTTCCTACTATTAAATCAGATTGAGTCTTAAATAAATTAAATTATGCTAGTGTAGTAGCAGAGTAATAAATCCTATTATTTTTATACAAGGCAGCTGCTGAACAAGATTTACTGCTGTTGTAACATAACTGCTGGGGAGTCTGTCGGATACACCAACACAAACAAACACTAATTACAAGCTGCAGAAATGCCTGGAAAATAGAGATTATATTTGCAAAAAAAAATTCATTTGAATGCATTGAAGAAAACATTTCTTATGTTGTATCAATGCTCATGCTTGGTTGACTTTCTGAAGGACTGCACCATTAGGGGGATGTTCACATGATGACACAGACGCACAGTTTAGGAGTGTGAGTTCTCTGGTGAGAAGCTAAACCTACTTACATCAATATAACACAGATAACATGTTACATACATAAAAAGAACAACTTAGTGGTCAACACCTCTGCCAATGAGAGATGGATCGTGATTTTGATGGCATTTTGTGTGCAGGTAGATTTGTGGCTGAAGAGAATTAGACATAGATGAAAATTTGTATCAACTTTTTTTTTTTTTGTTTGCACCACACTGACTAAGACCCTTTTAAATATTTTAGAAAAGCCATGAAAATGTATTAGACAATCAAAAATGTTCAGGCATAGACAAATCCTCAATTGGATTCTAATCTCTACCATTATTATATTATTATACATATTTGGAGCAATTGTGTTAAAGAATGTTAAAATACTGCTGCCACTGAATAATGCTTGAAGATGCCCATACATCCCAGAATGCAAATAAATTGAATGGCGCTTTAGACACTGTTCCCTTAGTTAAATTCAGATCACCACTTTTCCTGTTATACATTGCACTGTGTTTCCTTCTCATGCAACTTCCTGCAGCCTTGATCTTATTTCCGGCTGCACTGGCGACACCTACTCACCCTCACACACACAACCCCTTGTTACAAAAATACACTGCAGCGGCATTCAGACGCCACATGTCATGGACTTCAATCAGGTGAGTTTAAAGTCAACCCCTGACATCACAGGTACTTGATCCTTTACCGCTTGCTGTGATAACTCCCACAGATTGTTGCCAGGATTGTTTACTTATTGCAGCCCTCAATCATCTGTCAGCTGCCTCCCACTGCTGGAACTGACACTGAAAATCCAATAAAAAAATATATATCTGGATTTCATTGTAGCCATCTGGGGCGCCAATGTGTTGATTCTTTTGTTTTTACACCAACAATCACTTGTGTCTCTCATGTACTTCAGATAAAGCCCCACGGTCTAATCAGTCAAGTCGTTCTAACAGTCAGGACAGATTCGGTTCTCTCAAGACCAGCGCTCAGTTTGGTACTCATATCATCATGTAGTGTTTGATGCAAGGCCTTCATCAAACACTCAGGAAGACAAAACAACCAAATGGGCGGCGGTACCAATGTAACAATAGCAAACATGCGTCCATTCATTTTCTTGTAGACAAGACAACAAGACAATCGTCTCTTCTTGCAGGAGCCTATCCCAGCTTGTGAGGATGAGAGGCAGGGGACACCCCAGATGAGACGCCAGCTCATTGTGGGGTCATGCTAGCAAACATCCTAAGTGTGTCGTAAAGCTGCAGCTTATCTAGCAGCTCTTTGAAAACCTTCAACTGGTGCTGCATACAGTTGATGTTTCATTTAACTGCTTCAAATTTGATGCAACTGAGGGGACATCAACACTGCATTGTCCATCCTATTTCTTAAGACATAGGATGTCACCAAAAACTGTTGCTACGTCTTTATTAGCAGAAATCATCTGTCAACAAGTTTAACTGACATGCTAAAGAATGTTCTGTATGTGCACAGGAAACGTCAGTAGAGTACAACCACTTGTACCTCAAGGACAAACCAGGGACTGCAGGATTCAAATGAGACAATTAGCGGGCTAAATTATAAATTTATTTGATAAAAAATAGGCTCCTTTTATTGACTAGTGTGGATTATGTTCTGAAAGATCTAATTTGCACTGGGTCTCAGATTGGAAACCAATAGGCCCAGTGTTGTCCTCTGTAAAGCTACAGATCTATATTTGTAGTTTTGTACTCAAGGAAGAAGCCAGAGAACTCTAAATTCTCAGAGGAAACGAACGATAAGAGTGCCTATGCTTTGTGTGTGAGTGAAATTCATTTAAATTTATTATCTCTAAACAACATGTTGGAACATCATCAGGGCAAACCAACAAACAAATATCAACATTTACATTAGTCATGACCTTCGAGCAAACAAACTGAGTTTTATCCCTTAATGCAATAACACCATGCTACCAGGGTTTCACTACCGCACCTTGATATGTGCTTTGGCCTTGTTGAGAAGTCCCAGTGTGGTGTGCCGACTGCATTCTGGTCCCAGGGGGATGAGGGACTTCAACCTCTCCAAACACAGGCGGAGATGTGCTCGTCTATGGGAGGAGACAGCGAGTCAAAGTAAAATACATTACACACTTATGCAATTATACACAACTGAACTGAAAGACAGGATTTCCAGACTAATGAATCCTTGTCTTCTGCAGTGATCCTAATTAAAACAAATTACAGTATTTCCTCCTTGGACATATGGCATTGTCAGTGATCAATTCTAATTAAGATGTCAGCGATCTCTCTATGATGGGGAAGGCAGCAGTCAAGGTACTCAGGGGCATGTGATTTATCTATTTATCCACTTTAGACATCAGAGTGGACTGGTTTACCAACTTGGACTGTGTGTACAAGAAGGGGCAAAGTAGGATGTACTTCCTGTGGAGGCTGGCCTCCTTCAACATGTCCTCTAAGCTCTTTCAGATGTTCTATCAGTCCAACATGTCCAGTGTGCTGTCCAATGATATTGTGTGTTGGGGTGGTGGTGCCAGGAAGAGGGACATGGAACGCCTGAACAGACTCATCTGCAGAGATGGTCCAAACAATTTACAAATATTCAACTTACGATTATTCAGAGATACGAATACGCGTGCGCCGCCATATCTGACTATTGTATTGCAGTTCTCCTTTCTGCCACAACCCTTGCCAAGCAGCACCGCTGCGTTCGCCTAGCTCCAACACTCAACTCCCTCTTGTTCTTGTTTGCTGTTGTCTTTGTGATCATCTCAAAGCGTCAGGCTTTGTACTTGATAAAGCAAAGGCTAGTAATGATAGTGGTAGTGCTGAAGATCTGATGACAACTCCGCCTCTCACCAACAATAATTCCCACCTCCTCTGCTCTTCCTTTGCTCTAAAGATAAGCTACATGCTACAGTACCGTACAGTGAATCGTCAACATCAACACCTGACACTGGCTGTTGTCGTTGGATGTGCTTAAAAAATTGTATAATGTGTTGTTTTCATGTCCTTTTATTGTTTCTGTTAAGTCTTAGGCAATAGTAATTCTGTATTTATAGTAGTAATGGCACTTAAAATGACCTCAAATTGTGATTATTGATTGAAATTCAATAAATAACGACTAACAAACCAATTGTGTTAGTATGTTGAGGACTACCTGTATAATTTTATTCGTATTTTTTTTGTTCCCTCACTGCAGTGCTGTCTTGTGGAATGTGTGTTTGTATGAGAGCAGATGATATACATTATTTCATTCATTCATTCATTTTCTCAACCCGCTTAAGGTCGCGGGGGAGCCGGTCTCAGGGCGTGAGGCGGGGGACACTCCGGGCACGCCGCCAGTGTACCGCGGCACATTATTTCCTTCCGGATAAATAAAGTATATACAGTATCTATCATTTTGTATCCAGGGATTAAGCTCAGTGGTAGAGCGCTGCCCTGTGTTAAATCTCCAGCATCTGCAGCTCTACGGGGGCACAAGTCATTGTCAACTGTAGGCCATTCCCAACCCAGATAAATGCAGACGGTTGAGGCAGGAGGGGAATCCGGCGTGAAAAATTTTTGCCACACAAAATATGAGCTTTCATATAAAATGGAAAAAGGATGACACACTGTGGGGATCCCTACATATCTGTCATTTTATCAGTTAATTGTACCTTCTTGAGTGTTTTACAACTACCGGTAAATACAGATCTTGCTGGCCAACCTCTCCAAGATGCTATTTCCTTATCACTTCACGCATTACTTGTACCAAAATTGTCACATGCACGATTTACCTCTCGAGATTAAGTGGGGATTTAATTTTAGGATAAACATATCCTGTTTTTTTTTTTTGTTCTGAGCAGAAGCTGCTTCAACCTAGAGCAATAGAAGCAAGCTGCTCTTACATTTGCAGCTGTGAACCTCTCAAGGAAGGAGCCTTGTTGTCTGGAAACATACAGTTCCCGTTTGGTGACTGGGGAAATATCTGCATGTCCTCCAGGAACAGCGCTGCTACCGTGGCTGCACCTCCCTAGTATTTGCCTTGCAAACTGTATGCTGCAATCATTTACAAAAGGTAGTGTTGTTTATAAAGATGCCTTTCTGAAGCCCCATGGTGATATTAAGCTGATTAATAGGTTTACAGTACGTCCAAATTTAGCATTGTCAACATACAGTATTTAGTATTGCACAGATACATGCAAACACAGCACTATGGAGAAAGCTTTTTCATTTGTATCGGATTAAAGTTCCATTTTGAGACACCTAGCACTTGAGAGAAATGCTCTGTGTAGCTCATTTGCTGGCAGTGAAATACTGTGAAGATTCTGTTCTTTCACCTCCTCTATTTGTTTTACACAGCTACATTTTGAGCTTAACTTATTGAGCACATAAAACAAATGCTGACTAAGGTCAGATGGAAGTATAAATCTACAATGGCTGCCCTTATCATCTCTAATACAGCGTAGTCTCTTCATTTCAGTTCAGACTTTTTTTTGTCATAAATGTACAAATTACTCTGAGTCCTGTTTCTCTCACCTGTTTTTTTCCAGTTCATTGTGTGCTGATCTGTGAACATAATAAATGTAAAAACAGATCAGTCACACGAGGCTGAAGAATACAAAAGACAACATATGTATAAAGCAAAATCAAGTATTATATCAGGTAATCCTGTAATGGTGGTATAATAACACTATAAGTAACCAATGTGTTTTGTGATCCACACAAAAATATAAAAACAAACATTCACATGTAATACATTTAACTTGAAAAGATTTAACATACCTATTGTGAACATTGTCCAATTTCCTGTTCTTGAATTTACGCTGTTTCTGTTGAAGTGCAGTCTGGGTTGTTGGATATGCGGAAGCATAGCCATGCTCACATTCTGTTGATGAAAAAGAGGATTAAATAGACTGTGTCATGTTTGCACATGTGCTACAAGCAAGAAGCCTTCATGGAGGATGGAATTAGCAGGATGGGTATGACCTTATTTGGCCTTAATTCTAAATTATTTTCGAATATTCATTCATTCAAGGTGACACATCAAACCCTTAAAGTATTAAAACCACGACTATCAATTGGAATATATCTTGTGAGTGTACATGTCGTAAGAATATTATGTATAATATTGTCTAATTTATCGATTTGTCGCTTTTAAACATAAGCCTACAGCTCCCATAAACCCCTTGTCCCAGTAACATACGACGTCACACAAAAGCCTAAGCTTGATTGGCCAAGTGCAGTGACTCTCGCGCTGGGAACATGTGTCCCAACCAATAAAAACTTTACAATTTGTTCCATGTGGAAACCATGTGAACAACACATACAAGGAAGCAGCTGCTGCCTCCGAAAATGATAGGTACGCTTAAAACTGGACCATTTGAGAGCAAAATAAAAAATGAAAAATATAGTCGCATTCTGCGGGTGTAACAGGGTGATGGTGCTATATGTGAGCCGGTTGCGACAGCATGAGGGAATCATTTTGAAAGGGCGTACGATAAATTGGGATAAAATATAAGAGGTCTGAAACACGAAAATACGACTACAGTACTGTATTAATCTAAATGTGAATATATGCGACTGAGTTTAAAGCGATTAAAACACTGAATCGTGCTTATTCATGCAAGTCGGTAAAAGCTGTTTTAATGGGAACCGATCGTTTAGCTGCAGCCTTTTGTTGCAATAAGATGCATCTGCTTCCTGAATTCAAAATCTACGCCATTCCCACAGCTTCTTCACAAATTTTTTTGGAAGTGTTCGATCCATTCACTCTAGCTTCTCCAGTAGCAGGTGAATTATTATCGGCTGCTTTGGGTCAGTCCACCGGTGCGTCTTTTGTCGCCTCCGCTTCTATTGTTGTCTGCTCGGCGCATTACGTGTTAATATCCCCTACAGCCCGTGTTTACTTACTTCCACTGTTCTTCTCGACATTTTCTAAATAATTTGCTGCATCGAGCAGCACTTGCACGTTCTTCATAAAAGTACCGATTTGGTCCATTGCGGTACATTTGGAGTATAAAACGTCGCTGAAAGAGCAGTCGGACATCTCCCCGAAATCCTGCTGGTCCATGGACGCATCAGACTCCGACGGGACCTCTTCGGGTTTCAGTTCTTTGTGCTGTCGCATGTACTTGACCATTTTCACTTCGCGTTATTTTTTTTTTTATTGGGGGGGAAATAGAATTTTTCTCCTTGTCCCGTCTGTGCACGGAGCGGATGACTGAAATGAGCTAGGCTCGATGGAATTGCAGTTCTTTAGCCTCAGCCACTTGCCCTACTTGGTGGATAATCCCTCCCACTAACGCATGCACATTGCATTCATTGTCAACTGTGCCATAATAAATCCCCATTGCCAATACTGCAGAAAGTAATCTATAACACATATTAAACTGCTTTCATTTGTTAAATTTTAATTGGAATAAACTGAATAAATATGATGAATATAAGCCACGTCAGAGTAATCCATTTCTGTAATTTTATAAACATAAATCAGTGGTCTTTAATAATTCCATCATTCTCCTTCTTGAAGTCAGTTGTTTTCATCTTTATATGTCAGGATAGGCTGCATAGCATCCCTTCTCTAAAACAATAGAAATTTATATTGAGAGCATAAAAAAGTGAATTATGTTAATTACAATAATATGGGAACAAGCACAATTTACTGGAACTGCTTTACCTCTGTGGAGAATGGAATTTACATAATTGGGAAGTACTTTTCTAACCTTGAGAATTAGTTCACTTCTTGATGTTCCACCTCTGCTGTCCCATTTGACTGATTAAGAAGTCATCCACCCCCACCCCCGCCATGCTGTGAGAGATGGAGGAGGACAGAGGGGAAAGGGCCTGCTCTTACAAGGCCAACCATGCATGCAGGGTTGTGTTTTGCCTCGGAGACAATGGGTGCAGATGGCTGGCCCACTGCAGATGTGGCCAGGCCTGTAACGGACGCCTGTGAGAGAGCACACCCTCCCATGGAGTCTGTTTCAGCTGTCTGGCAAAGCCTGACACACACAGACGGCACTGATCTAGTCATTGAGATAGAGTCACACACTTGAGTGACTAAAGCGGGCTATGTTTGTGGAAAGGTGCCTCATAAAATCTAAACAAATACAGGTCTATTTTAGGAACGGAGTGTTTCGCTGCTAGTGTTCATCTCTTCCATTTAATGAAGGCTCAAGTTCCTGGAGGATCTCCCACATGACACCAATGCAAATCATCATCCGCTGCTCCCTGTAAGTGCAAAATGACAAGCAGGCACTGACAGAGCGTTCAGTGTGTGGATGGAAACTGACAGCATTTCACTGTATAAAGGCTCGTCTGTGCCATCATGCTTATGTGCAGACTGTGTGCTGTACAATGATAATGATAGCCTGGAAAGTTGACCTGCTGAAGGTTGGTGTAGAATGTGACCCCAACTGGAGTAATCTGAAAAGCTTGAGGATTACACCAGTGGCTCGGTTGTCACAGAGGAGGCAAAATGACATGGTGCTGGTATGTGTGTCATCCAGTTATCTAGCTATCTATACTCTCATATGCTGCTGGTGTTCTTAGATGATAGTCTCACATTCAATTGTGCAACTGCAGAACCTCCTTTGTTTTAAAACTAGAGCTGTAATTTGCCTTTAGGTCACAGCAGGACACTCAAGCAGGCAAGACATGCGTTACCTGCTCTTCTGTGCAGTCAAGACATGAATAAACTCAGTGGTAAGCTTTGTCCTCCCAGCATTGTAAAGGGGTTGTGCAATTTAGAGCCTGGTGCTGGTCATGCCTTTTAGTCTTTATTTAAATCCCCATCAATACTGATACTAATCTTCCAAGAGAGGGTTCCAAAGGAGCAACAATCAATTCAAACCAACCATACTAAAATATGTTTACAGTAATACTTTAAACTATATTGTGTGTAATACATTTAAACATTGGAAAAATAAATCAACGGCTGAAATGTTGTAAAAAAAAAGTTAACTTAAATAACATCACAAAGTATTACTAATGTACTACTATCCAAGGACTAAAAGACAATAATATACATTATTTAAAATTTGTGTTGTCGCTGTTTGGAATAAATTCTGTCTTTTATGTCTGATGTCAGAAAGCATAAAGAACAAGTTTCATTCCATTTATCCGTGGATTCAGCTCAGCCAAATGAGCACTGCTTACTTGATGTGTATTATACTTAGGGCGAAAACCAGATTATACCAGTTTATCACACTATAAATATGGGGGGAGGGTTATTCTAGATGTACTATAGGGAGTATGAAGATTTTATTCTCATCAACATATGACCAAATATAGAAAGACAAACCAAGAAAGCTTTGGAAAAAGCAGTTTATTCACATGAATTCACAAAAACATATTCGTAACTGCCATTGTGTTTTACTGAAACTCAAAGCCTGTTTTACTTCATTATGAAACGTTTCATTTAGTCTTATTTTTCTTTTGTGAATTTAAATTGCATTACCTTTTTGACCTCATGCCATCATTGCGCATTCTTGTATGAGAGGTGTGTGGGTCAGGGGCTGTGTAGGTGTAGGTCGGTCTCTTCCTCAACATGAACACCTGTTGGAGACACTAAATCCCCTTTTTGTGTCCACAGCCCCTCTCAGTGGATTACCATGACAACACCCATTCATATAATGGCTGAAGACTGATTATACAGCTTCACATGGTCGGTTATCAGAAGAGAGACCATTATTTTATGGAGGAGGTGGGGGGAGGGTCTGAAATTGGGAGACTACGCAAATAGTTTTGTTAGTCTTTGTCTGCTGTGTGGTCTCCAGTACTTGGAGTTAGTTGGCTGGAGTTTCAAACCTGGGATAAATCTATCCAACATCACAAACCAGACTCATGTTTGAAACTAGTAAAGCATAAGCAAGAGAGGAATAAAGCACTAATGGAAACATTTCAGCCTTTAATACATCAGTGGAGGGCATTTGTAAAGGACTGACTTTGAGCAAAGGGACAAACGTAAAGCATCGTGGACACAAATAGCAACGTAAACAGAGATACAAGCACTAGGCAGACAAATTACAAATGGCATTCAGTTCGTAACACAACGTGCTATGCATTTATGTAAAGACAATAACTCAAACTAAAGTGTTAAAATATTGTTAATAGATTGTACTGTCACATTCCTACATTTGGTTTAATATATATATATATATATATAAAAACTTCACAAATGCAAATTAATTAGAAAGGTAAAGAGTTCACTCCCTTTGGGTAAAAAACATTCACATTAAAAACTGGGATGTAAATATATGGTCCTCTAATATAGTTTATATCAAACTCTAATAGTGGCTATTCGACAGTTTTTGCACAGTATATCACCAATAACTGACTATTTAATCAAAATAAGTCAAACGATCCATCGCATTCAACTTCCTGTGATTCAGCCTCGGCACTTTCATTTCAAATAGTGATTTTCTGTCGCTTCAGTAAAAGTCAAACTGATCCTCAAACACGGTGATGCAAGAATCATTACTTTGCTTAACTCTATTAGTCACAGTCAATTCCTTGTCACAATTATATTAAAGCAGCGGCTCCAGGACAATACCACCAATGTGAACGTAAATAATGAATTATTAATGAATCCTCCATCACTGCATGTTTAGTGTTCAGTTATTCAGTTAGTATGTTAATATGGTAAGACTATCAAATCATTTAACTATCAAACACTACATTGTAATACCTATAATCTAAACCGACATATTATTACAAGATAATAAAACTGTGAATAAGTTCAGATACAAATCGTACTTCTTACAAGGAAGGCTAAACATTGTGCTGTTACACTACTTGTGTGATTGTTACATTTTAAAATAACTTTCTTAGCTTTCAGTATACATTCAACAATGAACTTGTGCAATAAGAAAAAAACAAGAGGCCATTGAATTCTGGTGTTTTTCATAACCGTAGCGACCACATCCAGTCCTAGGATTTCCACTTCAAACCCCATTAAAAATATGGGTAATAACAACTACAGATATGCAGTTTTTGTTTTCACCTCTCATTTGATTGGATTTTGCTGAGCCCTTCAGGAGTGGTTAATCATAAAGTCTCATAGGAAATTTGAAAAAAAATTTGAGTGAATGAGGGAAGATGTGTAATAACAACACAGTCCTAGGAGACTTATCTTAAATCACTTCCCTCAACAAGCTGGAAATTTAGAGCACAATTTAGAACTTTACCTAATAAAAGTTAATTGTTTTTTGTTTTTTTTTAGTTAACCCCCTCAGGCTTCAGTGTTTTCTTTTTCATCCTTCTTCTTCTTGCTCTTTTTCAAGAATGACGGTGTACGGAACTTGGTTTTCTTTTTCTTTGGGGACTTGGTTGGAATCTCAGGGGTTTGATCCTCCCTTGAAGAGATGGAGATCTCCACTGTTTCCGCAGTGCTCAAGCTCAGCTTGGATACCTCGATGCTCAGATCCTCTTCCAGCTCTGCCAAGTGGTCTTTTCCATTAGGAATTGTGTCTGTCAACAGATGAAACCAAGTCAGTGAAGCGGGATGTGGATTAGAACAGCACCAGACAGGACTTATTATTATAGCAGTGACATAAAACACAGAAACAAACAAGCAACTACTTCCAACACCTAAAAATGTCAATATCTACTAATGAGCTAGTTACCTTTTTTAGCTGGTGTCATTATGGGAGAAAGGGAGAGGGAGATAGTGGAACCATCAAATGTTATCTCATCAGCATCAGTAGCATCATCCTCTTCTGTAGAAAAACATTTAAACCATCAAAGATCAGTCATTTATCAAAGACGCTGACTTTAAAGAGTTCTTTTCAAGCTCTCAGAAGCAGCACAAGGTGAGTGATTTTATACAACACCATTCAGACACAAGGCAATTCAAAATGATTTATAGAGGTACAGAGTGAATTGAAGATAAGACGGTCAAAGCAATTAAAAAGAAATTATGCACTAAGAGCAAAAAAAAAAGACTTAAAAACAAGACACTAGTATACCAGTACAACTGCATATAAAAGACAAAAGGAAAATGCAAAGAGGTGCAGATAAACAGATTTAAGTGGTAGGATTTCCAGGAAAGCTGCAGTAAACAGTAGTGTTTTAACAATGATTTAAATGAGTTGATCTTTTAGCACTCAGGCAGAAACTAAAAGAGGCTTTGTGCTCCTGATTCTGGATTGACGATAACATAAAAATGAATCAGATATACATTATATTTTGGACGAAAACAATTTAGTGCTTTGTAAACCAGTAGTAGGATTGTAAAATATATACTTCGACACACACTGATCTGATGTGTGTAATGTGCTCTAGTTTCTTGCTGCCGGCGAAAGCAGCATTCTGTAGAAGCTGCAGCCATCTGATTGATTTTTTACTGAGACCTGTAAAGACACGTTACAGTAATGCAGTCTAATGAGAAAAAAAAAAAAAGTGTTCCTGTACTTTATTGAGACAGAAATCCTTTACTCTTGCTGTAGTTCAAGGTGGTAATAGACAGACACAGTAATTGTCTTTATGTGGCCATTGCAATGTACGCCTGTGTCCACAATTACAGAAAGATTTATGGCTTGATCTGTGGATTTTAGCATTAAGGATCAGAGGTAAGCGTTGACTTTTAATCTTTTGTCTTTGTGCCCAAACACAATTACTTCGTTTTGTTTCCATGTTATGTGAATAGAATTGATTCCTTCAGTGCACCATGAAAATAATTGACTTAATGTTTGTAATGACGCTGTTCTATTACTAGCAGGTGGCTATAGTCGCGCTTAGCTGCTATATGAGGCTGTACGTTCACACAGCAATGCTTTGAGCTAAATGCATAGATACTTGCGAATGATATTGACACCAACTAATACATCTCCATGACTATTATCTGATCCAAAAATGACATGAAAAGATTGACTTATTATTGTTAGGTCACTGGGGAAAACTGTAGGCAAAAGCCCCTTGGATTCACAGCAATCGACTGCAGGCACTCAGTGTGAAGTCCCTGTACAGTTACTGAGAAAAACAGTCATGGATGTAACTCTGGATCTGGATCCTACCATGTTGTCAAACACATCTTTTACATTAGCAAAACAAGCCCTTAGCTTTCATGGGCATAGCTGGTGAGGTCTGTATTCATGGCTCTGAGGCGGATATGTAGCAGTTAATGTTAGCGATTAACCCAGTTTATATGTAAATATTTTTAAAAATATTCATATTATACAAATACAGATGAAAGTGACCAGAAGCTCAGTGATATTTGAGTATTAGTGAGATAGGGACCAGAACTAATTTATGAGCAGTTCTCAGTACCCATCCCTGCACTCGTCTACATGATAGCACTGAAGAAAAGGTCACCAGAATCTTTAGGATTCTTCCTCAGGGTACGACATCTGTTCAAAACTTGTAATCAATCCATTACCCGCTGAAATTGTCAGGAGGTCTGTTAAAAAGAATGCACTGCCACTGAGAGTCATGCTGTTTGCATGGAAAAGAGAAGCATTGAATCCAGCACTGGTTTATTTATTAGCTGACACATTGAGACAGTGAAAAACAAAGGTGCTACTCTAATGCATAGCTGTCGACATTGTCTCCCTCCTATGCTCGTCACAAATATGAGTTGTGTGACAAGATCTGTATCTATGCTGCTCATCTCTCACTGTCTCTGTGAGCTGATTCTACATCTCGGAGGAAGATTGAAGCCATAGGTATTTTTTCTCCTGTTGGCATTAGGTTTAAGTAGTTCCAATGTTTCTTTAATCCAATGTATAGCCACTAAACTAAACCATAGATAATAAAGTCAGTACAATTTATGTATTATTTCTTAATGTGTCTGTTTCCACTGAATAATTCTTCAGATATCTTCACTAAACGGATCCCCGATTCTGCTTTTCCGGTTTCTTGTTGGTGTTGCTTGGTGAAGTCAGATTAATTTATCTCTGCATCATCAGTTTCTTTAATGACCTCTGTGATCCCAAAGGATTAATTCATCATAACAGCATGCCCTGTCAAGCTACATGGGATTATATCTGGTATGATTTTTGTTCTAAATCCAATGTGGATGAGATAAAATAGAGATTTTCTGTGCCACTAAAGAGTAATGCTGCACAGTAAGATACCTTCTTGGCCTTGCTGTTTCCTTTCTACTGTATTCTTGTACTCTTCCAGCTCCTTCTGTGTGAGATTATTGAAAGGGTTGGGAGGAAGAGAACGGGTGTACTCCTCATCCTCAATGATGAAAGCCTGATGAAAAAAGAGAGAAATGCATTACATTCACCAGATGTAGTACATTTTGCATTGCAATTTACTCGCATGGAACAGTAAGTTTGGTTTGTGTTGTGGAAAGGAAAATCTTGATTTCATGAATGCAATTCTCAAATCTCGAGCCCTTTTCCTGGAAAAAGTAAACATAACTGTAATATGTAATAAATAACATAATCAGTAAAGATATTTTCCTTTTATCTGATTATGGGGTCACATTATCCTAAAAATCGATTAAGTTTGTTTGAGTACGGTAGTAGCAGGAGATTAGTTTCAGCAACAGGATATTAGACTTATTGAGTTATTGTATCTGCTGTAAGAATGGATTACCATAAGTTTATTTTAGAAGCATTTTTTGGTTGGGCCTAAATTTACACAAGAATGCTTTACAAAAATTTCCTACCGGTGCACTTTAGCAAGCTGGCTGCAGAAGCCTAGCAATAAAAGGGCCGTGCTACACTACCATCCTAGCTTGACTGCTGTCAGTACAGCACAGGAGCCATGCTCTACATTTTCTTACGTGTAAACAGAAGGTAATCTCATACAGTCAGAGCTGACAATGATGGGCTGAGGAATGTGTTGCTGCAGCAGCGAGACTCTAACCAATGCAGTAACACAAGACACACCATGGCAGACAGCAAAGACTCCTGGGTGTCGATGTTAGGAAATGTCTGAAACTGTTGAAAAATACGGTGCATTGATTCACTTACTGTTGGCTATGAAAAAGTATGCTAACTGTTTTTGCACATTTTTAGTATCTGACTTTTGTTACACAGACCCTTGTTGGGGCTCCCTCCTTGGGGCTCCCTCCTTGGCCTTTGGTCAAGCAAAATGTTTAACAGTTTTCTTTATTAACTTAGGAAAAAATAATAGTGTTGATGAAGAAGTTACTCAATTGCAGGGCAACCAAAATGCACCAAAGTGTGCTTAGCAAATCCAGGAAAACATTCTGCGTTGTTCCATATGTTTGTTTGTAACTTTTCAAAAATGTAAATGTACTCACTGGTCCTGGGATGGTGTCCACAACAATGCCTGAGAGCAACTGAGATTTTGGTCCTGGGGTCATCTGGTCCCCCCTGTGTTGCTCTTTTATCTAAATATCCAAACAAAATCACATTAGTGAATCAACCATGAGCGTCATTAATTCAGCATTTTAGAATGAATTTTTTTTAACTGACCAATAGAAATACAGGTTGTTGGAGCCCAACTAGTTTTCACAAATTTGTTGGTCTTATCTGCATCAATATACTGCAATACAAGCATAGTACTAATTTCTGTCATACATTGTGTGTGTGTGTGTGTGTGTGTGTAATCTGATGGATCATAATTGTGGTGCACTGACCTAATTTTGCTGCTTTGAGGCAGAAATGGGGTTAGAGACACAAAGCTACCACTAATGTTCAGAAGAGATAATAGAGATAATGGTGTTGGAGTGGTCTCCTACAATTTTAGCTTTACATCCAGGTGTGGATGATTTACATCGCAATGTTTTGATACTGACCCAGATCTGGTTTATGGAAAACATTGTCCAGTCTTGGCTTGATGCAGCTATTCGCTATATTGAAATCATGTCTAGAGAAAAAAAAAAAGTCGATTTTACTGACCCGATTCCTCTTATCCTGAACCTCTGTAGGATCGGTGTTGAGTGGGACAAACTGGTTGGGGTCCTCAATCTTTATTGGTGTGCCAATTTTGTTGCCTGGCTGTGAAGACTTCATCCACTGAGAGGCAAAGAAACAGTAATTAGAAGAGGGACTCCAAGATTTAAAACATGCGTTTATAAAACTGGCCACAAGGGAGCAGTCTAATACAAAAGAAGGTGGCTGCCAGCATTACTGCTTCTTTCAGAGGCCACAACAATGGCGGGGTTAGATCATTTCATTTTTTCGTACAAATATGGGAATTAACGCACCATGGTTTTAGTCCTGGGGCTGACGTCCCCGCTGGGTGAAGGCTCAGGAACATTGACCTTCAGGTAGCTGTTGGGTGAGTTGAGCCACCTCGTTCTTTCTCTCTGCTGCTTCTGCATCATGAACTTGAAAGGACTTCGCAGACCCACCTCAGAGTGTTCCTGTGGAACTGCAGACACCGTAGCAGGGATCTCCACATCATTCTTAGAGCGGGGTTTTTCTCGCACGATGGGGTTCCTGTAAGAGTAGCCTGTTCTGTAACCCTAAAAAATCACACAACGTTGAGACATTACAGTATTCCACTTTGTTTTGCCAGAGGTGAGACAGATGGCTTTATTTTGCACTATTCTTCAGTATTTCCTCATAAAGCTATCCAAAGCTGTTTAAATCAATCCACTGGACTTTGAGAAAGTGGACTGATTTAAACAGCTTTGGATAACCATGACCTGGATAACTGAGAACCTACACAGACTTCCTCATAAAGCATTAAATAAGAATATCAACAATAAAAGATACACAGGCCGCTATGCTTCCAGTAAGATGATGCCTTTAAATATTTTAAGGGCGTTGTACATACAAACAGCTTCTTCTCAGATGTGCCCCCTTTCAGAGGGACAGCACAGACTTTGGTTTCAAAGACTGTGCTGTTAACAATACATTAAAAATGAGAAAGCCAAAGTGAAAACTGTTGGGAACTCACACTATGTGTAGAGTGCAGTCTGAGGCCAGTGTACAACCTTACAATCCAAATCAAAAAAGGGCATTTTATTTCAAGCAATATGACAAGTTAAACACAAAAAGAAATCTACACTTTGGTCTCTTCAGAGTCGCACTGTGAGCAAGCAATCATCGTCTTACAGTAGGGTTCACTGTGTCACCAAGAGAACAGTAAGTTCCAAAAAACTTTTAGTGTCACGTGAATGGTCGTAGTTTTTTGGGAACATGATGATATATACTGTATACTCAAATTTGAAACACACGGAAGAGCAAATTAAGTCATTCAGGATCAACCCTACAATATTATGTATATTGCTGTCTACTGACTGTTGGCTATGTCTACAATGTGAATAAAAAAATGAATGGATGGTAGAGACCCTTTTCATGACAGCTGTATATATTGAAAGACAATCCTCCAACTTTTTGTCCATTTCATCTCCTTATTTGTATTTGTAAAGCGAATATTATCCCTTAAAATGCATGTATTTAAATACACATTCCTGCTCCAAACCACCCATACAAATTATCAGCCGTGACCTTTTGGGATCGTTTTTGACATTGTTGTGATGTTTTCCGGCATGGACAGCAGACCTCGGAAGAAAAGGCCAAATTCGATTTCAGAACTGAGCATACTGCAGTCTTCACACTGAGCGATTGTGCAGTCCGTGTAGTGATAAGTGCACTGTCAATGCCTCTCCGGCTGGAGGCTATGGTTGCGGGTGGGCGGGCTATGATCACACAGAGCTAACACAGCTGCAGGCACAGTTGTTAGTGAGGAGCACACTCAAATAGATCCAGTCCCAATCTACTGTGTCCATAGAGTATGTCAGGGCCTAACAAAGAGGCTATGTTTCCTTTGCTGTTATCAGTCTGTTGGTAGCAGAACATCTAAAAACATGCAGCTTTGGCAG
Source organism: Antennarius maculatus (assembly GCA_013358685.1). Lineage (NCBI taxonomy): Eukaryota > Metazoa > Chordata > Actinopteri > Lophiiformes > Antennariidae > Antennarius > Antennarius maculatus. Next base: position 13,228,409 of record CM023616.1, on the reverse strand, counting down.
AAGTATGCATCCTCTTTATCATCACAAGGCTACATTTTCATCTGACTGTATTTGTTGTTTGGTTTGTTTATTACCATGTTAAACTACTAAATTATACCAGATTTATCTGTGAGAGGTGGGCTGTGGGCTAGGCAGGCTAAACAGACATCTGTAGAATAGTTCTTTACTGAATGCTATTCTGGATACACCAATTTCTGTAATTATAATGAAACATTGTTCACAAGCACAATAGAACAATATGACTCAATTTAAAAATTCATGTCAGATTAGATTAAAAATCTAGTTTCATTGTGTTCTCTAATCAAATGCTTCCTGAGGAAGAACCAGAGAGAGGAAACTCAAAGCATGATGGGTAAAGGGCACAGGTCAGGGTGCGCTCACCAGGTTATCCAGCATCCTCATGAGGGACTCGAACTCGGCCTCACCCACTTTCCACTTGAGCTCATTGTCCATCACCAAACCAGCAGTGGCCACTCCATGGGTCAAGGGTTTAAATTTGGCTCTGTCCAGGAGCACCAGGTTGCCCACGCCACCTGAACAACTCATAGCACTCACCTAAATAGAAAAGCATAGGGTGGTGGCATTATTATCAATTCATAAAAAAAAGATGAAAAGATTTATTTCTTATAAAAAAGATATTATTCTGTGCAAACCGACTAATGACTTCCCCCTTTAGTAATTACATTTTTTTCCAATTTCAAAAAAAGACTTCAAAAGAAAATATTAATTTACATTTCAAAAGAAATGGGCTTATATGTAAAGTGAGTCGACATCACGTATTAAAAACAAAGAGAAAATCTCAGAAAAAAACCCCAGCCTGCTTTCTCCATTCCAAACAGTTATTCTCATGAAAATAATAAACTGGGTTTCAGTTTTAGTCACGTCTCTTTCCAAACCGTAACCAGGACTAAAATGCAGGATGTTTGTTTTCAACCAAGTCTGAAGTCAATTCTTTCCTAAGAGATAACCCCGTTCACTTTTCCAGGAGTTACAACAATAAACAATAGACAAAGCTTTCCTTGGTGTGGAGAAGCTGCAGCATGGATTTACTGACAGACTGTAGTCTATACACTTTTCATTTACAGACCAGATGCTAATTTGCTGCTAACCTTTTCATCACCTCGCATCACATTGACTATCACATGTTTTTTTTTTCTCGCTCCCTCTTACACAACCACACACATTATTCTTTGCCCTATTCACCACTCGCTGCTCTTGAGGAATGTAAACTCACGGCCTACCACACTGATGTTTGTTTCAGCGTTAGCTCATCAGCTAACACTTGTCAGCGGCATCATTATAGGGAAACTCTTGAATGTGGGCAGAGCAGGTTTGAATGATTATCAATATTGACTTTTAGACCCAACAACACTCTGGAGAACTTGGCTCATGTGAATCCAAATACAGGGACAAACAGAAAACTGATAATATCTGTGGAGCCTAATCTTTATCTACATCCTGCAACAACACAGGGTTAGATCAGATAAAAGTGGAATGAACAAAATAAATAAATAAAAACTTAAAAGCACGTTGGTACTTTAGCATTCTAAAGTTGACTAAGTTCAACATTAAGAAAAAAAGTTCAAACTATTCGGCAAAGTCCTATTGAATCAGTGCAAAATGTCACTTGAAGTACCTGAACACAGCCTTACTGAGCTTTCATTAAACACATCATGTTATCAGATCAAAGGTTATCAGACGTTACATTTCTTCTATTTTGGATACATGTAAATAATTTGTAACTTATGAAATGAAAATTTTGACAAAAAATGTGACATATGCGTAGCTTATAAATACATTTTAAAAAAGGTATAGAAACCACATGTGCTGAGAGAGGAATGGTGCAGGTTTACTTCATTATCAGGCAGAAGCAGCAACAAGGAAAGAATCAAGCTTGTCAAACCTGGATTTCACAAGCATGCTGAGAGTGGTACATGTAGTGAAAAGCCTCTTCCACTGTTTCTCCTAAAGCCAGCAGCCCGTGATTCCTCAGCAACATCACCTGAACAAAAAACATTTCAGCTACCTGATACCTACCGCAAACATGAGCTCAACAATGGTATACACGATAAACGCATATCCACCTGTCCAATAATGAAGCTGCTAATTCATCTAATCATGAACAAACCTTCACACATACTGTATGTGACACAGTACAGGCCTAACGTCTGTACCAATCAATAAATAACAATAGTTACTATTCATTGTCGACATATAAGCAATTTGAACTGTGTGGTTTCCAGCTAAAGAGGACTTTATTTTATTCTACCTACCATGTATGTAAAAGCATAATAAGAAATGATTCACTGATATGTTATGGAGGTTTAAAGTAAAATGCAATCATGATGTATTTCTAATATTACTCTCTTGTCAGGCAAGTAAGTGGTTATGTAACTGCAATTGTGATAGACATACTGTTAATGGTTCTATATTTTACACAGTAATCTCTATCATTAATTAATTTACATTCACTAACTGCAAATAAACTCACACAGCCAGTTCTGCATACAGTATAATGTCATAAACTCATGAGAAAGTGAGACAATAACGGAACGGTTTGACGGTACCTTGGCAGTAGGGCCCAGAGCTTTCTGAAACTCCACCTTCTCCTCTTTATTATCCAGGCTGCCATGGTAACCGAAGCAGCTCACGTCTCCCAGAAGCAAAGCCTCCTGGGAAATGGGCAGGAGTCCACATTTCATCGAGGACACCTGTTAACATAGAATAGAAACAAGAAAGACTGTGATGCACTCACATCTAAATAGAGGCACGTTTTAAAATAAAGCCTCATGGCGGAGTTTATTGTGTGCTGTACATTTTACAGCCAAATGATAAAAGCGTGTCAGAAGGTGTCTGCATCTAAATAACAGCACAACAGAGGCTGCTTTTTGATCTAAATTTCCCTCTCTGATGCAAAAGTAGAAGTTCATTCCACACAATGCTGGGAGCGTACTTACTGCTGCTGTAGCAGGGGTATGTATGTGGATGATGCATCTCACATCAGGGCGCATCGAGTAAATGGTAGCATGAGGAACAAATCCAAAGTGGTCGATACCCATGTCAGTGCAACCCTTGTCCACCACCTCTCCAATTAAGTTCAGTTTCACCTACGCAAGGCAGAAAAATAACACAAAACACAGGCTATTACTCATACACACCAAAGACCATAGGTGGCTTTATAATAAAATGCATCAATGAGGCACAAAATTCAGTCAACACTATATAAATGTGTGCGTGTGTGTGTGTACAAGCTGATAAAAATCATCAGCTCTTCCTTACTTTTGAACAAAAAAGTGGCATATTCAAAATGATTCATACCTTTCTCAATAATAATTGTTGATCACATTTTTCCATGTTTCCACCGCTATCTTTCATCCTTAGCAATGAGCTCCAGCTCTTTCAGGTTGGAAAGGTCTAGTTTGCCATCATCCTGATCTTTTGTTTCATCCACAGATTTTCATTTGTATTAATGTCAGGACTCTGGCTGGGCCAAGCTAATGCTAACGTAAATGTTTTTGTCCGCTATTTCTTCAACACTTTTGCTGTAAGAATGAAATGTCCACTGGTACCCAAGGCTAAGTTTCCTTTCAGACTGCCTGTGTTGTTTGTCATGGTGCCGTCTACTTTGATTAGGTTCCTTGGTCCATTGGTTGAAACACACCCTCTAAACCATTAGGTTCCCCCTCCAACATGTTTGACAGTGGGGATGGTGTTCTTCAGGCTGAAGGCTCCTTCTGTTTTATGCCAAACAAAAGACATTCCATGGTGGATAAAATAAAATTTTTGTTTCATCCAACCATAAAGCAGAAGACCAGAAGTCTTTTTCTTCTTCCATATGAGCATTTCCAAAGGCTAAGGGAGCTTTCGTATGTCTTATCTAGAGAAGTGACGTCATCCTAGGTTTGCATCCATGGAGCACCACAGTGTTGGACTGTCCACCAGACTTACCGGGATGGCCTCGGTGGTGATCCTTGGGTTCTTTTTTCACCTCTCTCACAATCCTCCTGCTCATTGTAGGTACTTTTGGCCTTTAACCACATCATCTAAGGGTTTCCATAGTGCAAAATGTCTTGCACTGTTTAATAATACTTTGCATTGTAGCTAATGGAACTTGAAAACATTCAGCTGACTTGTGAGCAGCCACAACACACAGCCATAGGCCCCGAGTGATTTTGTTTGTCTTAGCTACGACTGTCCACAAACCATCAGCAGAGAACCTGTTTTTTTTAATCGTTGAGTTGATTAAAACTAACCCTAACCCAATGAATCAGGGAAAAGAGTAAGCTTTAGAACAGCTTGGACTATTTGTAATAGCAGTCAATTTGGATTTTCCCCATGACTGCGACAGTGCAAAGTGAATGAATAACATGCCACTTTTTGTTCAAATGTACAGTAAATAAAAGCTGATATTTTTTCAGAAATCCTTGATGCCCAAAATGGTCAGTCACTTTACAAATTCACCCAACTTGCATAGCAGGTTCGTAGACTTTCTTGACAATGTGGGCTGAACACGTGGTCACTTAACTTACCAAATTTGCTGCCGTCACCTCAGCAAAAGACAGACCCCTCGGACTCATCAGAACATGGTCCTGCTCTTTATTAACACGCACCTGAGGAAAAATAAAGACATAAGTAAGACCTAAGATGTTTGTGTCAGATACTTCAATAAGAAATAAAATCCAAGATTCTGATACATTATTATTTTACCACTATAGATTCACAGATTTAGCCAATTAACATGATGACAGGACGATTGAAGGTAAAGTTGGACTTCGACTGTGATTGGCTGCTTGACTGGCATTAATTCTAAACTGAAATGCTTGAAAGGAAATGACAGTTCAAAAAGTTAAATTTGCAGGAATCCAGAATTGTTACGGTTTCTTTCACACAACGCTCTGTTAAGCTTCCAATTACTTGGACAGTTCAACAGTTATCCTCTTTCTTATAAAGTCAAACCTGTTCTTTTACTAGTGTCACATGTTTTTCACAGGCATAGAGTAGGCAACAGGAGCTCATTTATCACCCCTCAGCCTTTCCTGTAATCGTTTTGTAATTTGTTTATTTAAAAATTCACTATTGGCTACCTCAGTTACTACATTGCACAATTTAACTGTTTTTTAGGTCCCCACAGAATTTCCGAGACATATCTATCTACAAGTGATCAATATGATGCTTCTGCAGGATTCATTATGTCTCAAAAAATATTAAAAGTGGACCAAAATAACTAAAGCTATGCATGTTTTTTTTCCCTCTATTGTGACTTAGCAGCTATTCAGACCAAGCAGAAACATTGCTGTACAGGAACAACAGTAGAGGAGTTAAAGCATTCTACACTCTGGAAAACTCAAAAATCAGCGTGTGGTTTGATAAAACTTGCTTTCTAGGCTCTGTCCTTGGGGAAAATCTTAGCTTTACATCTTGACATCACAGGTGTTCAACACATATTTCAGTGTGAATTCCTGCTCTTGGGGACCTGTACATATTCAAAAATGTGCCTTTGGAAACCTTCAATAATACAAGGTTTATGAAAAGGAAGAGGTATTCCCTGTTAAGCCTTCCAGAAGCCAGCGACTACAAGACCCGCATAAAGACGTACAAGGCTTGTGTGACATATATAAGCAGGTGTGTAGTAGAGCGGGGTGGTGAAGTTGTACTCACAGTAATATAGGAGCTTGTAAAACGAGCCCAGTGGAAGAGGTCAACGAGGCGGTACAGGCTGGCCAGCCTGCAGCGACTTAGTTTCTCCCCTTTGGCGAAGGAAGGAGACTCAATGCCATGCAAGTCATTGACTGGGGTCACCATCCCAACGCCTGTGATGAGACATAATGTCAACTGTTACTTTCCTTACTTCAATTCATTCCCTATCCAGCTAAACTGGATTTTTTTTTTTTGGTAATGTGGCAGCTGTATTCCAAACTGCTTCTGGATGTCCGAGTTAAGTCACCCTATGGAGGAATCTCATTTTAGCTGCTTCAGTACATACATAATGCTAATCTTGTAATCGGTGACAAGATCTCAACACCAGAGCAATCCACCAATTTCTGACAAAAAAAGTGTCTAAAGATTTGGAGGGACTCTTCACACAGCTGTAAACAACGCAAGTGTGTCCTGAAAATCATGACCTGATGATGCTAACAGTACCATGTCATCTGCAAAAAGGAGGGATGTAATCTGAAGCTTCCAAGACACCCTCCTCACCCCAAACACACCTTTACATCCTGTCCATTAATAGCACAAACAGGATCAGAGTCAAGGGCAAACATTGGAGGAGTCCAACACCCAGGGAATGACTCTGTGCTGTGAGAAGGGCACAACTCTTTGTTACATGTGATGTATTGTGATTGTCAGTGTTCGTCCGTTAGTCCACCAAATATCTTTGCAACCGTTGCAGATAGAAAGATGAAACAAAAAGCACATTACATGGGCGGCAAAGGGGATGAAAATGAGATGGTGAACTTGAGAAAAGTAGGTCAAGGTCAAATTTCAACTTTTGTACACTCAGGAACAGGATAAGATAGAAGGACGAGGGAGAAGGCCAGTGTGAGTAAGACCATAGATCAAAGCTAGTGCTTTCATCTATGAAAGTAGGTCAGAGCACTAGCTTGATCTTTGACCTATGCAAGTAGGTCAGGGTAAAATTTTGAATTCAGGGATGTCGTGGGATGTTGCAGTCTCTGACTGCTTTGTTTATAATGGGTTCAAGTTCCTCATAGCAACAGCTACAGCAGCTCATACTCTGGTATTAGACCATCTCCAAGGCTACAAACCACACGAGGTCTGAATGAGCAAAGTCTCATGACTTCCATAGCAAGCCTTCAAGCATCAAGTGTTGGTCCATCGTTCCATAGCCAGGACTGAATCTGCACTACTCCCCCTATAACGCAGGTTTGACCATTGGTTGAAGCTTCTTCGTAGGCATCCGAGGATAAATTTACCCTTAAAGTGACATGATTTGCCTCCACGGCTTATAAAAAGACTGAACATCCGAGAGACCGAGAGTCTGCAGCTGAAGCTGAAAATAGGCCTTTCTCAAAATTACCAACAAGAAAGTGAAGGGTATGTTGCGGCTGTAATTTCATAGGGATTTCATGATACAGGACCCCATCCTCAAAAGTAACTAGCCTTTTAAAGAGCTGATCTGCCTGAGTGAATTCAGTTATTTCCTACAGAGACATTTTCAAAATGCTGACAATTTTTAAATGTACTCTTTACAGCTTTACTCTTTATGACCTCCGTGGAAATAGAGGACAAACACATTCTATAAACACAGCTAGCATTGGAAACTGCTGTAACCGATTACTAAATTGTCTTATGGGCCCCTTAACAGAAACACTGTTGATAAGGAATGTTGTCAATATTTTGCATTTTCTGCTGTTTTAGGGTTGTTCAGTGTCACAAGAGCCTGACAAATCAGCCTCTGACAAAGAAGATATTCAGCCAGCATAATGCTCACAAACAGAGGATACACACTGAATAAGAATCAGACCCGAGGGGAGATAGATGGAGACATTCACACACACACACACACGCGCACACACACATACTGCCACTCACTGATCGGCGAAGTCAGGGGACCAACCCCTCCCAAGGTGCTGGCCATGACTAAGTCAGCAATCTGTCTGAGTGCCAGGAGACCCGTAGGATTGTTGCCCTTCGTCACCTGGTCGTGAATCAGCCCTTCCAACTCATCTTTAAACACCTGCAACCAAAGAATGAAAGAATTGCTTTCAGGATAAGGCCAGGACGGATTAATTATTTTTATTTTAAAAAGCAACATTTGCAAAGCTTCATTTAACCCAACAAGTCAAAGAAAACCCCTCATTCTATCAATTCCTCATGAAACGTCATGGGAACACAGCACGATTTCAGGAACTTTATTACAGAAGTGCACAAATCAGGACAGCGTTACACCACTAAAAGCCTCTTTGTTTATCTGTGAATGAAACAGGGGGGGATTGCATTAAACCTGACAATCATTTTCTTCCTCCCAGAGCAGTCCGAATCTTGAAACAGCACTATTTTCCTGTGCGCAGCTAAGCTCCAGCATTCTGCTTCATCTGACTGTGGTTCCCATGGTGATGAGATGATTTGCACTTGTTGGGCCCCGTTATGCAATTGCAGTTGAGTGTGGGCATGTCTTATTTCTGTGCACTTCATCGGTATGTGCTTCATCTAACCACACTGCACAGCTCTTTATATTATACAGAGATAATTTCTGTCGCTACACAAACTATATGTAGGTGCAGAATCATCGGAAAATCCAACAATCAAACTATTTTCATTGTCACAGAAGACTGAACGCAAGATGCCTTCAATATGCTTGTTTTTCCCAACCATGAGTCCAAATCATAAAGATATTTACTGTGCTAGACTTAAGAAAATTGGAATATTCAGGAATTACCTCAAATACCCACATGCTGGGAAAGTGCGCATATTATGCATAGTAAATTCACTGCTAAAACCATATCTATGAAGAGCCTAACATTCAGATGATGACAAATGTCTCTCTGACTAATCCACAGCTATATCTTGTTTGCAGGACGGTACTTATGGCTACACACAGGACTCTGCAGGATTTGGGTGACCCTCTTCTTATCCTCCATCATGTTGAAATCCTGCCTCAGATCTGGCGACATGGTCTTCCCACGGATGCAATCGTGGTCATTCTCATCTTTGGTGCTGCTGTTGGACAGGGGCAGGGTGAGAGACCCCGCTATGGATTTCACCCCCACCTGACTCATCGCTGTCTGCACAGCCTCCTACTCGTGTCCTGGAAAGCTGCATAGACAGAATAAAATTTTAAAAAAACCCATCACATTCCAGCTGTCAAGGAGAGCAAGTTGCTTTTAACACAAAAGATGCTGCATGGATTCAACAGTGACTCATGTAATTACAGTGATAGAGACAAAAGCGTGGTGGGGGTGTGTGGGGGGTATTGTTACATGACTGATGCTGTTTTCAAAGCTGTTGGTGCGCAAAAATGGATAAATCAGCCTCAGTTGTGGTGAGAGCCTCATGTTGGAATTTTAAGAGAAATAAAAGTAGGGCATGAGAACATCTCAGCTCACCACAAACACGATCCAAACCACACTCCTACAAGTGCGTATTCTTTTTTTTTTTTTTTCTTCTCAGAGACTCGTAAAGTCTGTCCTGCTCTGCCAGAAGTTGTAAAGCTTTTGTCAGAACTAAACAAAAGGTCGGCCTCATGCAAATCAGGCGGCTTGACGCGCAGTTAGCACCTTGGCGCAGCCATGATACCTGGATAAGGGGGGGGTGGAGGGAGAGAGGACATTCTGCCAGGACTACATTTACTTAACATTACTGCTCTGGAAATTAGCCACAGCAAAGTGTAATAAAACTTTTACATCTGCTTTAGCTGCAGCACCGAGCTGTAGGTGCATGGCATTAAATTACAGCATTAAACCGTTCAGACTAAGCAAAGCGGGAAGGGCCTAAGCGACACTTTGGGAGTTGTTCAAGCTCCAATGGGAACAAAGCGAACCCACGAAAACTTAAAAGAGGAATGTGGAAGTTAGAAAAGTTACCTGGAAAAGAAACGCGGAGTTCGTCAATAAGCTGCTCCAGACGAGAAGATGTCGAATTTCCCCCGCCGGAGGCTCCAAAAAAAAAAAAAAAAATGTGCGCAACGGTAAATCAACAAGAACGGGTGTCACGCTCGGTTCGGATACATCGTGGTAAAAAAAAAAAACAACAACAACAAAAATAAATAAAACAAAAACAACTTCCAGATTGTACGCAACTTGATGCTGCGGACAGTCCGGTACGCAGACGAAACCCGCCGCGATCGTTGGAAGAGAGTTGGAGAAGAATGAAGAGTGGCTGCGCGCAGGAGGACGTGGGTGTGTTTGTGTGGGAAAAAGGAAAAGTGACCATGTGACTTCACTAGTAGACCCCCCCTCCCCCCCACCCAATAATCAACCAACCTTAATGTTGCAGCGGGACAAAGGAATGGTCATTCCAGATCAGCGTTATTAGGCTTTAAACGTCACCCTATGACGCGTCATGGAGTCTGCCTGCATGAGTCTGATGGCTGAAGGACTTTATTCCTCTGCCTTTTTTTAATCCACCTCTGAAGGAACTTGTTATTTCAGGTCGCTGTTGTTCACGGGCGCAGCCGGACGAACAGCTTCACCGGGGCTCAGGCACCCTTCCCCCAAAGTGTATTTTTTCTTGATTTTGCGCTACACGCATGACTTTATCTGACTTCTGTATCAGATGGGAAACAGGTTATACAGTATACCATACAAAATTTGAGAAGATGATGGTGGTTATTGTTGTTTTCTGTGAATTTATGTGTAAGGTAATAGGGAGTATCAGTAGTCAGTTATTTTCATATGAACAAAACTAATTGGTTAGTACCAATTATTATAGTATTTTCAGTTATACTATATAAAAGGAATATAAACCAGGGCTTTGAACCGGTTCATGGAACAAAAACAAAAACCAGAGAATATTTTCATTTTGCCAGGAACAAAAACAAAACGAACAAGAACCAATGCAGCCAGAGACTGCAACATCCCACGGCACCCCTGATTTCAAAATTTTACCCTGACCTACTTGCATAGGTCAAAGATCAAAGCTAGTGCTCTGACCTACTATTTTTTCATGCCAAAGTTAGTGAGTTAGACCATAGATCAAAGCTAGTGCTTTGATCTATGGTCTAACTCACACTGGCCTTCTCCCTTGTCTTTCCATCTTATCCGGTTCCTGAGTGTACAAAAGTTATAATGTGACCATTACCTAGTTTTTCCAAGGTCAAGTAATGTACTTTTTGTTTCACTTTTCTATTTGCAACGATTGGAAAGATATTTGGTGGACTAACAGACGGACAGATGGATGGAACACACGAACACTAACAATTACAATACATAACTGCTTTGAAGCAGGATGTAAAAGCTATATTTTTTAATGTTCTGGAACAGAATTGATTATTCCCCAGACTCTGCTCTGAAGCTTTGAAACTTTGTTGTTACCTATTTATATTTACAAGGAACTTTATTAACCGGTTTGGGAACTACATTTTTTTTGTTCTAACCAGTTTAGGTACATCGTTTCTTGGGTGGAACGTAAAACCAAAAACGTTATAATACTGTTTCTGTTTGGGACAAACCAAAAGCAAAAAATTCTGGTTCAAAGCCCTGATATAAACACATGAAATACACTGCATTGGTGGATGAATGGTTAAAATCAGTTGTATAGTATTCCCAAACATCCCTTCAAATCATTTCATTGGAGCTTCTTTTAACCTATTATCCGAGGTTTATTGAATGCAACACAACTGATTTGTGCAATGTCCTGGTGGTTCTAGTGAAACAATGATCTTTATGAAGATATTCATGTCACTACAGTCGTGAAATTGTTAGCCATGTCCTGTCATATTTTGGCATGAAAAAATATGTACTGCATTCCACAATAGAAAAGAACAAGATTCAGAACAAAGAGCATTTCAAACAATCAATTACGTATTTTATGATCTGAGTCAACAATTACAACTGAAGTTTTTCGTTGTATGCTGTAAACCAAAAGCATCCATCCATCCATCCTTCCATCCATCCATCCATCCATCCATCCATCTTCAACCACTGGGTTGTGGGGGCAGCAGTCACAGGAGGGATGCCCATACTTCCTTCTCCCCAGACACCTCCTCCAGCTCATCTTGGGGGATCCTGAGGCGTTCCCAGGCCAGCTGAGAGACGTAGTCCCTCCAGCGTGTCCTAGGTCTTCCTCGAAGTCACTTTGGTCCACGCTGGTCTTGAAACAGCCACCCCTCGGTCACCAAGCCAAATCCTTGTGGAGCTACTGCCACGATCACACGCCAACATAAAATATAGTGAAGAAGAAGTAAAGAAGTAGTAAAATGAAGAAGTAGTAAAATAACATAGGTGTTCATCTAACGGTAATAAAGTTGTGATAACATGCAGAAAACTGAATTAAATTTGGCTCTTTTATTGCAAACTGCATAAGCTCAGTGTTAAAGATGAAGCTGTACAGGTTGATGTTGCTATGAGAGCAGAGAGCTCTCCTCCATTCACATCACCTCTCAACTCTTTTCTGCCTTACTGGTCAGGCTCAGAGCACAGTATTAATATTTAAATACACACCACTTTAAATGAAACTCTGGAGCCCTTTTTTTTTTCAGCACCCACACAAATGTCTTGATTTTGTTAGTAACAGAGAGAACGATTGGATCTCTGACTGACATAACAATTCCAGGAAATGGAGTGGAGTCTGAGAGGCGGGGCAGATCTTTGGACATATGAGTTGATGTAATGAAAAACAGAACTTTTTCACTCAAGAGCGGTGTGACGCCCTCAAACCCTGCAACCCTGCCTCTCTTTTTCTGGCCGATTTCCCATTGAAACCACATTGAAGATTAAACGTCGGCACACACACACACGCACGCACACACACACACACACACACACACACACACACACACACAAACATGCACACGCACGCACACACACACAAACACACACAAACACACATAGTCCCACCCGCCAACCCCTGCATTCTTGCTGAACATCTAAACTTTGCAGCAAGGGCAGGGTATCACGGAGAGATTGACAAAATGTCAGGAATTGTTATTTGACATCTCTGTCATAGAGATGAGTCTTCTGCTAAGGATAAAATAACTGCTTTATCTTTTCAAAACCAACCACTCCACTGGAAATAACAGTGAAATGCAGCCAGATTACACAGATAAATCAATGAAATGCGTGTACTATTATAAAAATTAATGGGGGAAGGTTTGCCAAATCATTATTTATGTTAAAAATTCAAGCTGCACCATCAAAAAAAATCTAAATATTGATTTATATTTAGGTAATTTTTTTTACTCTTGTATGGTGTTCCCCTATAAGGTAAGATGAAAATTAAGTTGGACTAACTGAAAAATGCATTGTCAAATAGCCAGAGGTCATAGCTGCTCTTTACATTAAGAGAGATTTATATGAGTTTGTCACCAGACAGTTATGCTACACAGAAATGATGGCCTTTCAGAACGTGAAGGATGACTGTACTACTACAGTTTATTTAGCTCAGCTTTTAACATCAATAGCAGTAAAATGCAGCATAAACCTTAATACAGCAGTATTATTGATACACAAACATTCTATATTGGGGTTGGCAGTAGACAGTGGGGGCGGTGGTCACTCAGCCTGTAGGGGATTTGGAGGATGGCTGGTTCAAGACTATCGTAGATCACAGAATGGAGTGTCAACTAGTGGCTATAGGTGCCAGTTCTCTTTTTGGGTACTGCTGCGGTGCACCCAAGGCACCATAATATGGCTGCCCCCACTCCACTACTCTCTCTATTGCATGCGTATAGGCCCTTTGTATGTGTTCAGGCCGTTTTCTTCGTTTCCTTTCGGCTTTTCCCTTCAGGGGTCACCAAAGCAAATCAGTTGCCTCTGTCTAATCCTGTCTCTTCTGCATCCTCTTCTCTCACACCAACTACCTTCATGTCCTCTTTCTCTACATCCATAAACCTCCTCTTTGGTCTTCCTCTAGGCCTCCTGCCTGGCAGTTCAAAACTCAGCATCCTTCTACCAATATATTCACTATCTCTCCTCTGGACATGTCCAAACCATCTCAGTCTGGCCTCTCTGACCTCAGGCCTACATGTGTGAAAAAATAGAACGTTTTTGTGCCTGTTGAACTATAAAAACAATTTACCAATTCTTGGGATAAATAATATTGCTCTTTTATATAAAAAGAAGAAGAAGAAGAAGATATAAAATAATTGCATAGTAAATATTTTTTTCCATGTTGTAAACTGTCATCAAGTAAATCTTCTCAACTTATCTTCCCCTAAGGCTGCTAAAAACACATATAATGCAAAAGCGTTTGCTTTGTCTGCCTTTGCTACTGTACAAACATGGTGGTGCAAGACAATTGAATATTTATTTTCTGCTGTGATTAAACAATAATTCATTGCATTTCGAAAGATACACTTCACTTAAGTGAATTAGTGTTATGCTGTGAAGTTGGGGGCGCCGGAGAAACAGATAAAGGAAAAGTTGGTCCAGAGCTCTGGTTATCTTGACTTTGAGAATTCCCATGATGTAACTTGATATCGTCTGTCTGTAAACCCTCCCTGTATCTACACCCCCAGTTTTTTTTCTCAGGCTGCTGCCTTCTATCTCAAGCTGAGATAACCTCAGTTATATCCCGATGACATCATTGTGTTAATCAGTTGAAAGAGGAAAAACCAGTGTACCCATTGAGTAATAATATATAACAGTAACTATCTCAGCTGGACAAAAAGGAAGAAGAGAGTCACATAGCAAGACCAACAAACTCGTGAGAAAAGTCAGCAAAAAATTAAAGAGGCCCTGCAGATGGTCAAAGCACAGCTGGGTGCTGGGCTGAGGGGATACACCAAAGAAGCAGAGGCCAAGAAAATCAATGCCAAAGACCCCTCCAGCCATCTACATCACAAGTCTCAGATGTGAAGCGGAAGACAGCGCCAGGTATGATTTGCACTAACTGAAGAGGCAAACAATTATCCATGCTGTGCAGATTAGTGAGCTGCTAACAGCAGGTGCACTCAGACCGGCTAACTCAGGACAATGCTGAGCAAGAAGGATCCACACATGGGAACAACACCTTCAGACTACTGGCTGATAACCTGCCTCTAAATGATAAGGAAGCTCCTCTCTGGCATCATAGCAGCAAAGACAGAGTCTAAGCAGATCAACGGCAGCCTCAGCTAGAATGACCTTTCGCCTAACACATGGACGGCCTGGAGGCTAACAATGCACTGGTAATCTCCATCAAGAATAAGAATAAAAGGATATTTTTCAAGTCACAAACAGGTGTAGCAAATACCAACTTGGTTCACTGATCTGCCTAGTATGGATGATTGTCAAATCTACTATAAGTAGATTTGACAATCATTATGTGAGAGTTAATCTTGTCTAACTCCCAAAAAACACAATCAAACATCATTGAGAATAGAAGGGTGTAGCTGTGATTTTGATATGAAACAAGAAGTTCTCATTTTGGAGTTTTGTAGAATACTGTAGATTAAAATAGAGAGTTGCATTGAGCCAAAGTTCTTCACCAAGCGTTTATGTCAAGAATAGAAGGTTGGAGAGAAAAGAGAAGTTCTACCATAGTTCTACCATTTTTATTTTTGCTACAAAACAATGTCATCGTTTTTGATAACTTCACACAGAATATATTACGTGGCAACTTGCTAAAAATGGTCTTGCTACACTCCCACAGCGGGGTGGGTGGCAACAACACAGCACACTTTCAACCTGAAACAATTTACATTGTTACAGTTGGATTGGTGCCTTTTGCAGTTTTTTTGGGAGCAGAACTGCATCAGCACACAGACGCACATAGTAGCTCTCGCTCTCCCTCTCTTTCACACACACACACACACACACACACACACACACACACACACACACACACACACACACACACACACACACACACACACACACACACACACACACACACACACACACACTCACACACACTGCACTGGTGTTGAAAGGCTGTGTTTACTTAAGTGGAAGAGTTGGCTGTAGAGTTTCCTGCAGTGGTCTTTGGAGAGCCTCCATGATAAAGATCTAATGGTTAGTGTGTGGTTCATTTAACATATCCCATGTATGTTGTCATGGTGTAAACCAAATGGGAAAATTAAGTGGTGAAAATCATTTAAGTGGTGCTGTATCATTCCCATAAACCGCTAACCATGCAAAAGCAGACCTTCCCAGTAGAAAAGTATAATTGTAGTACAGTTAAAGTTGAAGTTTGTTCATTAGAACTTTAGTCAGTGTAATGTCATCATAACACCTAATCTTACGTAATATTCATGAATTAAAAACTTTCTAAAAAGGCAAACTGGAACAGGAACAATCCATTTACGTCAGTGAAAGGCTGTGGGTCATGACCTGCCTTTTCAGCTTTACGCTCGCCCATAACTCACGTCACCAGGCACACAGATTAAGAAATCCCATTCTTCCCCAGCCCCACATCTAAAGTCAACAAATGCTGCTCAGAGTAATGTTTCCACAGGGCGATATTAATTGAAAGCAGCTGTTTGAAGCCTCTGCAGCTGGAGTTGACAGTGCAGCTGCAGAGAGGCCAGCAATGGAGATATTCCATGATAGCAAATGGAGATTATGCTGTAAAATGGATGCAGTTGGGCCATCATGCAAAAAAAAAAGATGCAAAAATCTTATTTTTGATAGCTTACAACTGCATAAAAACATTTTCACAAGAAATTTGCAAATGCAATCTTTTTTATTTTGAGCATGAACTGCATCATGTTCCTGTTATCACCCATGAATAGATCTTTGGTGTCAGAGTTTCAAAACTCAGAGTTCACAATGTGGTACTTCTACAATTGGTAAAAATATGTAAGACTAAAAACTCACAATAGTCTATGATTTTTTTACATCAACCTGCAGGAGAATTCTTAACGTTTTGGTTGAAACTCCCACGGTTCCACCAGTTGCTAGCTGTTTACATTAGCACTTTGAAGAGGGTCATCTGGTTTTCCCCACAAGAGAAGTGACTGCTGCTTTGCCTCTGATCTAATGAACTCCCTTCTCTGTGCTCCTCTTTGTGGCTGACTATTCTCACAGGAAAGCAATGAAACTTGTCAAAGGAGGTTCTTGATTCCCAGTTTTCAACTGAGACAGGATAGAAAAAAGGGAGATATATGCTCCCAAATAACTTGTTGTTTATAGCACTTCAAAACTAGATTTTGAAGGCCATGCTACTTGTTTCATGAAATGTGAATGACATGCAAGTTGTATCCAGCCATTCAGGTAGGAAAGCTGCAACATTCCCCTGACAGGCATATTTTTCCTCTGCATATTGAGCGTGCTTTATGTTCTAAATTTTGCTGTTGAGGAGACATTGCACACAGCAAATGCTTGCCCACTCTCACCTCCTCCCACACACTCTCTTGCTGTGAGTGAGTAGGATGTGCTGCTATCTATCTATGTTGCACCACATGAATATGCTGGGCATCTGAGAGCTTGTGCGGCGGGAGAGTAGATGTTAGAAATACAGGGTAATTACAAGCTGTGGGCATTGAGTTATGATTTCGACAGCATGTTTCCTAATGATGATAAATGATCAAGCAGTATATGTTGGAGAAAGCTAACTGGCCATGATAGATGAGTCTGGGTGTGGTGGGCCTTATCATAATAATATAAATACTGATAATCCACCAATGTACAGAATGTGACATTTTCATATTTAAATGTCAAAAAATTAGCAAATAATGCTCTGCTGTGACATCCACAGCGCAATATCCATAATATTAATGTTTGGAATAAACAGAGATAATCGCAGTCTAAGGAGGAGAACCCAAAAGGAAACTCTCCGCTGATGATTTTATTTGAGTTGGCAGACACTGATGAGTTAAATTTAGATGTTTTTTCTTTCTTCCCCACTGCACTGTTGTTGTTTTCTTTGCACAGGCTGATAAAACATTCATTTCCTGAGCTTTGTGTAATCACTGAACCATGCCCTAGTCATACACACACCCCACCAGGTCAAAGGTTATGGTCAGATGAAGACAATTTATAAAAAAAAACAAAACTAAATAGTGGTGCGAAGTCACTTTGTTTTCCTTGGGCAGCTGGTGCTCTTTCTTCTCCCTCTCACTCTCTTTCTCTCTCTCTCTCTCTCTCACACACACACACACACACACACACACACACACACACACACACACACACACACACACACACACACACACACACACACACACACAGAGAGAGAGAGAGAGAGAGACAGAGAGAGAAAGAGAAAGAGAAAGAAAGAGAAAGAGATGTGAAAATAATGACTAAGTTCTTGAGACTGACATTTTTGTTAAAACTACTACACTACACTGCCATCTAGTGAGGACTTGGTAACCATTGGAAGATGTCACCTCTCCCCTGTGTCCCCTGTCTGTCACAAACATTTGTGCTCTCTATTTCTTTTTTGAACAGGTAGAAACAGGAATCCGGAAAATCAAGAAAATGAGAAATTCAGGGCAGTGGAGGCAGAGAACATCACTCTGGCCAGAAACATTAAGGTGTGAGTCTCTGTGCTTCAGATTTGTATAGAAAAAACTTATAGTTGTTTCACTGTAACAGACTAGTAAGATACTTTTTTGTTGACAAGCAGGGGAGACTGGAAATACAATTGCAAGTATGAAAATAAATTAAATACATATATATATATTTCAGTAAAATAAATATGTAATTTACATGAAGTCGAAATGACAAAAAATGGCAAGATATCATAGACCAAAATGTGCACTGAAATATGGCAATGCCTATAAGATTACTATATGAAGTCACCCAAACACATACCATTAATGATACATGCTGGAGGTCAAACATTTCATTTCAGCAATATTTTGCTGAGCAATTCAAAAATGCCTTTTCAAATTGTTAACATAGCATATTTACATCCCGCTTCAAAGCGGTGATGTATTGTAATTGTCAGTGTTCGTGTGTTCATCCGTTCATTTGTCCATTCGTGAATTCGTTCGTATGTCCACCAAATATCTTTGCAACCATTGCAGATAGAAAGATGAAACAAAAAGCAGATTACTCGGGCGGCAAAGGGGATGAAAATGAGATGATGACCTTGACCTTGAGAAAACTAGGTCAAGGTCAAATTTAAACTTTTGTACACTCAGTAATTGGATAAGATAGAAAGACGAGGGAGAAGGCTAGTGTAAGACCATAAATTGCTTTGATCTATGGTCTTTGACCATAGATCAAAGCTAGAGCATAGGTAGATCAAAGTACTAGCTTTATGCTCTAGCTTTGATCTATGGTCAAAGCTAGTGCATACGTTTGACCTACCCTTAAAGGTCAAAGCTATGCACTTGTCAGGTATACTTCCAAGGTACCCCGACATGCCCTTCGCGGGATGTTGCAGTCTCTGACTGCCTTGTTTTATTTTTTATTGGAAATAGTTTTTCCTTCTAGCAACCTTTGAATATCAGACTCTTGAGAATTTAAGCGAAAGCATGGCTCCATAGAGGAGGGATCTTGTTCAGGTCACAGAACAAAGTGGTGACATGATCACAAAAATTGGCTCCAACAGGACATCATGCAGCAGGTCTGTTGATGAAACTGATGCAACTAAAATAACTTGCTTTCATCTGACAGAGACTGTTATACGGGCTCCTCCAACGACATTGAATTGCACAAATGAGCAGCGATGAGCTCAAGTTCTCAAGTTATTATAAAACGCTTTTAATTTTTTGATCTGAATCCTGCCATACGAAACATTTGCTATGCTAGAGTAGGCTCAAAGGTCAGAATACGACTCTTTCAATGAGTAATTCATCAATGACAAGCTTTAGTGTAATAGGCTGAAAGAGAGTATGAAGCTAAAAGGGAGTCAAAAGAACCAGGAGATGTTTGAGCCAATATTTTACAGAGGAAAGCATTAGTAGGAGTGACTGTGACTTGTCAAAAGCACTGGCATCAAACTCATGCATCACTTCAAAACATGTTACCAATCACACACACAGACACACACCTCTGAAAGGCCGATATTCTTAGTAAATCTCCTTAATCTTGCAGTAGAGTGATGATCCTCTGACGGCAGTCATAAAGATAGCCTGAGACAAATGAGCCACATCTTGTCAGGAAGAGATTTTGAAGATGAAAGTTCTCGTTCTCT
The DNA here is from genome assembly GCA_013358685.1 of Antennarius maculatus. Lineage (NCBI taxonomy): Eukaryota > Metazoa > Chordata > Actinopteri > Lophiiformes > Antennariidae > Antennarius > Antennarius maculatus. Next base: position 13,208,723 of record CM023616.1, on the reverse strand, counting down.
CTCAAGCTCCTTTCATGTTAGCAACAGCAGCAGCGTTCACCACCAGTGATATACTCTGCTGCTGTTGTTCGGAGCCCAACAGTTTGTAAATAAATCAGAGCTTCTCCCTCAGGGCCACAGAGCTATGGCCTTTGTATTCAAGAGGCTTTGCGGCGTGCCATTCTCGCACTGTGCTCTTGTCATTCACACACTCACCAAGACGATTGCTTCGGTCATTTACACCACAAGCCCCTACGATGGAAACACATAAATAGTATGGAAATGTTATTCAGACTCCCCTCATTGACTTGAGGGACCGCTCTTGGCTCCCTGAACCTCCTTAGGCTCGATGCCTGTCCGACTCACCACAGAGCAAAGGCGGAAGAATGGCTCTGATCTAAAAGACAAAGCCCCAAATGGGATTTCGCTTTATGCTGGAAGAAGAGCAGGCTGCTGTCAGAACACATTCACAAGCGCTTGAAGACATTGTGTCAGGCACAAAGCAATTAACTGTTGTAGTGGTTGTTAGATTGCACTACTTACTTGATTATAGATTTTCTCATCATTGATATTATTATAATTGAGGTCATACTTTCCATTTGCTATTTTCCACATTTGTCATTTCGTATATTGTGTTCAGCCTAACAATATCTAGAATAAATTCAGAAAAAAGCTATTCATCTCTGTAATAGAATTCATTACCTGTGAGCTCCAGGTAATTTGCCTGACAGACAGCAGTATAGCATTAATATTTGAATGGTAGGGACTCTCTATGAATATGACCCATTGTAGCCTAATGGCTGTTATATATACTGTATAGTGCAATTTCCATCCACAGCACCATGAGGACAAAAATAGCTTCTTTCTTTAGCCAGATGTGCCTCCGTCTTCCTAAAACCAATAGATGAGACAGGTTTACTTTGGAAGACACGAGGTTTTTTTTTTTTTCATAACTCCAGCACTGTGACATAGGCTGTTGTTGAATTACCCCAAATACTCCACCACAGATTACTAAAGGCAGCTTGTTAGAGCAGCTGCAATCCTTCCTGAGGTGACTTGGGATAGCATTCGCCTCAGTAACATAGAAATATATGTGTAGTTAAACTTTCACTGAATACTATGCAGACTCAGCATCTCCATGGGACAAATCTTACTTCTACAGAGAATCCAAAGGCAGAGATAAAGTAAAGAAGTTCATTAAAATGACGAGCATTAAAAGCATATGCCCTTCTACAATCATCATTTCCTTGTCCTGCAGTTACTCAAACCTGGCCAAAACCCAGGCTCATAGAAGCATTAGACTTAGTCATTTCCAACTGCGAGGGAATTTCAGCTCCTCCAAAATCTGCCAACCAATAAATGCACCCAAAGGCATCATTCCTGTTTTGTCATTTCTCACTTAAATTGAATCCTTGACCCCGCAAACATACCCTCAGCATTTGGAATCAAGCCTCTATCTGCCTTAAACCCATACTTATGGATTAAAAACAGTAACCGACTAATGATGGAAATCCCAAAACTGGAGCACTACCAAAATGTAATCAATTGTTCTTTGGCTTAAGGCCTAGCTGTCCATATCATGTAAATCTATTCATATATTTCATAGGGCATAATAACTGAGAGGCAAAGATATAACTGTATTAGTGTAGGTAATAAGAGAGCTGATTTGGGATAAATATTTAATAAATCCTGAGAAACTGCCTATATTTTCTAGGTCAGTGGATGGTTTCTACCATGGGTTTTAGACATAATTATTTTCTAGTTATTTCTAGTACAATAACAAGGGAACATGTCATTAAAAGTTACTTTCACTGACTTTTAATGACTGGGATGATGATGTGGATGATCACTCCCCTGAGAGCTATAATTCTTTGATATGCCATATAAGTTAGTTGTAAAAGTGATGCGGGAAGTTTTCAACGAAAACCCGTTTAGATGAAATCCAATGTTTGGATGTCAAAGCAGGATTCGTCACCAACAACGTGATTAGTTTTACCTTTTCAGATTCTGTAGCACATCTCCAAAGGGTCTCTGAACCTGATCGCTGATGGCCCTTGATGTGATTACCATTGAATACTTGTGGCTTTTCACTGTGAAGGAAGGCATAATATCACTGTAGCAGAACCCCCTCAGCCCTAGGTTGCATTTAGTGAGGATGGCACAGAAGCAAATAGCTCATATAACCTTAATTACATCCTGCTTCAAAGTGGTGATGTATTGTAATAGTCAGTGTTCGTGTGTTTGTTCGTCCATCCATTCGTATGTCCACCAAACATCTTAGCAACCGTTGCTGACAGAAAGACAAAAAAAAAAAAGCACATTACTCGGGCAGCAAAGGGGATGAAAATGAGATGATGACCTTGACTTTGAGAAAACTAGGTCAAGGTCAAATTTCACCTTTTGTACACTCAGGAACAGGATGAGATAGAAAGATGAGGGAGAAGGCCAGTATAAGACCATAGATCAAAGCTACTGCTTTGATCAACAAGAGTAGGTCAGAGCACTAGCTTTGATCTTTGACCTGATCTTTGTCAGGGTAAAATTTTGAATTCAGGGGTGTCACGGGATGTTACAATCTCTGACTGCATTGGTTCTTGTTTAATGCTGTGCTTTGTCAAACTGTTACTCATGTAAGGGACAAGGGTTATGACTATATTTTCAGGGTTTTTTTTAGAGCCAAGAAGAAGAAAATATTCATTCTGTTTTAACTGATTATTTTTTTGGTTACATTTTCCTATTTTCTGTCTCTCTCTCTTTTTTTTTTATTAGATTACAGAAATTCCAGTCATGTTGACATGGGAGGTTACCTCAGTTCTGTGGTACTTAATTCAAGGTCAATACTAGTAGGTTGCTCTTGAGGGGGTGTAATTTTTTGTACCATCAATTATTTCAGTTTACCAGGTTAATTTACTGTGTTCTAATCATAACTGACTTGAATTAACCGTAAATAACTTATAGTGTCACAAATTCATCTTTGTCTTTGTTCGTCTTTATTTAGAGGGGAACATGAATGTTTGAACTAAATTTCAGGTCAATTCGTGATAGCTGTCGTCAACTGCATGAATAAGAATCCTTGAGCAGGAATCCTAGACAAATGGAGGGGAGAGTGCTCTATCCATTCAAAAAACAAATAAAAGAAGACATCTTTCAGATGAGAAGGATGCAAAAAATTCTGCCAAAGCCAGATTAAAAGCTGGCAAGGAGGTGACTTGATGGCATAAGCAGAGACTGGCATTGCCAAATTTATGTGGCGGACTATCCTAAACATCACAGGTTATAGAAACAGGAGCACCCCAATTATATGTGGAGCCATGCTGTCAGATGAGCCCAACAGTCTATGCTCACTTTGTTCTCACCAACAAAGACTCAGCTGGAGAGTCAACTCTGCCTCCTGAGAACCGGCCACTGTCGGTGCCCGCAATCCAAGTAAAGCTGCTGGGTGACATCGCTGTGTGCTAATCAGCAGGGTTATATTACTACTACTACTATCATTACATCCCGCGAAGCGGTAAATTATTGTAATTGTCAGTGTTTGTGTGTGCGTCTGTCCGCCCGTCCATCTGTCCACCAAATATTTTCACAACTGTTGCAGATAGAAAGATGAAACAAAAAGCACATTACTTGGGCAGCAAAGGCGATGAAAATGAGATGATGACCTTGACCTTGAGAGAACTTGGCCAAGGTCAAATTTCGACTTTTGTAAACTCAGGAACCAGATAAGATAGACAGATGAGGGAGAAGGCCAGTGTGAGTAAAACCATAGATCAAAGCACTGGGTTTGATCTACGGCTTTTCTACCCTGAGATAGAAAAGCCATATTCGTGCAAATACCTGTATATCTCAGGCTTTTCTATCTTGAAATATATTTACATGAATCTCAGGAACCGGATAAGATAGAAAGACGAGACAAAAGGTGTTATATTCAGGGAGGCAAGGGGGTGAAAATTAGATCACAACCTTAACCTTGAAAAACTAGGTCAAGGTCATATTTTCACTTCTATACCTTTTTAGGTACACATCTCTGAAACCGCATGACAATTAGAATACACCAGTTACATTTTGGATCATGGGTCTTTTATTAAATGACCCTGACCTATGAAAGTAGGTCAGGGTAAAATTTTGAATTCAGGGGCGTCGCGGGATGTTGCAGTCTCTGACTACCTTGATATAATAATAATAATAATCATCATCATCATCATCATCATTATCATCATCATCATCATTATTATTATTATTATTATAATTCATTCATTCATTCATCTTCCTACCAGCTTCATCCGCTTGCGCGGGTCACGGGGAGCTGGAGCCTATGCCAGTTGGCATAGGGCGTGAGGAAAGGGAAACTCCGGGTGCAACGCCAGTGCACCACGGATTATTATTATTATTATTATTATTATTATTACATTACTAATTCTCTATATTACTTGCAGTCCGTTCTGATTGTTGATCACACCTCCTCAACTAGTGTGCAAGACTGGAACATTTTATGATCATGACTGCGAATCCCAGATATGGCGAGAACTAGATGACCGCATCATCAGCAGGAGCAGCAGCAGCAGCCAGAGTAATGATGAGTATTCATATCATGAGGAAATTAACAATTTGGCAGAGTAGAGCGCAGTGAACAATCTAATGGTCGACATCAATAAAATTAAGCAGGTGATTGAGGGTTTTAGGAAAAAAAAAAAGGCAGAGACACAGTACCTGGTCTGCATCTGTGGTGTTGAAGTGGAGAAGATGAATAGTTTTATGTTTACTGCAAACACTGCCAGTTGTGGTCATCTTACATCTTTATCTTGGTAAAACAAAAAATAAGATAAAGAAGGGCTTCAGAAGTATAGAAACCCAGAGTGACCACTGACCCTACCAATTTATATCCCTGTTCTGCTTACCACATCCCTATTTTATGCATTCACATTCATAAAATAAAGCAGGCAAACACAACATTGTTGGAATACTTAAATTTCACTGCAATCAAATAACACATTGCCACACCATTCAATAACATGCAAGGCTTCCTGGCCTTCAACCCCTGAACCAACAAACTCAGAAGAAGTCTGTAGCTGCAAATGTTGGTCATCGCCTCAAGCCCCTACCTAGTATCCCAAATTACAGCACTTACTTCACTAAAATGAAAAACTTTTCAACTGTTTTCAGATTTAAGAGCAGCTAAGTGTTTTGCATAGAAAGTATTTAATGTTTGCGCAGAATTTCATGGCAATCCATTCCATTACAACCCGCTTCAAAGCAGTGATGTATCATAATTGTCAGTGTTCGTGTGTTCGTCGTTCATTCGTTTGTCCGTTCATTCGTTCATTTGTTAGTCCACCAAATGTCTTCACAATAGTTGCACATAGAAAGATGAAACAAAAAACACATTACTCGGGCGGCAAAGCAGATGGAAATGAGATGATGACCTTGACTTTGAGAAAACTAGGTCAAGGTCAAACTTCACCTTTTGTACACTCAGGAACTGGAAAAGATAAGCTTTGATCTTTGACCTATGCAAGTAGGTCAGGGTAAAATTTTGAATTCAGGGTTGTTGCGGGATGTTGCAGTTTGTGACTACCTTGGTTCTAGTTTCATTTTGAGCTGCAGTAGTGGAATGATTGACATTTCCATCCCGAGCAGTTAAAAACCATCATTACATTCCCACCCAGCATTATGTTCTGGTCACAGAGAGACCCCACGGTGAAGAGGAGGTGGTAACAGTCCATTGCAATCAATTTTCCAAATAAATTGTATAATGCTGTTGTCTATGCAACCTTCAGGATGATAGCCCAGAGGGAGCCATGCAGAAAACCAGACTATCAACGCAAAAAGCACCAAACAGAGGCTGAAAGTCTGAAATAATTCAATGTTCAAATTCTGCGGATTTATCATTCACAAAACTGCTAAACCTGAATTGACACAGTGGGTAGTGCTGTTGCCTCACAGCACAAAGATCCTGGATTCGATTCCACCTGGGCCTTTTCAATGTGGAGTTTCTTTTGTTATCTGTGTCGGCTCTCACAGTGTTCTTCCTCCCACCACCTGAAACATGCAGCTTTGGTAAACTTGTTGCTGTAAATTGTCCGTAGGTGTGAGAATGAGAGTGCATGCATTGTCTGTCTTTCATGTGGCCTTGTGAATCAACTGGCGTCTCCTCCTCTTTTCCATAGCCATCTGGGATAGGTTCCAACAACATCTGTGACCCGTAATGAAAATAATCGGCTGAAGACGAGAAGATTGCATCGTCTCATCTTCAAGAAGATGAATGAATGAATGAATGAATGAATGAAGCCAAACTGTCCACACGTAAAATAATAATAGTAATAAAAAAGGTTTTCTTGATTTTTAAAACCCAGGCCTCTTTTTTTCTTGCTGTAGCAAAAATGAATTCCCTACCAAACATACAAACTGATTCGAGATATATAGCAAATTTGTGAGATATACAGTATGCTCAGACAATTCTCATTTATGTTTCATAATACTCTGTCCATCTTTTGGGGATATTATAGCTCTATCTGTGTGCATCAGCATTTTAGATATTGTATTTCAAATAATCAAAAGCATTTCAACAGAAAATGAAAGCTGTCACAGCTATCTGAACCACAGGAGCCAGATCGTATGTGCTACGCTATCATGGCCATACGTTATCTTTATTATGACAGTTCAGACAAGCTGTACAAATACATATGGCTATTCATTCTTGCTTTAATCCATCAGTGTCCAGTAGACATTCACTGAAAAAAATACAAATTGAACATTGGAAGATTTTAGAAGACAAAAATAAAAACTGGTTGGCTTTGTACATGTGTGTCAGCTGTCTTACTATCTGGACCAAATAGTTTCAGCCTATTTAAAATATTTTGCCAACATTCTCTAAGACATTTTAGCACATCTCTTTGGTTTTCAGATCATTTCGCTATTTCCTGTTGTTTCCTGTTAGAAAATTCAAAACACTAGAGCTATCCACCTAGTGTAATGTCATGAACCATTTAGATCTCTTAGGTTGACTTGGACATGACTTCTTCCTGTCCTCAAACTGATTTTGATGAGTTTGACATTTTTATTATTTTTTTAAACACGTCAACAGTTTTTGGACCACCCAAAGAGATTAGTGGCTGACTCAGGGCAAGAAGCATGTCTGCTATTGTTCCGTATGACTTAAAAGAAGGAATGAATTAAACCTTACATTTAACTCACCTTTTGTACAGTTCACAATCTCCTGCTGCTCTCTTCTTCTGGAAAAAATCAGAGAAATGTGTAAAAAAGATTCAATAGAATCCTAAGATCTTTTTATCCCCAGACTGAAATGAAAACCTTTTTAGTCAATGAAATATAACAGAGGGTTAGGTGTTTTGACTAGTGCTCTTTCTGGTCATTGTAATTATGAAAGCAATATGGCCGAATGACATGAATTAAAGTCATGAGTTCAGTATCTGAGCTTTGATTCATGCTTGCCTGCTGTCCAAGGATTTGAACTGCAGCTCTTTTAAGACACACTTCAATCATTTTAACGAGTTCATCATATTGCTGCTGAATGAGATGTTCCTGATGTCACTTTGGGGTCCACACCAAATATATTCCATTGTTGTAGCTATTGATTTTTTTCCTCCGATACATTAAATTTTAATGAGCAGTCTTCCCCTTGCTCCCCAGAGGCAATCAAAAAGTGGCACACATGCAGCGGAATACCCATGGCGCTCAAACACTGCACAGCTCTCTATAGAATGACACTTCAGATAATCCCTTAAAAGAGACATCAATTAAACAAATATGTGTTTATCAATGATAGAGTCATATTTGTTGTTTGTCTGTTTCAGCGACCAAAATCAAATTTATTGTACGTCTAAATATAGCCATATGGCAATACTTGTAATGCTCCCCAACATTTAACTGTAGTTGTCTGTCTGTTGTCAGACTCTGGGTAGTCAAGGGCTTTTGCTGAACTCAGCTCACTCAGTAGTGATGAAAATATAACACTGATGGACACAAAAAATGATTTACCCAGTTTCTTGTGCTGAGGTTCTGGATGTAGGCACAAGAAATATTTTATTCACTGAGTTTAAGGCACTGAAGTCAACAATAATCAAATGAAACTGCTGTAAATGTGTGTGCCTAGCCCAGAATAGAGGAGAGTGTTCAGAGTTAGGATAGACAGTTCATTGTTCCATGATGGAATGCCCAGTGTTTTCATCTTATAGTGCTCTGCATCACAGGTGGCCTGCCAGTTGGGCAGGGGGGCCCCTTGTCATCATATTTGGCACTTTGTTGCCAGAATACCATTTCCAGTCTCAGAAAACAAGACAAACCTCTTTTCATTTTTGTTTTCTCGTGATTTTAATTGGTCCTATACAAAATGGAAATTGAAAGTGAGCTTCCTTTTTAAAAAAATTATACTTAGTTTTTAGATATGAAAAGGAAAATACAGTGTTTTTAATTCTGCTCTTGTATTTTCATCTTTTCATCTTATCCGGCTCCTGAGTGTTTATAAAAGTTTAAATTTGACCGTGACCTACTTTTCTCAAGGTCAAGGTCATCATCTCACTTTCACCCCCTTTGCCGCCCGAGTAATGTGCTTTTCGTTTCATCTTTCAACTGCAACTTCTTCTTCCTTTCAGCTTTTCCCTTCAGGGGTCGCCACAGCGAATCAGTTGCCTCCATCTAACCCTGTCCTTTGCATCCTCTTCTCTCACACCAACTACCTTCATGTCCTCTTTCACTACATCCATAAACCTCCTCTTTGGTCTTCCTCTAGGCCTCCTGCCTGGCAGTTCAAAACTCAGCATCCTTCTACCAATATATTCACTATCTCTCCTCTGGACATGTCCAAACCATCTAAGTCTGGCCTCTCTGACTTTATCTCTAAATCTCTCTATCTGCAATGGTTGCGAAGATATTTGGTGGACAAACAGACGAACAAACAAACGAACGAATGAACGAACGGACGAACACACGAACACTGACAATCGTAATACATCAACGCTTTGAAGTGGGATGTAATAATCAAGAGATGCATCTTTCTCCTTCACTACCTGTATTACATATTGATACGTGATATAGATTTTTAATGTGTTCTGGATGCTGTATATGATCTGCTGGTTTCTATTAATTGCTGTTGCAAACTTTGGTTTGAGGGTGTATCTACCAGAGGCTAAAATACTGAATGTAATATCACTGACAGGCTGAGATTTAGCAAATGTTATTCTCGTATTTCTCACACATTAATTTTGTAGCATAGATAGCATGGTAACATCCTGAGGCCCGTTACCCCCAAGTCATCCAGAATCTCATGCATCGTTTTGTACAACAGCGCTAACATATCAGAGAGAGTTCCACCGGTCTGATGGCTTTCATTAAGTCCTGTGTATTGCCACAGAGGGTCACACTATTTAATAACTTTATACTAGAGTATTATTATAATTATTATTATTAATATTTCTAATATTATTATCTTTATTATTCCCTTTCCCCCTTATGTCTTAATTTTTCTTCAATGCATATTTTCCCTGTTTCTGTTTGTTATGTGTATATGAATGCTGCTGCAACATTAAAATTCCCCAGTTTGGGGAATTATCTTATCTTATCTTATCTTATCTTATCTTATCTTATCTTATCTTATCTTATCTTACCTTATCTTAATGTCATTTTACAGTATGGCAATGCACAGCCCATATTGCAAAGATATGTTCAAAATACATGGAAGTAAAAAACATCCTAGTTCTTGCACGGCTTGCATTTTAACCACATTTGTTACCATTGAGCATCTTGCGATGTTCTGGATTGGTATGTATGTTCAAGTTCCTGTGAATTTCCAGCTGTACTGAAGGAGTGGACCAACACTCCTATGGCCCAACCTAACAGACTCCATGTGAAAGAGCTCCAGAGACACACACAGCAACAGGCTCATAGTGCTCACACCAGAGACTAACTGCTCCTCAGAATCTGTATCTGCCCCAGTCATGACAAATCAATATTACAGTACCCAATAAATATTTTTCAAACTGTAGATCTTTAAATCATCCACAGCACAACTGTGCAATAATAATGTTGTCAACTACCATCTGGTTGTGATACACCGGACACATGGAAGGATTATCTCCGTAAAGGTCAAATTCTTGACATTTACGCAAATGTATGAACAAATTTTGTTTTGTATTTATTATTTACGAACCACTGCTGTTCAAATTAGTAGCATATTTAATTTATAGTACAGAATATGAACCAGATATTAAACCTATTTAGCATTAAAGGCCCCTACACCACTTGTTGTTTCTATATGTTAAAGAGGCTAATCAGCATTAAATATGAATGTAGCAGAGCTAATCATAAGGATGCTTCAGTCTAATCAGCATTAATCATTCAGAATGCACACACACTCTCACATCTTTAACTTCATCATGTTAGCTATGCTTATCATGACTTGGAATGTGTGACAGCTACAATGACTAATATCTTTATATGCACAATTAATGAATTACCCATAGTCTTATCACAACCACCCATCAAATTTCTTTTACATCACACTACAATTAAACTGGTGCCAGGACTTTCATTTACAACAGTGAGATCTAAACTTTAAGAAACCTCCGTTTCAATTGACTCATTTATTTTGCGGGAATACTATGAGTTACTTCAAAGGACAGTTTGGTTTTGAGAATGACACTATTTGTGTGTCTTTTTCAACACAAAAATGTCTTTGAAATCACTGTAGAACAGCCCAGACAGTGTCTCTTTTTGTTCCTTAAGCACAGCCATGCGAACATCATATTTTATGTATGAAGCCTGCGAAGTGTGCCACGTAGAAGGCTTAGCATCCTACGTCAGGCTGCAAAAAAACGATGGTGCTCATTAAAGTTTTAGCTCTTTCAAAATGAACATGTTGAACATGTTTGACTTAATTATTTCATGTCACATTAAAAGTTTGAAAAGATTATGTTTCGATCTTAAAATGAGAATATTTCTTGGTGCATTGTGAGGGGCCCCTTCTGGACATTCTATCTATTTTCATAAAACAAGTGAGACAGGATGGCATGTCTCCAATAGCCACATCTGACTGCTTTTATCATTTTTTTTTGCTTGCATTCGATTCTTGTTTTTATCATATGTAAATTAACATTTGTTCGAAGATTCCTGTCTGTATTAGATGAGGTTAGCAAGTTTGGCTGTACTGCCTCCAGTTATGCAGATTTAGTTTTACTTTTATGCCTACTGATAACTAGTATAGTTTTATTGTCCAGAAATGTATGGACCTTGAGAGTCGTGGAGGCGTAATATCACTGGAATTCATTAGGAAGACTTTGCCTCAAAATGTAAGCTTTGATGCTGGGAATATCTCCAATGCTGTCACATCAAAAATGTTCAGAAAAACCACTGAACTTTGGCAGCCTCCCGTGTGAGATGCTTGAGCCTCATTTGTGACATGTGTCTTATTTCAGCCACTCACAACATAGTGTACCGGGGCAAAGATTGAAAGTGATGAGGTTATGCAGTTAAATAGAATATCAGTGTTATCACCTTAACGCTGAATACTAATGCTTCCATTAATAGAGATCCATTGACGTCACACTACTTCTTGCACAAATTAATTTGAACCTGCATTTCTGATGGTCTTGACAACTCTCTTCTCTCACACCTCCAGTAAAACTCAACTGAAGAATCTGCAAGCCTTTGTGTGTGCTTTTCACAGAGACAAATCTCAGTGGAGCAGAGGTACGTCGTGCTATGACTGTCGAGCCTGCGACGTGGAAGTCTCACACGTTTCTTTTTTCCATACCTTTCTTTTTTCTTTTTTGGCTACTGAGAACAGACTGAATTTTCCCAATTAGCAGCTTTCTGAAGAGGTGCTGTTACAACAAGGGAATATAATTTACTGATGTTAAAGCACATTTGATGTCTCTCTCAGTAACTTACAAAGATATTGCACTTGCTAATAATCCAGAAAACCATATGAGGTAAAGTATTGTCATGATGGAAACGTTTGGATCAAAGGTGATCTAATCCTTTTGGCACGTCTATCCAAACCACTTAAACACCCCTCCTAAAATAGCTGTCTGCTGCCAGATAAAGTAGACTGGCCACAAATCATACCTGTATATTGTGAGCTGGCAGGAGACCTGAGCAGCTTAGTTGAAAGCTGGAAAAATTTACAATGATGAGACTAAGAAAATGCAAGATTGCTGCTGCTTCCAAGAAATGCTCTGGCTCCATTTATTATCATCTGACAGGAGACAATGAGCAGTGTGTGGATGAAAAATGGAATAAAGTACCATCACAGATCACACAAACTTGTCTTATGAAGTGTCTTCACTGAAAACATGGTCATCATAAGAGCTTTTATTTCAACAGAATAAAGGCAAAAAGACCAAGTCTTATTGCTAAATTCAATTAGCCAGCAGCCAGAAGCAAATCTAGTCAGGTAAGGTAGAGAAACCCACTAGGTTTCATTTAGCTCTTTACAAGAAAGTGAAAAAAAAATTCAAGGCAATATGGGAGTAATGCCATGGAAATATTGGGAACTTTGGGAAAGATTTATCTGCAAGATATAATTTAAAGAATCTGACATTACAGTATATGACCTTTATAGTTGACTAAAGCGACATGATACATTCTCATTCATCATCAAATACCTGCGCCATCAGCAGTCGTGGGTCGGGGGGGCTTGAGACTATCCGTGCTGACTGGAGGCGTGAGGAAGGGGACACTCAGGGTGTGATGCCAGTGCAGTGCTGGACATTATCCATGGAGTCAGTGAATTTGGATGCTTTGAACAGTCTCTAGTTTTCTATGCTGTGACTAAAGTTTGAGGGAATTTTTATTTACATTTTATAAAAAGGTATTCTTGATTTGGGGCATTTTTTTAAACTATAATTTCAAAAACAAGAGAGCTGGGTATTAGAATGAACTGGTTTTTTTTTTTTTTATATTTCTGTCTATTAGTGGAAACTTTTCCTTCAAAGAGAAGATTTTATTCAGATTGAGGATATTTTTTTATGACTTTAAGGCAACACACCATCATTATATTTATACTCATTGAATTAGTTACTGTATTTTAATCTCTTAGCCTTCAATTACATCCTGGGCCACACTAAGGCAGCCTCTGTAAAACCTTTCCACTGTCATTGGAAGCAAATAGATTCAAAAATTTCGATTTTAAATTGTGGTTTTAAACTGGTGCCATTATGTTAAAGCCACTCAAGTAAATTCCATCGATTAATTCAGTCTTTTGAAATGGCAGTAGTGGAATTAAGTTTAATTCTTTTACACTAATGCAGAGACTCAATATGGGGTATTCCACATCACTGTTCTCAGCTTTCTTAGTCTATTTTTCCCCCCACTCAGTGCTCAGCATGTCTTGGAAATGGCTTGGCGAGTTAAAACGAGTCTGTCAATAGAATGCACACTGACATATTCTCAATAGAGGCATGGCCTCTCCCTTGCAGAGGAATAGATTCCGTTATTTTTCTTTTTATTCTCATGCCACTCATGACAGTCTGCTTCATGCTGATGACTTCACAATACAAATTCTCTGTGCCAAAGCATTGCAAATACAAGCACACACAACTGCTGCAGGAGTTTCTGTTTAAAGCATGATGCAGTGCAGTCCATATCACTCTATATGCTATTTGAAAACTGGGAGCAGCAGAGATTGGAATGACCCAAAAAAAAAGGAGTTGGACATTTCAGACCTTCAAACCAGTAAAGCAGAATCTTCATAAACGGAGACTGACAGCAGTTTCCTTTGCTGAGTGCTGTCAAATGCTGTGCCTGCATCCCTGAGGTGCATTGCAGGGTCAGTGCAAGAAATGCCCCCTCAGCTGGGTGTAAAATGGCCAGTAAATCATAGGTGAATCGGGACGTTGCTTGTGGGGAATGTGTGAGTGTGTCCGTTTAAATTAATTTCATTCTCAGAGCTTGATCTACACAGTACAAGCATGATCAGCCAGGAGATTACGCATTTGGTTATAAATTTCTGCTCTGATGAACGTTTATGTTCACATCTACTGTTTGCCAAAATTTGCATTTGCATGCAATGGTCTGTGTGCGCATGCAGGTCACCCTGAAGCTGCCAGACCAGATGTGCAGGAGTCTGGATTGTACGAAATGATGAGTTGCTGACTCTGCAGACTTGGAACAATGCACACAGGTCTCTCCATCTAATGAGCTCTCTATATAGAGAGCACATAGCGAGAGCCTCCTTTCTGCCTATAGTTTCAATCAGGGCCTCCATATCTGGGGAGCAGAGCTTTTTATGCTTGTGCTGGCACTGAACCAAAAAACAATGCAAAGAAAATGCAAATCAGCATTGAGTACCTGAGGTGGTTCCAGTTTGTTTGTGTCACAAGGTGGAGAGTGACAGATTCTTTGGATCAGGATGGAGTAGGCTTCGGAATGCAGAAGCAGCGAGACTATTTTTTGCTTTTGTCGCTTATAGACAAACACAAATTCAGCATTGCATCCGCATCTTGCGTTGGATGTGGTTGCAAAGCACTTTCTGTGAGGGCAACCAAAAAAAATGTAAAAATACAATATATACATATAGCATATCACATTCATGCATTGCAGTACAATGAAAAAGATGAGTCACCCTTTATAATGTTGCAAGCTCATTGTTTTGTTAATCTCTGCTCCCTGATGGGCTGTTTATACCGATTTTAAACAAATATAAGTTACAGGACCTCAGAGAGTGACGCAGCACCCCCTGAGGCAAGTGTCCAGTCTCCTTAAAGAGAAATGACTTTACATTATTCATTTCACCTCTAATGTCTTTGTTTTACAGCAGTGCTTAAAACAGAACAGAAAACCTAGCTGATTTCAGCAAGGAGCAGCCAAATCTGACAAAGATTCACTGCATGTATTAAAAAAAGTATCTAAAAATAGATTTTTTTCATGTCAGCTGAAAATATACAATAAAGGCACTATGCAAACTGCATCTCATAATTATTAAAAGCACCCACAAGGTGGGGAAGAATCTTTTTATCATGATTGCAGCCTAATGAAACAGGCCATGAGGAACTAAATCTGGCTCTAATCAGTCAGGAAATCGTAGATTTTTAACCCAGTGTAAATGTTTTCACCTCAA
This sequence comes from Antennarius maculatus, assembly GCA_013358685.1. Taxonomy (NCBI): domain Eukaryota; kingdom Metazoa; phylum Chordata; class Actinopteri; order Lophiiformes; family Antennariidae; genus Antennarius; species Antennarius maculatus. Next base: position 13,193,677 of record CM023616.1, on the reverse strand, counting down.
GGGAGATAATAGAAAGCACACGACCACACCACATGTTTTTGGGACTACTCAGTACATTAATTCTTACCTAAAGTCGGTAATGATTAATTTTTTTGCACAACTGGCAGTTCGGAATGCAAATCCACTCTTATGGTACCAATCGTAGCCTGGTAGCAATATCATAAAATATTCATTTTCACAGGAACCTTTTTCTGTGGTCGTGAAAATCCCCTGCCTCTGATGGAGAAGTACAAAGAGAGACTCATACCCTGCAGTGTTCCTGTGCTGTATCATGTACCTGTCAGGGAAATTACAAAGACTCGTGAGTCCACGTCAAGATTTCAACGCGTAACCTTTCTGTGTTAAGTTTGCTTTCTTTGGCAGTGCTAAATATAAGAGATGCCCTCAAGTATCTTACAAGCCTGCTGTTTTGATCTTTGAGGTTGTGAAATAAGCTTTACTTAATAATTGATGTCTGGTAGGATATTTCTCTTCAGCTCCTTCATATGACTCAAAAATGACATTCCTGAAAATAAGAGGCATCTTCTGCAGGATGAAATATTTCACTTTGTGAATTACTGATGTACTGTGTGGGAGTTTCTGCTCGGTTCTTGCTCTCTTGTTATTGTGCAAAATTCAATGTCTTTAAGCTTGCCATGGCCTTTACATGAGTAGAAAAGGGCTGTGCCAACCTCATTAGTGGTCACTGGCCAAAGTTAGTGATCTGTGTCTTGAAGTGTCTATGTTTATGCTTAACAACAAAAATGACCTTATCTTTTTCACATATGTGTCTTTAATGACTAAATTACATACAGGAAAAGGGCACTAACTGTGAGAACACATGTTGCTGCAGAGCCATGCCATGCTACTGTAATTGGATGTATAAGCCAAGTTTGAAGGAATAATTTCAACTTTTGTTTAATATGTTCAGCTACATTTAGTTATAGAGAACATTGACAACACTCATGATTTGGCTTGGTAAATGAACATTGTAGCAGCTGGCTAGCTTAGCTTACCATAAAGACTGGAGACAGGGGAAATGGCTAAATGACTGTCTTGTCTCTGTATGAAAAATTGCACATATCAGAACCTCTACAAAACCTCATTAGACTCATTAGTCTCAGCAGAGTCATCAGCCGCCACTGCCACAAGCATCTGGACTCCACTGGGGCATTTATTTTGCTGGTGTTCATGGCAGATACCCTTCAATCGCTATCTCCTTGAAGAGACCAAGTGTAACGCTTTCTGACAGACACAATAACATATTTCATCAGCTGAAATACACAATTGTCTGTATTTCATTTACTTTCCATTCTAGTGTGAAATTATGTTAATCCAATCAAGTACAATAGAAATTTCAGATTTAGACAGACTGAGATTTGTTCATTTTATAGAAAATAGAGCAAAGTTACATTTAGTTGGACATTAGTGGAATTGATCACCTCACCTAAATCTCTGTAAGAGAAAAGAAGAGCATAATGCAGCAATCCTCTCCGCCACTAGTCAGTTCCACAGTGACCATGCGAGATATTGTTGTCCACAATAGCAGTACTGTATTTGTTTTATACAAATATTTATTACCTTAAACACAACACACAAGCTCTCCATCTTCTCTGTCTAGCTTAATAGCTTGAAACATGTCTTCAGTTCTGGTAGGCAGAGAATCTCAGGTCCAGCATGTTCCTGCCGACAACAGAGAGAGAGAGTAAGAGAGAGAGACAGAGAGAGAGAGAGAGCAATGAGTAAAACATAAAACTCCTGTTATAATTACAGTAACTCTTTCTCCCTGACACTCTTCCCTGAGCCTCACACTGACTACCTCTTGAGACACCGAGCTTTAACCAATTCCCTACTGCTGCACAACTGTTGTCTTAGTCAATACTTCAAAATTACATGATGCATTTAATAGTAAAGGACAAATATGGGCAGTGTTGGAGTAGAATGAAAAATTCCTTGTAGGAACGAGATGCGATAGATAGATAGTGCCTTGCGAAAGTATTGCCCCCCCCCCCCCGCCCCCTCAAAGAACTTTTTGACATCTTGCCACATTTCAGGCTTCAAACTTACAGATTCATCCATCCATCCATCCATCCATCCATCCATCCATCCATCCATCCATCCATCCATCCATCCATCCATCCATCCATCCATCCATCCATCCATCCATCCATCCATTTTCTTCCACTTATCTGGGGTCGGGTTGCGGGGGCAGCAGCTTAAGCAGGGAAGCCCAGACTTCCCTCTCCCTAGCCACTTCGTCCAGCTCCTCCGGGAGAATCCCAAGGCGTTCCCAGGCCAGCCGGGAGACATAGTCTCTCCAGCGTGTCCTAGGTCGTCCCCGGAGCCTCCTCCCGGTAGGACGTTCCTGGAACACCTCACCAGGGAGGCGTCCAGGAGGCATCCTAACCAGATGCCCGAGCCACCTCATCTGGCTCCTCTCGATGCAGAGAAGCAGCGGCTTGACTCTGAGTCCCTCCCGGATGACTGAACTTCTCACGCCATCTCTACGGGAGAGCCCGGACACCCTGCGGAGGAAACTCATTTCGGCCGCTTGTATCCGGGAACTCGTTCTTTCAGTCACGACCCACAGCTCGTGACCATAGGTGAGGGCAGGAACGTAGATCGACCGGTAAATTGAGAGCTGTGCCTTTCGGCTCAGCTCCTTCTTCACCACAATACAGAGTCCGCATCACTGCAGACGCTTCACCGATCCGCCTGTCGATCTCCCGTTCCATCGTACCCTCACTCGTGAACGAGACCCCGAGATACTTGAACTCCTTCACTTGGGGCAGGATCTCACCCCCAACCCAGAGAGGGCACTCCACCCTTTTCCGACTGAGGACCATGGTCTCAGATTTGGAGGTGCTGATTCTCATCCCAAACGCTTCACACTCGGCTGCGAACTGTTCCAGTGAGAGTTGGAGATCACGGCTTGATGAAGCCAACAGCACCACGTCATCTGCAAAAGCAGAGACGCAATACTGAGGCCACCAAACTGGACACCCTCAACGCCTTGGCTGCGCCTAGAAATTCTGTCCATAAAAGTTATGAACAGAATCAGTGACAAAGGGCAGCCTTGGCGGAGTCCAACCCTCACTGGAAACGAATCCGATTTACTGGGGCAATGCGGACCAAACTCTGACATTGGCTGTACAGGGACCGAGCAGCCCTTATCAAGGGGTTCGGTACCCCATACTCCTGAAGCACCTCCCACAGAACCCCCTGAGGAACACGGTCGAATGCCTTCTTCAAGTCCACAAAACACATGTAGACTGGTTGGGTGAACTCCCATGCCCTCTCAAGGACTCTGCGGAGGGTGTAGAGCTGGTCCACTGTTCCACGGCCAGGACGAAAACCACACTGCTCCTCCTGAATCCGAGAATAGACCTTACCAGGGAGGCTGAGGAGTGTGATCCCTCTGTAGTTGGAACACACCCTCCGGTTCCCCTTCTTAAAAAGGGGGACCACCACCCCAGTCTGCCAATCCAGAGGCACTGTCCCCGACGCCCACGCGATGTTGCAGAGGCGTGTCAACCAGGACAGCCCTACAACATCTAGAGCCTTTAGGAACTCCGGGCGGATCTCATCCACCCCCGGAGCCCTGCCACCGAGGAGCTTCTTAACTACCTCGGTGACCTCAACCCCAGAGATAGGAGAGCCCGTCTCAGAGAACCCAGACTCTGCTTCCTCATGGGAAGGCGTGAGGAAGCACGCCTTCCCATGAGAAAGTATTGGCCCCTGTTCTTTCAGCTCAGCTAACCAACTCCAGAAGTTCCCTGATGACTTCTGAATGATCCAATGTTGACCTAAATGACTAACAATGACAGAGTCCACCTGTGTGTCATTTGGTCTCACATTGCACATCCTACTTTTCAGTTAATTATTTGTTTTTATTTTAAATAGATAGATAGATAGATAGATAGATAGATAGATAGATAGATAGATAGATAGATAGATAGATAGATAGATAGATAGATAGATAGATAGATAGATAGATAGATAGATAGATAGATAGATAGATAGATAGATAGATAGATAGATAGATAGATAGATAGATAGATGGATGAATAAAACATGCTGCAGGAACACTTTAAATGTTTATCCAGTTAATTTGTATTTGCCCCATGTGTTGCTATTACCCAAGATTTCAGTGCTTTCTTTTGCTCTATCTTCGTTCTGCTGCAATCATCCCTGAAGATAACAGGTGAAAAAGAAGAAACACAACACTTTAATGAGGAAATCTTCAGCAGGGGGCTTTGACTGCTCTGATAACCAGACAGTGTTGAAGTGGACTTTATGGAATGGACTGAGAGTTTAAATTATAATATGCCTCAGAAGTTCAGACCTGGTGTGCTGACATATTATTATGTATATATGTAAATGCAATTATTACATCGCTGTGCGACTTATTTCCCAGGTACAATCTTATTAGGAAAAGTGAGATATGATGCCACTATCAGTAAATTCGTTACCCTAAATTTCACCACAATGTCAACAAGGCAGTCACAGACTGCAACATCCCGTGACACCCTAAATTCAAAATTTTACCCTGGCCTACTTACATAGGTCAAAGATCAAAGCTAGTGCTCTGACCTACTGTCATAGATCAAAGCTACCTTTGATCTATGGTCTTACTTGCCTTCTCCATCGTCTTTCTATCTTATCTTGTTCCTGAGTGCACAAAAGTTGAAATTTGACCTTGACCTAGTTTTCTCAAGGTCAAGGTCGTCATCTCATTTTCATTCCCTTTGTAGTGTGCTATTGTTTCATCTCTCTATCTGCAACGGTTGTGAAGATATTTGGTGGACAAACGGACGAACGGACAGACAAACACACAAACACTGACATTTACAATACATCACTGCTTTTAAGCGGGATATAAAAATCCTTCTTAATAGTACATTTGACAATAAAGTTGACTTTGACTATGACTATGACTATGGCTATGAACATGACTATGACCATGTAAGAAACTAGGTCAAGGTCAAATTTCAACTTTTGTGCACTCAGGAACCGGACAAGATGGAAAGACAAGGGACAAGGCCAGTGTGAGTAAGACCATAGTTCAAAACTAGTCTTTGATCTACCTATGCTTTGATTTACCCTGACCTATGAAAGTAGGTCAGGATAAAATTTTAAATCTAGAGACTGCAACATTCCGCGACTTACCCTGACCTACACCACTGAGTTGGCCTCCAATTCAGTGGTGTTGCAGGATGTTGCAGTTTCTGTGTGCATCTCAGTGTGTCAGGCTTGGTACCTTGGATACTTTGCTGTTTGTCATGGATGATAAAGTGACGATCTTTCTGATGATAACTCTGCCTTTGACTTTGACTGACAATAACCCCCCTTCCTCTGCTCTAAAGGCAAGTGACATGCTACATGCTACAGTACTGTACAGTACAGTAGATATTCTCTTTAAGGAATAAATCATGAAGAGCAAACGTTTACAGTAAGAAAAGTTTAAACTAATCTGAATTTTAAAACTTATATTTTAATATGATATTGTGTTTTTATTTGTATTTATTGTACAATAACATTATATTGTGTGCTTTTAAATGCTTTCTAGTGATCAAGGGTCCAATATTTGTGGAGGACAGATGTAAATTCAGGTGAAATGATGAAAACTTCATTATTTTTTTTGTGTCTATTTTTTTGAAAGCTGAATTATACTCTAGTCAAAACCAGCTTAACTTGGAATGATCTGTACTTGTATGTTATTTTATTATGTGTTGTTTTTATGCCCTGTAATTGTTTATGATAAGTCTTAGGGAATAGTACCTAGAGTGGTAATAGCATTTAAGTGACCTCAAACAGCAATTATAGGTATAAATTTGATAAATAATGATGTACGAATAATTTAACATACTAACCTCTCAGAATCAATTGTGTTTCTAAGTTGAGGACTGACTGTATTTTCAACTGACTTAGCTGAAAAGTGGTGCTTTTCAATGTTTTTGGTATTCTTCACAATAAAAATTTTCATCTTCCAGTTTTCAATTTCAATACTATTTGAGTTAGGCATGTTTGGAGCACAATTTTTAAACTGTTTTATATACAGTATCTTTGATAAATTGTACCCCTACATCAATGAAATGCTGGAGTGATGACTTACTCAATTAAAATTTTCTTTTACAAGTTTTATGTTTGACATTTCCATGGCCAGAATTTGCACCTATTTTTCAGTAAAAACTGAGGTTTCTTTTGGAGCACAAGTATTAGATCAATCATTATTACTTTATAGAAATTCTCATTTATACCAGCAATGATGCAACATATGTATTTTCATAATTACACATTAATAGGATTTATTTACTTTTGTGTTTCTTTGGCAACAATCTGTCTTTGGACTTGGCCTTGAAAGAATGGAAAGAATGTCACTTATTATTTTTGCTATCTCCTGATGGTTCTTGCTCATTTTGTGGTTTCAGTTAAATCTGAATTTATTTTAGTTTCTTTTACAAAGATTTAAACTTTTTACATCAGTGAACAGCTATTTTCTATGTGAAATCCTAAACAGAGAATGATGCTGCACTGTCTCAATTTTCTAATATGTTTTTTGTTCACTTGATGTTGCACAAAATCTTTGCATGGTTGCAAAATGCAACAATTTGTATTGATGACAGTCCGCTTACTCATCAGCCATAACATTATAACCACTGACAGGCAAAGTGAAAAACACTGATGATTTCATTATCATGGTACCTATTAGTGAGTTGGAGGTATTAGGTATCAATTGAACATTTCGTTATCAAAGTTGATGCATCAGAAACAGGAAAATTGGGCAAGCATAAAGATCGATGTGAGTTTGACAATTGTGATAGCAAAATGACTTTGTCAGAGCATCTCCACAACTACAGTTGTTCTGAGGTGTTCCTGGTCTGCAGTGGTCATTATCTATTAAAAGTGGTCAAAGGAAAGAAAAGCGGTGAACCAGTGACTGAGTCATGGGAGGCCAAGGCTCATTGACGCATGTGGGGAGCAAAGACTGACCTGTGTGGCTTGATCCACACATAACCTGCTGAAGAAGTAAATTCTTGTTCTTATAGAACGAGGTCAGAATAAACAGTGCGTTGCAGTTTGTTGTTAGTGGGGGTGAATATCCTCAAACCAGTCAGGGTCTCCATGCTGACTATTTTCCACTGCCAAAAGCACCAAAGGAAGAAGGTGGTCTGGTCTGATGTATCACGTCATCATGTGGATGTGGGTGTGGATGTGTGCGCTTACCTAGGGAACACAAAACACTAAGATACACCGTGGGAAGAAGGTAAGCCAACAGAGGCAGTGTGATGCTTTGGAAATGTTCTGCTGAGAAACCTTGGGTCCTACCATCCACGTGGATGCTACTTTGACACCTACATAGGCATTGCTGCACATCATGTACACACTTTCATCTTTCAGCAAAATTGTGCACCCTGCCATAAAGCAAAAATGCATCAAGAATGGTTTGAGAAACATGAAGAGTTTGAGGTGTTGACTTGGCCTCCAATTCTCCTGATCTCAATCCAATTGAGCATCTGTGGGATGTGCTGGTCAAACAAGTCTGATCTGTGTAGGCCCCACCTCGCAACTTATAGGACTTAAAGGATGTGCTGCTAACAACTTAGTGCCAGAAACCACAGCACAACTTCAGAGGTCTAGTGGAGTCCATGTCTTATAGGGTCAGGACTGTTTTGATTGCAAAATGACCTCATTCACGTGGTCATAATGTTAGGGCTGTTTGGTATATTAAAGCAAAATTGCAGCTTATTCAATACTAAACTTTGGCAAATGAAAACACAATCACCATCCGCTGATTGTGTATTTGTAGCAGAGTACAGTAAAAAAAAAATGCAAAAATAGATTTAAGTCAGTAGGCTGGTGTTGCTTGTAGTCATGACTGTAAGCACTTTTTCAGTGTTCAAGCATTGATGCTGTGAATAATGGGAACGTAATGGAACAATTTGTTCCACTTGTTCCTAAGTGCTTTTCGGGGCTCGTTCTACCGCCAATATTTGTCGATGAAAACTTTTAATGTGACATAAATGTATCTCAAGAGAAAAATGTTTGCATTGATATATTAGACAGGGAATTGTGTCACCTCCAAAACTATCATCGAGCTAGACCATGACTTGACTTGTTTATAGTTGCACTGCAAATACTTACAAAGACACCAGCTGAGACAAAATTTAAATCAAGCAAACAAAAAATTATCAATGCCTCATCAATAAAGTTTGCCATTATTCTGCTCATAGTAAAAAATGTTAATCCTGGTCCTCTCAAGTCACAAATCACAGTGTGATTTCTTCTTCTATTACAAAGCATATCAGGTCTATAATGAGCTCACATATATCACACTAGTTTGGCTGAGTAAAGATCTTGTAACATCTGTTCATTTAAGCTTACTGGCATGAGCAAGGAATGAAATTAATTTCCTTTTGTTAAAAATATATTTTTGGATTATAATACTGTGTTAAGATTTATTAAATGCAGAATAATACAATTCAGTGAACAACACATTCTTAACATGTAATTCTGAACAAAAAAGTTGGTAGAACTTTATCCTAATACTGTACTAAAAAAAAGGATTTTTAATAGGAATCCAACTCACTGATTACTGAATCTGTATCAAGAAAATGATGATTTTGAATTAAAGCAGATGCAATGCAGAAATTGCTGATTGATTAAATTAAACCACATATATTAAATTTGCATATCTGTTGGATTAATTGGAAATTAATGATACTTATCTTTAATAGTATTGACGGATTATTTCATCCTTTTACCTGACTGGCATTATAGCCTTTATAGCCAATTAGGTAAACCTTATATCATATATTTAAAATCATAACCAAAGGATGAGAGGTTTCAAACAGATACAACCCTGCAGCATTTCACTAAGGTCAGAGCACTTAACCTGCTACCTGTATTGCAGTTCTTTGAATCTCTCCATAATGTAATTGAAATCATTATTTGAAAAGGCAATTTTCCCTCCTGGAGCCCCAGAAGTGTTGTCTGCACTAATTAAATGTCACAGGTGTCTATTGAAACTTCCACAAATAACCTTAGCGTGTGATTCTGTAACACATCTACATAAAGCCTTTAAGAAGAGGATTAGGTAATGATTGAATGCTGAAAAGAGACTTTTCTATGGCATCCGTAAGCATCATCTGATGCAGATGTTAGCTTTTTAGTCAGAGCAGAAGGGTGAGACAATGTACTATGCATGAATAATGTCCTGAGTGTCTTTTCCTTTTTTTTTTTTTTTTTTAACTGTTATGAGCAGCAGAGTAATTAGGATGGTGGTGATAGGGAACCAGACACCAGAGCGGAAGATGTCTAATTTAAAGATGAGCTGTAAAAGTATACTTTTTTCAAATAAAAAAAAAAAATCCCACAAGTTGTATCGCTGTCATCTCATTCCTTCTTCTTAGAAGTTTCCATTACAGAAGTATCAGCTTGGGGATCATAACGCAGTTTGTATTCAGTCTGTGTGACAGACGGCAAAGCAGCAATCTTGTCTGTCGAAAGACAATGATTTCACTCAGCTGCTATGTTGTGCACACAAATGTGCACAACATGGCAGCTTTCAGTCCTGAAAGCTGTCACCTTTCCACATGGAATTTTAAGGCTGTGAACAATTGTAAAGGTGCTATGTGATTTTTAAGACATGCTTTACGCGAGAACCTGCTTGGGTGTTTTTTGACAAGGGTGCGATCATTTTACTTTAGTTTTCTGAAAATCAATAGTCATTATTTCACACAGACACAACATCAGCCTTGCATTATGGCTTCTAAAACAAACAAACAACAACAACAGCACAAATATAAGACCTACTTTCATACAAAAATGCTAAATCTAAGACTTATTTATTCAGCAGCAAATTAATTTGTGACTAATTTTGATTGTTGTTTTATTGTTTGTCATGTTTCAAGCAAAAGAAAACAAACTGTTTGGTTCAAGCATCTAAAAAATATATTTTCCTGCTGTTCACTGGCTCAAGTAATTGTAAATCGAATATCATTGGGTTTTGAGCCATTTTCCAACAGAGCAAGTAATTTGAGAATGTCACCTTGGTCACTGGGAAATTGTAACTGGTCCTTTTCCATTATCAAATAAATATCCTAAATTAAACACTTTAACAAGAAATTGGTAAATATGGTAAATAATTCCACAACTAACTGGTAATAAAAACATTGTTCTGTACCAATAAATGTTGGTGTTGTTACTTTTAATCACAGAAATATTATGAAGCAAACAATAAGTAACAAAAATGAGCCATGCACAAACACAGCATGTGCACAGCCATCCATGTCTAAACCAAGCAGACAGGTCAGGCAAAAATCCATTATGCTCACTCTGCAATGTCATAGCAGATGTATCCCCAACACAGCAAGTAAAAAATACATGTAAAAAGTCCGACAGGTGCCACACATACATGAATTTTAAGCTTCTTCCTCTTCTTTACTGTATATAGAATGTGCATTACAGTTAAAAACTTGAGCTTTTATCCAATGTTCTACTTGATTGAAATTCTCAGTCAGCCATCAATCTGCATTATAGACTGGTTTCCCCTTGTCTGGTGGGGGCTAACTCAAACAGATTGAGACAGCTCCTGCCCACTGCATCACTAATGGCTGCAAATGAAAGACATCTCTGTGCAGTTGACCCGTATGTGGAACAAGATCCCATCACAGCTCGGAGCGATGGGGAGAACGCAGCTCGATACGAGGAGTCTCTTCAGCATCAGTCACCAGTCAACAGCATCCTCATCCATATTGACTAAATGCTGCCCAGAAAAAGAATGTAATCGTGGGATTTGGACAGGCTCTAGTACCACTAATGGTTTGCCATTAGCTGTCTGAAACACAGTCTTTACATGTGTGGAGAAATATAACATATTCCAGTCTGTCTGCGTTTCATGGAAATGATAAGGTTTTACTTGTCACCATGCTCCCTTAACTCTCCTCTTGTGCTTATGAACAACAGCAGAGGCAAAATCTGGTCAATGCACCTTCAGTTTGAATTCTAATCAACATTTTTCTCTTATACATATTGTCTCTAATTCACTTAAAAATGTTTGTGAAGAGATTTCTTTCCATTCAGCTGCGTTGAATGGGTGATACAGCAATGAAGCGGCAGTGAAATAATTTGCCAGCCATTTTGCAGTTGGGCACAACAGAGTCATTACCTGCATAGTGTACTGTAATTGGCAGTGAACACACGCATCCCTGTTAACTGATTACTCAGGCCTGCACTAATGGAAAATGCAAAGCCTCATTGTATCTTCCATAAAGCCTCTGTCAGGAGCATTTCCACAAAGACGACCAGAGGCAGGGCCATTAATGTTTCTTGACTTCTCCCAAGGGACTTCAACATCTGAAGACCTTTCGGACTGTTATAAATACAATGCATAATTACATATAGGATGATGACCCATTCATATATACCATAATTATATTGCACCTGGCGCTCGACAACAGAATGCATACCCTCAGGGGACAATGTGCATCTACAGAAATATAACTTAATTAAGAGTGCAGCCAGTTGCTGTTTTTTTTTTTTTTTTTTTTTTTCATCCCGGTTGAGATGAGGATGCGGGTAGATGGGCCCCCTCTCCCCTCTCGTCGAAGATTCAGCCTCCAGCTCCTCCTCTGATGCATCGTTTGCATCAGTACATGGGATCACTTGTCCGCGCACTGCTGCACCTCCCACAGCACATTCACGGGCTCCACTTCAGCAGGTGATGACAGACAGCACTCAAGGGTAAAAAGATGGTATGTTTTTAACGCGCCTGAGTCGGAATTAACGCAGAATGGAGACACGCCGCAGTCAATGCCTTTTTGTAATCTTCTCGGAGTGGATTTGGCTCTTCACCCTAACTTCCATCCTGGGCGGCATAAAAGCGGAGGTAAAGTGCATTCCATCGTGCCAGCTGCCGCCAGTCACAGCATTTCCCCGAGAAGTGTCGGGGCTGGATCCGATTAATCTTGGCAAGGCACCATCTGAAGAATTTGTTGGATTTACCGAATGGTCACCGAGCGCCAAACCCACCGCCGACGGGGACGGAGACCACAATATTGCGGAATTATCCACGAGGGAAGAAAGTTCATCTAAAGCGCAGGAAAATAATAAAAACTGTTGCCAGAAAGACGTCTCGAACGGTCAGCAAAAACTTTCACACCTGAAAGAGTTTTCTCCAAGTGTCTCACGCGTAGCTGTCCTTTCTCCTAATAACGGTGATGGAAATGACAACAGCGACGATGATGGGAAAAACAGCGGCGATGTAAATGCTCTGCCTGTTGGTCTGACGGTGAAAGGGGCCACGGATGTGACCAAGTGGGGACGGATACGAGGTGCGAGGAGCGCAGAGACTTGGTCCGGATTTAGACCGGAGGACGGAGAGGATGCTTCGTTTACAGATCCGGTGGAGTTTCAGCTCACAAGTTCGACATTTGCGCTGACCGGGGACACGGCTCACAACCAGGCGATGGTGCACTGGTCGGGACAGAACAGCAGCGTGAGTAGTTCATGCCCCCTCCCCCCCCCCAGGTTTACGCACGGACCTCCGGAGGCTTGCATCATGGTCAATTGATTGATTGATTATTAGTTCTGACTGCGCAAAGGATGTCTTCATCTCCCTCTCAGACGCATTGTGCCGATTTTTTGTTGAATGATCTAATGAATGACACCAGGGAATCTTTACGGGAGGGTCTGATCTACCAAATAATGTACAAGTTATTTTAAATATATCTCACGTCGTTAGACAGAGCAAATCTTGACGTGATTCACTGCTAATAAAACCAACAAGATTAAGCATTATACGGTGTTGCTGTGGAATTATGAATACTGCGAGATAACCACAAGAATGTGGGATGTGAGTTTTTACCTGTTGGAGCCCTTCTTAACACCCAGGGGACTACCTTCTCCCAGTTTAAGAACATACAGTCCTCTTATGATTCTGACCATTAATCACCTGCATTGGAGCATGTGAGAGAATGAGAAAATTCTTAATACAAAAGAGGGTCTATTCTATTCCATTTAGTTTTACCAGAGAATGGACATTCAGATCAAATCAAAAGTATATGTGGAGTCATATAATGCTCATCCAAACCACACCCATGCTCTGCTTTTTTTTCCTTCTTTCTTTTCTTATCAGGAGCCAAGCAGCAGAAGTTGAATTATATGTATCCCCTAAACAGACTTTCCAGTCAGCGATATGTCTGTTTGCAGCCTGCTAGAGATGGAAGCATCAATGAGCTTTTAGGCATTTTGCTGGATTCAGTTACACCCTGGGAATGTTTCAGATGTAAGACAGATTATTTGGAGGTGTGATCTAATGTGAAATCGGTGTATGGTATACAGGATTGATCTGGGGAAAGCAGGATTCCTGGAAAGTGCATCCATTTTTGGCATCCGAGCAATTTAAGTTTTGTTTGTTTTTCTGAGTAGAAAAAGCTATTACCCATTTATTTATGAAGTGCAGACAGATAATGAGTCACTGGGATGTGTTTGCGTTTGGCTTTATAGATCTGTATGACTGTGAGTCACACAGTTTGACATTATGGTGCTCTAATCTAATGGCAGCATGCAAGTTGAGAAGACCACAAGACAAATGGCAATTTCTTATACTTAATCAGAACAGAAGGTGTTTTTCTCTGACACCAATGCCACAAAAATTGATGTAAATTTTCCACCTGGCGCTGCATTTATATAACAGATTTAAATCAGTCAGCAAGACCAACTCATTTCACAACATCAGCTTTAACAGTGATGCAATCAAAAGTATCAATTGCAGCATTTGCTCAACAAAGTCAGCAAAGGAAATGTGTTTTTATATATTAAATATCTGTTTATTTATTTATGCATTTATTCATTTAGCTACAGATAGAACTGTTTCTTTTGTTTCACCATTTTCTTTTGGATAAGGCTCAAGATTTTATTTATTATTTTTATGATGTAATTGATTGAAAAGTGAGACATTTGGGGTGCTTTTATCACAGTAAATATCAATGACGGAGATATAGAGGAATAACCAGTATATACATAAAATGGTGTTTTAGAATTTGTGCTGTGATGTAAATGCTTGATGATAAGAGTTTACTTTCAACCAACCCAGCTCCTATTCTAACAAAACCTCCTTTTTATCACACACACGATACATACTGACAGTCACCCACGCATTGACACACACACACGTACACACACACACACACACACACACACACACACACACACACACACACACACACACACACACACACACACACACACACACACACACACACACACACACACACACACACACTGCACCATTTGTATCATTTAAAACTACTTTAAAAAAATTACTACATTTACATCAAATAATTTCAGAAATCTGACTGTAGTTGAAAGATAATATTTGACCTACTCATTATATAAGCTTATTTTGACCAAATGACAACTACTGTAATAAAATTAGCAAAAATTAGAGTAATAAATTAGTCACTAACCCAAATATGACCCAAATATGACCTATGGATGTTATCATTTTTTTTAAAGTTATGCCTCTATTTAATTAAATTTAGTCAAAAAGGTTTTCATTTTTCCAATATGATACATATAGCTTAATCAATAAATTGCAAAGTTTGATGTCAAAAATGGAATCTGAGCATCTGAGTCTGTGTGGCCAATAACTGACTTGGGTTGCCATGGCCTGTGGATGACTCCCTCCGTGACATTGACCCTAGCCACTGACCTTTTGGTATTAGTTTTGATGAGACGACTACATTTGCTTGTCTGTGCAGTTAACAGATCTCAGCAGTGCCGAACCTTTGAACAGCTACGTTTCTTCAAGTAGATGGTAGGCAAGGAGCACCTTGAACAGGTCACTAGTTCCCAATCATGTGACACTTCAAGAGACAGATAACCAATCTACCTGACATTTACAACAGTGGAGTGCTTCGTTCTGGACTGGGGTTACCGTATGCACATCTATTAATGGCAACTTCATTTAGGTGTTCAAAATTTACTGTAGAACTACACTAAAGTACAGTCCTTGAGAAAATGGAAATTAATTCAGTTATTGCTTTTTGTATTTTACTTCTTTCAGTTGTACATATCCGTCATAGATTTTCTTGATTACTGATATCAGGTATGATTATCAGCCCTGACAGAAAAACACATAGTTTCTTTACTTGACACTTAAATATCTAAACTCCTTCATGGGTTTCTTAGCTTCTTTTTGCTACGATAAAGGACAAGCAAATTAGCTGGTAGCTTTGTATTTTGTAGACTGAAATGAGAGTGGTGTCTGCAAGACAGTGAAAACCATATTACCATATAACATTAATAAGTATTATAAAAACCTTTGGGGAAAAAAAAAATCAGCTTCCAAATTAACATCCATTAATGAATTCTACTATCACTTCATTAAACCTAATTTATGCATTTGGATTCTGTGACAGGTTACTATTGTCAGGATATAAGATACAAGGCATTCCAGTCCTGCTTTGACAAATTTTATTCTGCCCACCAACTATGTAATGTGAGTCTGTTCCCACTTCTTCTATATACCACACCCCTCCATCTCAGTGTAAAGATTTTACTAGCCACAGTTCAGATATAACGGTGCAAACAGATCCCCTGTGTATGATATTATCAGCAGCCATTCGCTTCCACAACCTAACTGCGTCGCAGAATGATAGACAAAAAGGATAGACACATTTTAAGTACGTAGGGAAGCACGTATCGATACAGAAAAAATAAAGGCTTGGTGGCTGATGTACAGAATATGTTTCACACCTCAGGCAGTTGTCCTCACCCGTTGACGTAGTCATACATTAATTAAACTTTCCCACCTACACTTCTCATAAGAGCTGCAAGAGCTACTGCATTTGTCTGTTATACAAAAACAACTAATTTGTATTACGTTAATCAATAATCTGCAGACAAATCAATATTGAATAAATACGAATTGCAGTGAGCAGTCTGATTTGATGTGGTGCTCATTTGCTGCAAATTCAGAAATCTGATAATTGTTTCAGGCTTGCAGGAATAAAATCAATCTGTAGATACAGTTTATGAGACACTGAGCTTGTCATTGACTTGATTTTTTAATTTTCCTGTTTGCTCCACAAGCATTGGCAGATGATGCTCTTCTTTTATCATCTGTCCTTTTTATCACAGTTTTAAATCTGAGCTGCTTGTTATTT
The DNA here is from genome assembly GCA_013358685.1 of Antennarius maculatus. Lineage (NCBI taxonomy): Eukaryota > Metazoa > Chordata > Actinopteri > Lophiiformes > Antennariidae > Antennarius > Antennarius maculatus. The sequence continues at coordinate 13,177,526 of CM023616.1, read as the reverse complement.
TGGATTTTCAATCAACATGAAAACCAAGGACTGAACAAAAGAGTGTTCCGTTGAAAGCTGCTGCTAGAATGATTCACGTCGTTATTGTCTGACATCGGCTCCCCTTTGAGCCTCTCATGTATTAATAGGCATTTGGGACAGCAACCTCAGTGCTAGATGCCACTAAATCCTACACACTGGAAGAATTAAAGAAAATTTCCACATTCACACTAAATGCAGATCTCTAGTGTTAAGCAGTACCATGCTATGGTGTTGGTTGTTTGTGATACACACTCTGACGCTGCCCAATGCATGCCCTGTTGCCTTTACTCTGTAAAAGGTTATTGTTGTCGTTTCTGACTTAAATAGAGGCAAATTTGTTTGGCGGACAGATGGAAAATGTTTGAGAAGGGACATTTCTCTGCAGTTCAGATGTATGACTACAGATTAGATGAATCGACTGCGTGGTCATGATGTGACTTCTGACACTGAAGAGCGGTTTAGCCCCAACTAAGCTATTGAGGGGCTTAAATACAAGCATGGCCTTGACAATGTTTTTCTTTTTTTAAAACACCCAGAAAGCATTCATTTTTGCAATTCTATTAGGAATAGAAAAATAAATATTTACCCACAGGATGGACAATAGAGGCAGTGTATCCTATTCTCCAGCAAAGTTCAGTTTTATTTGAATCATGGGATATTCTTAAGATCACAGAAGTGGTAAAGCATTCTCTGCCTCCTCTGTCCACATGTTTCAAATGCCACATGTATCATGAGTCATGTAAAGTCTACAGAGACAAAAAATACATGTATTTTTTAATACCTGTCACAAGTGACATTTAACTGAAGTAAAGACATACAGATACGTATATTCTCATAGTGTTATCAAGCATGAAGACATCAGAGTTTGACATGCACATCATCCTCTTCTGCTTTTCTTCTTTGTCTCAGTTTGAGGGCCAGGATGATGAAGAATGCTTCAGCATCCAGAACAGTTCTTTCAGTTTTTGCCCTGAAGAAAATCTTTTGATCAAGACCATCTGTCCACATCTTGCTGGCCATGAACCTCAGATTGCTCTTCAGTATTTAAAGCGTGTCTTTGTAACAATTTATGGTTCTCCATCTCTTGGCAAAAAAGACTACACAAGCGTTCTTTCCTAAAGCTCCTCAAAATCTTCTATGTGTGAACCATTTGTTGAGTTCTTCTATTTATGGCAGAGAGCTTTTTTACTCTGCTTTCTGCAACCTTGAAAAATAGCTGTTCATCGTTTGAAATGCTGCCATTAAAAGTCAAACCTATGGTTGGACGGTACTGCTATGCTGCTTATTTTGCTCATGTGATGATGTGCATTTATAGAATGTTGTGGAGCAGCAAGCTAACCCAGTAACTAACCTAACTAACCCAGGTTGCAGGAACAGTGGAAAGACAATAGATCAGTTTTGGCAAGTTTAATTTAGTCTCTGCTGACTTTGAATTCAGTCACATGACTATTAAGTTGGTCTTTCTTCACCAGAAGAGAGGCCAGCTAGAAGGTTTTAACATATTGCCCAAACCCAGTTTGCGCGCTGCTCATGGTTACTCAGGTCCATGTCAGGATTGTTTCTGAGCTCCTCCATTTCCTAGTAGAGTCTCTGCTGACGTTATGCTTTACAGGCTTGTATGTAGCTTCTCTTCTTCTGCTTTATTGAGCTCTTGGTAGAGAGTCTCATCTGCCTCTGCAAATTGGAGACTGTCCAAGTCTGCAATAGTTTCATCTTACTTATTGCTTCGATGGCTACACTCTGTATAAAAATACTGTATTTGGTGGCATCATCCAATGCCAGAGAAAGATTTACTGAAAAAGTTAAAATAACTTGAGCTGCTGAAATACGTGACATCTTTGTCATTGCTGAGCAGGGTTTTCTTGTATGAGGTGGATGCACCTCATTTCTATTCAATACAGACTATCAGATCTACTATTCATGAAAAAATAAAGGTTTATTGAATTATTAATCGCCACGTAATTCAGGTAATCAAAGGTATGTAGAATGTAGCATTTGAAAATTTGTTATATTCTATTCATGAAAATGTTTTTTTGTACCTTAATTCACCTATTTAAGATTTGCAACCCTTTGATCCAAAATTATAATCATATTTGCACCAATATGAGCCTGACAAAACTGAAACCCGCAGGACAGAAACACAAATTATGCTACTTTTAATGAAAATATAATGATTTATGAAGTATTTATGAATCACTTTGTTCAGTTGTATCCTTTGTTGGATTGTCTTAATGTCTCAACCCCTGCAGGAAGCAGCACAAGATAATTTCTGGAGACATTACAGCTTGACTGATTACAGCCGCATCTAATGTGTCTGACGCCAGAGACATTTTTCAATCATACCTACTCTGCTCTGTCTTTTCACAGTGTACCTTATGGGGACTAATGGGACACATAATGTGATAAATATTTAAACTCAATTTATTGCCTGACACAGTTTTCATTATTCGTCTGCTTTCTATACCCCCCATCTTGCTTTTGTCCCTCCTTAGTACACCATCACTACCCTGTTATGAACACTGACGGATTCATACAGAATTATGACCTGTTCAGGACACCCTGTGGCTCAAGCTGAGAGTGTTGACCTCTTCTCCTGGTTGGCTATAGTGGACACACAGCAGATGAGGGGGGAAGGGGTGCTACCCTGTTGTTCCAGAAAGTCAAAATCACACATTCTGCTAAAGAAGCATAAATAAATTCATGAAATACATAATGATTAGAATTGTAACACCCCGACTAAACCCAAGACAACCACAGATAAACAATCAGTTTTCCCTGACACATTAGTGGATGTGGCATTGCCTGCATTACAATGATAAACAGAGGTGGTAATATTTAGCTCAGCTCTGTGCATAAACCATCTCACTGAATAAAGCAATGCAACAGAAAGTCACCAAGCTTCTATGGTGATATTGTTTAATACCATGAACCCTTTGGATAGCTGTTTTTATTTACTTCTCTGTGAGGATTTCTTTAGTCTGTGCTGAATGTAGCAAGCAGGGAGCAGTTGCCATTTTATTCACCTTATATACATAATGCATTAACTGACTACTCCTTATAATCTACTGGGAAGTTAAACATAAAAAAATACATCATACTTGAGCTGTAAATGTTTTGATTTAGCATATATTTTGTTTGCTAAATGAAATCTTGATTTGCTCCATAAAATGGTAAATGAAAATCCAATAAAAATGCAGTGCATGTAGTAGAATGTAGTAGTTAGACAACAGGTAGTTCAGAGTCTATATAAATGTATTAGTAGCGTGAAAGCTTAATCTATCAAGAAACAAAACAAAAAACTAGTAGTACTTAAACTGAAGTTCTACCTCTTGCTTTAGCTCTAGCATTATTGTGTTAGCTGGTTGCAGAAATAGGCTTGGTTACATTGATACATGACATGTGGTCAAAACATAACCAATGTTACAGCTGAGTGAAGTCAGTTAGTAATGATTTTTTTTGCAGAGGGACATAGAGGGTTGCTTTGGATTGCACTTTGTGTGTCTGACACAACAGGAATAGAGAGTGACTTGGCTGCTCACTCAATCAGAAGCCAGGAACTTAGTTTTATTCTATGCTATTCTCCATCAGGTAAAGAAAACTGATAAATGTTTCTTCACTTTTGTTTTGGTGTCCAAGACTAAAGCCAAAGGTCTCTGCCAGCCTAAACATCCATGTTTGTGAACAGTTGAACCTTTCATCGGTTTCTTTATACCCTGCCATGATAATATTACCTGTTAGAATTAACCTGTTTTCTTGTGGAATGTTTCAAACAGATGTTTTTGGTTTGCTGAGATCAAATAGGGAATAAACATTTATTTAGAAATAGCAATAGCAATAGATAAAGTTAGATGTGATGTATTTTATCTGTTTACTGTTTTTAGTATAGTAAGTAAGCTGTTTGTCAAGAAGGGTTAGCAGATGGTAAAATTATCATAAATTTATTTTAAACATCATCACAACTTTTTTGGAATTGAGTTTGTACTTAATTAGAGAGTCGAAGGAGTTTTTAGTTGGTCAAAACCCAACTACAGTATAGTCCTTCACCATTACACTCGGCATGTCATACACTCTGCAGAACAACGTGAAGGAGTTTCAAAAAGAAAAAACAAACATCCTTATACAGCCAAGGACAGATTTTGGGGTTGGGGTGGAAAATATACACACTTGCTATATACGCTTGCCTGCATTGATCAGATCTCCTCCCCATGAAAGTAGAAGTCTCCAAACCCAGCAGGCTGTTGTAGCGCAGACTGTATTGGGCTTTTTTTCATGGTGAAGAGGCAAATGATGTGAGAGCAGAAGCACACAGAAGAAGAAAGCCGTCTCAGATGACTGATCAACCGAGCTTCTTCTTCCACACATGGCAGTCGTCCCGACATGAGCAGTGCAATAAAATCAGAAGCTTGCTCTTGTGCTGTAAAGCTGTAACTGTAATACAGAGGAAATGCTTGCTGCCCATTTAAAATCTATATTGTTCAATGATCACAGATCAATAGTATTACCACCTGCTGAACCATCAGAATGTTGCATTCAGTCACATCATAACAGATCTTCCTCTGGAATCAAGGACTTGTGCCCTGTTATTCATCTTCTAAGTATTAAGTCTGTGCTCTCAAGCACAAGTCCTTTTTTTTCTCCATTGTTTGTTTTCTGCAAAGTACTGTGAAGTTGCTTTGGTAACACTCCACAGTATAGCATCAACTTTTTTATTTTTTACCAAGCAATAAGTGAAGAGAAAATGAAAAACAACTCACGCAATTAAAAGTCATGGTCAGTCATAAAGTAATGAGGGAACAGGTGAACCTATCATCTTGGTATTGTGCAGTAACACATCCTCATGTGATATGTCACCCCTTAATAAGAGTTATTCAGGTACTGCTTAGTAATGCTTCATTAATTATCAGGTTGTTCCAAACCCATTCTTTAGTAAGTACTCACCTGTAAATTGTTACTTTATTGCGGCTTTATAATTTATAATTGCGGTGACCTGATATTCATGAGAGAGCCAACAGCTCTGACTTCAAACAACAGGGCTTCAGTGCAACATCTGCTCCGTGAGGAAATGTTGCCTTTGTTAATGAAGTGATGTAAATTGATGTGGCAGACAAAAGCCTCTGCACGTCACGTGTCTCACAGAGGTGGTATTGACAAACGGATGTGCTTTCTGCTGGGTTTCTGTTGCTGCTGAGTGAAATGCAGACACATAAACAATGAAATGAAAGAAGACTTTTTTTTTTTTTTGCGAATGGTATTAAATTATGCTGTTAAATGTCTGTTGTGGTGATTTTATTACGGCAAGGTTCATGTAATGTATTGGCCCCTGGAGTCTTTGAATCTGCTTGCTAAAATTTGTTCTGTGTTCCTTGTATTATTTTTAGGCTAGTTTTCTCACCCTTTTCCTTCCCGTTAGTTTGTCTTAGAGGTGCTGTTGATGTTAACACTGATTTGCATATCATCATTACACAGAACTGAGAGTGCTGGGAAAATGTGAAAATTAAATTTCATACATAAAGCTGCTACAATCTGACTACGATGATAATGTTAATATTAATATTATTAACTAATAATAATACTAATACTAATAATGACAATAATAACGACTATGATAAAAAGCATTAAGCTTAACCCTTTCAACACAGGGATTGTGATATCGAGTCATAGAAGACACCCTTTTTGTAATAATTTCTTTGCTCATGGACATTCTGTCCAAAGAAAAAAAGACATTTAAAATTGGTTGTAATTTTAAATTCTTTTCATTTCCTGTTTATGTTTATGGTGAAACTAGAGTCAGCACCTATCCCAGTATGTACAGGACAAAAAACAATAAAACACTTTGGAAAAGGCAACTGTTTTAATATGTTGTTAATGTGTTAGTGTTAATGATTCATTTCACCATCAGTAAATCCTGCAACAATTGATTTTATGGAATTGTCCATTGTAATTGCAGCGGCTAATGTGGTGACAGTTTTATTGATGAGGAATCTTAATTCTAGCAACTGATGAGGTGGATCAATGGGTTGGTTAGAGTGGGAATAAATTGAACGTGTCTCTGTCTCTCATTCATTTGTCCCAGGTGTTCATTCTTCAATAACAGAATCCCCCTTCTCCTCTTCATACAACACCTTTATTTCACAACAGTAATCTCCTCACCTAAGCCCTTTAAGTCACCATTAAGCCTTTCATTCTTGCAATAATGATCAAATTCATCCCAGTCCATTTACCTCAAGGTTTAAGATTTACAAAGGATTAGAGTTTGAAAAATCAATTTTCTTGCTATTGGATGCCAAGTAATCTAGTTTAGAGATCTGCTGATGTTACAGCAGACTAATGGGCTATACACTATGTGGTAGCTGGCATCAGATGTGACATCTTGGTTGAAATTCAAAGGAAAAATTATGCTAATACACATGACATTGTTATTTATAATCTGACAGTAGGTTATATAATCATAAAAGAATAATGTTTATCCAGTGGTTTCAAATAGCAATTTAAAGGCTTATGTGACATGCTGAACTTCAAACAACCCAATCACAGAAATATCTACAAAGTGAATATTGTATCACTGTATTGATGCTTTTAACTGCAGCCATAGGGCTTCTCCTTATGCTTTGAACATCCTTTAGAACACGGGAAACTTTTTTGGCTGGTGATAAGGTGAAGCACATTATATGCAACTGTAATCCCAAATCCTTCCAAAAGTAAATACATCAAGTTAATTGTTACACTGAACAGGCATGACATTTTTTTTTGTCTAGGTTATGAATCTCTGCACTCAATCTTGAGGCAAGATACCATAGCTATAACAAGCCACATGGATTATCCATAAACGAATGCTCATTTAAAGAATTTCATGCGTTCATCACAGAGTAATCACAGAGAATTTTCTTGGCGAGTTTATTAACAAAGAGGCCAAATAATTAGGACATAAAGCAAAGCTGACTGTATTAATTTGCATTATTAACAGCAGAAGGTTCTTCAGAAGCTTATTGTGTTCCTCTGTGGCACATTATTTGATATTCACAATATTTAAACTGATATATCATGCAGAACAGCAGTGTTATAAGACTACAACACAACTTGTCCTTTTTTGATTTTTCCTTTATGTCATCCTTCATTAGGCATTCACTCCTTTGATTTTATTCTCATGGCTTGACAATAGCTGATCGCCATGTTTCATATATATTGGACAAAATTATTGACAGATTACATTAAAGAGCTGATGTGATAAATCATTTAATCAATTAGTACATTGGTAATTAATCAATTAGAAACCTGTACAATCCTGAAATGACCATGTGTTACATTTTTTTAAGGACAGAGGAAACATTATATATTACAAAGATTTTTATAAATCACGTATGCTTTTATTGACTTTATATGAGGGATATAAGGATTGACTAATTTAGCTTCACAAACTAGGGATACTGGTTTTTGACATTGTTCACTGGAACCAAGAAGCCACAGTGTGTCCATTCTGCTTCATCAAAACAGTGATTCTCAAGCGTTGTAAAGTTTTTATCTTGCAGACATGAGGACAATTGATTTCTTTGATTTTCAGCAAAACCCTGGAAAATGAAAAACTTTGTGAGGGCAGGACTTAAAAAAAGTTCACATTTGTTGTTTATATGATCGAGTCCTTTCTTGTTATAGGTAATGATACCCCAAACACCCATAACGCTCAATAATTATAAGATTGCTGCGGACAAGATCTACGGACAGGCTTCCCAAGAGAGCCATATGATCTGCACATTTTACGATTACCTAGTGGAGGCAGGGCATTGCTAGTGATTAATTTTTGTTAAGGGTGAAGGGCACAATGTTAACAACAGATAAAGCACTGTTGACTTTTCATGAAACTTCCTGGCTCATTGAAAAAAAGCACATTTTGATAGAAATTACCATACAAATTTTTTTTTACATACATTTTTTTTTCTTATCCTGTAGTTCTGCCTTTCTGAGAGGAAATTAATATACATGTTGATATATGTAAACATGACTTTAATTACTTGAATTAAAACACACATGCATTACATGCATTAAAACACACCTTTGATTTAGGTCCTAATATGTGCTGCACCAAATGGAAATGTCCACTCTGAGTCATTCATATATGGGGTAATCTAAAAGACATGTTGAAATCTACAGGTTTTCTATGTGATAAGTAAAGGCCTGTCTGTTATTAATTGTCAAAACCACTTGTGACACTTTTTATGATCCTCTTCAAAAAAGATGTCCTTGCTATTTATGAGGTTCATCTTTCAGTGCCTGGAATGAATTTCTAATAACGGTGATTTATTTTAGTATTAGATCACTGAAGGTAGCAGTTACTGGTCGCCTGCTGGGATTTAGAATCCATTATAGCATACCTGTATGATCAGCTTTCCCACAGGGAATAAGCATGTTTATAGCTTTATTACAAATGGGGCAATGAGTTGACATGCCGTCACAGTTGTGTGTGATTTTTAATAAAACCTTGGCTGTCAAGAAGTTTAGAAGATATGCGAAAGAAAGCCTTGGCTCCTTTGTTTTACAACGTGACATGTCATGTCTGCGGTTTTCAAAACTGATGATATTCACACTCTGAAGTTAGTTATCTGTGTGATGTGTTTTGTAGGTGATTCTCATGTTGACAAAGTATTTCGACTTCAGCTCTGGAAGAGTAACAGAGAGTTCTTTATGGAGGTAAGATCTTCTGCCTGGTACAACATTTGTCAACAAAACTACACAAAATCAATCAATCTATCTATGTATCTGTCTGTCTGTCTGTCTGTCTGTCTGTCTGTCTGTCTTTCTATCTATCTATCTATCTATCTATCTATCTATCTATCTATCTATCTATCTATCTATCTATCTATCTATCTATCTATCTATCTATCTATCTATCTATCTATCTATCTATCTATCTATCTATCTATCTATCTATCTATCTATCTATATCTATCTATCTGTCTATTTATCTATCTATTGCTTTGTCTGTCTGTCTATCTACCTATCTATCTGTCTACCATTTTGAGACAGAAACAGAGAGAGAAAGAAAGAGAGGGAGAGAGACATTGATTGATTTTTAAGTCACATTAATTCATGAAGTCGATATTACAAGATAGTTACGTTAACAAACATCTAACTGTTAACAATAGAGAGAGAGAAAGAGAGAGAGAGAGAGAGAGAGGTCTGACCGCTGTAAACATCCCAACCTCTTTGGCTGATGCTGCTCCTCCACCCACTGCTGCTCCTTTGTTGCGGCGGTGTCTCTTGACTTGGCAGAACAAGATGGGTGTCAGCAGGAAGGCTGCCGCTGGGCCCCCTCTAAGTTAGCAAAATGTAGAAAATGATAGATGATGGATAGATGGAGCCAAACCTAATTGGTTTGGGTAGGTCCAGAGCTGGGTTTATTTTGAAAGCGTACTAGAGTGTGATGATCCACAGTGAAGATGCAACTGACTGGACTGACAGCACTTAATAGGATATAAGATCATTGGACATGCATGCATGTGTTTTAAGGATGTATCTGAAAGTTGTCACTTTACATTTAGCATTTAGAAATTGTTTAACGTATTATTTGTAATTAGTTTCTCCTTTCGTGTCACCTCAAGTAAAATGAAACATCATACTGAGCAGTCACTGGGTAGTCCCTCATTACTTCATGCTCCTAACAAGCAGCACGGTGTTTAATTACTTTCAAAATCTGCTCATATAAAAATCAAGTTTGCGCTATGGGAACATCAAGTGGAAAAGAGGAAGTATTTCTGCACCACATGCATAAATGGGGTCTGGTGAGCACAGAGCTGTGAGTTCGACCGTGTCTCCTCGCTTGCAGCTGCTCAAAACTAACTACTCGTCAAGTTCACTTGAGACTTTGGAGGTGGAAAAGCTCCAGACAATGGCTGACGAAAGCTTGATTTAACACTTTACTTGAGGGGACAAGGGAGTAAAAATCATTAATAAATAATATTGGCTATTAAATATATTGGCTATTATTAAACAGCCAATAACCAATAATGAAGTAGTTAATAATTAAGAATGGAATGACACATGAAGAAATAGGTCACTGTGACTGATTAACAGATGCAGCTGAAGAAATAATAATGCTAGTCTTTGTTGGATGTGTAAATGGGCTCATGTTTAAGAAAATGATGTTGATTGAAAATTGTATATTAAAATTTATGTTATGATCACAACTTAATTTAAAATAAGATCCCATTTTAATGAAAAAACGTGTCTGTGTGGTTTGCGGCAAAGATACAGCCAGTGGCTTTTATGAATTCCCTAAAATATGTGATGGAGCAATGTGTTTGGTTGTATTTCTATTATTACACATATAGCCTTTAGAGTAAAGTCAATAGGCAAGGAGAAAATTTTAAAAAATTAATACGTAATTATTAAGTCCAGTACAACAATAATAAAAATAATCATAATATGCCTTCACAATGTCATAAACAATATTCTTGTTTATTTTCATAATCAGAAAAGCCTTCATTCATCTCACAAATTGCCTCTTGACTTCTGGTGTTTCAATTTTCTGCCTGAAAGACATGGTTAATGATACCATCAGCCTCTTAACAAGGTGTTGCTTCATTCTCCTTTACTCCCCACCACAATCATTTACTTTCGCCCATAATTGAATTTTAGGTCAACTGATTATGGGACCACATACGAGAAGCTTAATGAAAAAGTCGGGCCAAAAGTCATACTGAGCTACCTGTACGTGAGTCCAAACAACAAGAGGAAGGTATGTGTCCACATATATCTAGGCGAAAAGAACATATGCATGTAAAAATATTCTGCATGGATGTAGCACTGTGTTCATTAAACTATATCTGTCACAAAGCAGCCCTGCTGGAACTGGAGTGTGTATGTTTCAGGCATTGTACAAGTACATTTAAACCCTGTGGAACGAATGCTGTCAAGGTGGGCCACTGATTCCCCTGTCTACTTTCTTGTCTTGTTGTAGATCATGTTGCTGACGGACCCTGAGGTGGAGAGCAGCTTGCTCATTAGCCTTGACGAGGGGGCGTCCTATCAGAAACACAGCTTAGCCTTTGATATCCTCAGCCTGCTTTTTCACCCTGAGCAGGAGGACTGGATTCTGGCTTACAGCCATGACCAAAAGGTAATGTGTAGCTGTCAGATAGCCTGAAATAGCTCGAATTGCAAGTGGAAAGTCGTCTAGATAAAGGAGAGGGCTGTAATGTATAGTTCAGATGCAGCTCATCTTGATAGTTTGGTATAAGCGATCTGCTGGAATAGATGTCTTTAGAATATTGCAGAACAGGCATTTATCACATTTGAAAGCTTTCGCTCCAACAACAGCAGCTAGCTTTCAGGACTGGGTCTTCTTGAACGGAGACACCTGCCACTTAAATCGAAGCAGTTGCCAGAAACCGAGGCAACTGATAACCCCCCCCCCCATAAGTCACAAGGTCTGACTGCAAACTTTGAATTGACGTGTCCTAGACAGCACAGGTTAAGTTAACAAGGTGATCACGCTTAAACAATAAAACTCATACAAAGACACACACATACCACAGCGGCCATTACTCTGTGTTAGAACCCTGCTGACTACTTCATTCAACACCAAAAACATCAAACCTGGCCTGCCCAGACTGCTATTGGGAGATTTTCAGACCAAATAGTCAAGGTCAGAGATGTGAGCTGAATGGTGAAGGGAGAAAGATAAAGGCTTAATTGTCAGGTCAAAATAAAAATCTCCAAGAGAAGTTTGCCTTCAGGTGAGTCTATATTTCTTTCTGAAGCTACATTTCATCAGTTTTGCGTGATTCTATCACAGTTGAAATTAGACAAAGTTTGGATGAATTTTAAATTTATTGTCAGCCATGTCTATTAAAAGTTTAAAGCTTTTGCACAAGTCAAAATGATATTACTTATCCGTGTAAAAGCTCCAGGCTGAAAGTGGTTGCTGCTTGATCTTTATGAAGAGGCGAGGCATCCTGACTACTTGGATACGATTCCTACTTTGCAGTAAAAAGGAGCCCAATGGTTTAATGGGGAAGACGCTTAAATGAGAACTAATTTATTGTTTTTATATATCAAGAACCAGTCTCTGCAGCGTTGCTGTATTCTTACAGGCATACATGTTATTTTCTCATCACTGTTGTGTTTTTACATGAAGCATCCTTTCAGTAGTGCATTGTTCAAAACAACATCACCATGCTTATGGCACAAATCCTACAAATGTGACAACTGTTTTATAAAACATTGGACATAAATCAGAGGATAATTCTTTTTGATAATGTGAGAGTTATTATTCACAGCATCACTCATTTGGCTAATGCATTCTTCTCATTTTTCAGCTCTATGTCTCTGTTGAATTTGGGAGGAGATGGCAGCATGTGCATGACAACGTTGTCCCCAACAGATTCTACTGGTGAGATCAACAGCCAGTCTTTGGCAGTGGGCTATAGTCTATCTAGGAGTAAAATGCTACAATATGGTAAAAATGATCCATTAAAAATATAATTGTGTGTATTTTTAACATTATGTTCCATTTTCACTACTTTGGTAATGTAAACATTGAGTAAACAAAATACCATCACACATTTTACTTTCATTGCTTTTATTCCTGTAAACCAAATGAAGATTTTTGTTAGCAATTCTTGTGTTGATAGATTATGCGTGTCGTCATTATTTTAGTTTTTGAATAATGCACTTAGGTTCTAATTTCCACACACACCAATGAATATTTGATCTGTTGAATTCTGTCTGCTCATGAAATATTGTTGAGATTGTCTTGGGATACCACAGTGTATTACAAATTGAATCATGTCTAAATATTATTCATCTTTTTGTCATTTATTTTGTATGATACATTATGTATATTGCACAGAATCAGGACTGATGACTTGGCAGAGAATTTCTTGGTGTCTCTTTTGGCTTTTATTCGCTCTAGGGTGTTGGAACAGGGTTTGAGGTCCAAGATAAATGTTTAATTTATAATATTTTTATAGTTGCTGGCAACAAAATGTGTTCATGCATAGAATTACAAAAATGGAGGTAAGAGAGGGAAGGACGAGAAAATAGATGAAAACAAAGACTTTTTTTTAACGAGATGTTTTTATCCTCAAAGGGAAGATGGATGCATGATACTTATTTGCTTTATTTGGTAAACTTGGGTTCAGAAGTTTGAAATTAGATTAAAACATCTATTTAACTTTAAATAACTAAGCATGAGTCAAATCTGCATTTAGTAATTTATTAATGCTGTCCTTCTCTTGCTGATTCCCAGCTGGACCAAGGCACCAAAAAGTCAGTGACAACGGTGATAAATTAAATACAATATTGTATCACACCAACATTTATCGCCTGTCCCAAGCTTTCTATATATAATCTACCAGAAAGGGCTCCTCTACTAACGCTAAGTCTCCATTTCTAATAATCTGCTATGCAGAAATACTCAAATTAAAAGTGTAGCCCCAAGTCATAATGTAATTACATCACAAACCTTTTTCTTACAGAGGAAAGAATTACATCTGTTACTATAGCTAGCTAATTGTGATGTGTCCCAATTCAGCGATGCTCTTATGAACTTGCAACTCATTGTGTAAGCATTGCTATTATTAATCAGCATTTATGTGAAATTGTCAAAACACATTTAGAATTTCTGCTTATGACGGTTAGAAGACAGGCGGAGGCTTCTGCAGGAATCAAGCGTGTTTTCAGGGAGCTTACAGATACGGATGTAACGAATGAAATGGAGCAAACCCACCAGAAAGGATTCGGTGCAGCATAGCGACAATTCAAGCATGGCATGACAAATGTGTATGGACAAAATGAAGAAGAAAAACTAGGACTGGGAAAGTGAAAGTCTCGTCTTGCTCAAGTCTAGTCTTTACCTGATAACCTCACAGACCACCTCCTCAGAGTGTTACCATACAGGTTGTGGAAACTTTTGAAACTTACTTATCCATTTTAATTGATCTATATCAATGTAAAGAACTTACGGAAGTATCTGCTTACATGTAAATGGAGCATAAATGGACCTTGACAGACCACAATACATACAAATCTTTTTTTTGGTACAGTTTACAACCTTCTTACTGAGTATCATGAAAATACATCAAGTTGTTTTTGTGTAATCTGCCCACAAACAGGCAGATGCAGGAGCAAAGATGTGGAGGTAAATATGATCATTAAATTCGAGCTAGTTAGAGGCTTGTGTGATTTAGATCTACTCACTGTGACCTTACCTGCTCACCAAAGTTACAAACAGACACAGAGACGGTACTCATTCTATTAAAGCTGTTATTGTAAGATAAAATAGTCATGCTTCTTTAAACTTGGGAAGCATGTACATCAGGAGCCAAAGAATATAATATTATGAATAGTGCATGACATTCTCTCTGAAAAAAAAATTAACACATCAAAAAATTATTACACCTTGTCCACTGAAATATGTATTAAGTTTAACTTGAAAGATCTTTTACGATATAAAGATCTTTATAATATATTGACGTTGATTAATCCATGACCTTTAATTTTTAAAATTAATTATAATTTATCATTTGAGTCTTGAGTCTTGTTTGGTATGTCTTTAACATCATCTGCACACGAACGTGAAGGAAATCGATAAAAAAAAAACAGCACTTGATGTTAAATGTGTACTTTACTCTTCAAACGAATAAACGTACTGAAACACAGCAGATAAAATTCTCCCCACATGGCCACAGAGTAGCTAGGAAAGACTTACTTTGATCTCACCATGCGTTGCTCATCTTGTTGAAGAAAATATAACCAACACGATTTAAAAAAAACGTGTTAACAAGCACCCTGACTGGACAGACATAGTGGTGTGTTAGTTATGGAAGAACACAGTTTAACATTGCAGCGGTTTATTTAAGAGCAGAGCGGCTGTTCACTGATAGGATTGGATGAAGCATTTGACAGAAAGTCCATTAAAAGAGATGGAGCTGCGAGGCAATTACAGAGTGCTGAGGGAGGCAGGATAGGCCTTTTTATATTATAGTTTAGACACGGCATGGAGAATGAGTAGAAACCCATCTTCTGTCAAAACAGCTGCTATTAATACAACAAGTGGCCACAACTGTCACTCAGCACTTAACCGCTACCATGAAGAATCTCTTTTGAAATAGAATGAAATGGCTTAGTACACCTTATGCATAAAGAGCAGGGCAGGTCAAATGTCCATCAGGTCAGAGTTAGAGATAAGGTCGCATTATTGCTCCAGGAGGAGCTGTAAAATTCATGCCGCATCTCTCTCTCTCTCTGTCCCTCTCTCTCTCTTTCTTTTACCTTGACACCCTCCATATTCAAAAACCATATTTCATGTCTGATAAGAGGATGAAGAAAAGAAAAGAAACATTTTCAAAACCTTATTTGTTTTTAGGATGTTGTTCACGCAGCGTGTACACATTATCACACATGCCTTGGGACAACAGGAATGTAATTAATGAAGCTTCTTGCCTCAGTGCTTCATTAAGCTGTTCGATGCTCAAAATGAAAAAGAAAGTTAAATCTTTGGTAAAAGGTAAAATATCCAGACTGAATCCAGGTTTAATAGGGACTCTGTGTGTAGCCTATATCAGTGTCAAAAGCTTTTATCAGCAGGGTTACAACATGATTTATAAAACATGAAAATATTTTTGACATAGAAAAATTATTACTCTGCCTTTTCTTTCATCTTTTCTTCTTCTGCTACCACTCCTAAAATGAAGTATATACATTAAGCTTTTAAATTATTATTAACTAGATAGTACTATTCTTAACTAGTGATTTAAAGTTGAGTGACTAGGTAGCTAGTCATTTATAATATTTTGACATGTCGACCATATTTCATAATCTTTTAGGCTGGGCTGTTGTTTGATCTGTATGGTTAAGACATGTGATAATAGTTTTGTTTTCACAGGTCATTCAGCTGTTTTTGATCAGTGTCCCTTGACAGAGATGGCACGGCTCAACAATTTTGTTCATGTCACATACCAGGAGAACTTTTTTAAGCAGCTGACATCATTATGTGTGACTGAGCTGCATTCCTAACATTGCCATGGCGATAGTAGTTTCCAGCGGCATGAAGTGTCTGTGTCTAGAGAGCACAACAAGCAGCCTAACTACCGTTTTCAGCCTGATCTCACCTCATGGCTGCTCTGCAGGAAGTATTCAGCTGTATTTCTGAATACAATCTACTTATTTTATTTTGTAGCCCATCTTAAAGAACTTTTCCTTAAGGGCAAAGGGCAAAACTGAGTGCTAATTAAATAATGTAGATTAATGTCTTTAAATATTTATGCAAACATTTCAAATCATAAAAAACCTGCCTGTGCAAAATACATTCTGTAAAGAATTAGCTTCTGAAAGATGCAGTGGGTCTCTGGCTACCATGGAGATGACTGCACACATTTTAGTGAAGCATAGATTGAATTTATTGTTTGCTTCCTGTTGAGAAACCTGCGACAAAAAGAGGAAAGAGACATCAGTAAAATTGTTGACAAGCCACCTTGAACTGCCTATAAGGTCAATTCTAACTCTTTTAATCAAAAATGTTTGATACTTTTAGATTTATAACATTAGAATTTTTCTCAAGCTGTGAAAACACATTTTAAAATGTCATCATCATTACAGTCATTGAGCCTCAATGAAGGCAAGCAGTGACAAAAACATTCCTGCTCTTATTCAGGGGACTCAGGAATCTACAACACTTTTGTGGCTTACGCACTAATTGATCAACACTGAATCATAGGAGTACCAGATCATAGTTCTATTTAGCACCCAAGCCTCTTGTGAGGTTGCAAACTGCATGTAACCAAACACCTCTCGTATCATGATGCCCCCAAATCATGAAAGTTCCATTATTGGGGCAGCAGTGGCTCAGTGGTAGAGCGTGCAGTAGAGCGGGTCGTCCAATGTTTCAGGATTGGCCGTTTGATTCCCGTTCCCGCCCAAAAAAACACCTGGAGGTGAGCCGACAGTGGGAGGTGTCAGCTCACCTCTGGAGCACTGCCGAGGCGCCCTTGAGCAAGGCGACATCCCCCTTACAAGTTGCTCATTTGGGTGAACCACGAAGGAGCTGTCCGCAACTTTCACCTACCCTGTGATAGGTACAGGCCCCTTGTGTGTGTTTGTTTGTTCAGGGCCTGTACACACATATATATGCATGATATATATATATAAAAAATTATTTGTTATCAATCAATGAACTAACCAGGGGCAGAAGTAGCTCAGTTCACTGGGTTTTAGGGCGGTTTGTGCACCAAAAGGTTCAGAATTTGAACTGATAGTGGGAAGTTCCCCTCATTATTTGCAGGCCTCTTGTGTGTGTGTGTGTGTGTGTGTGTGTGTGTGTGTGTGTGTGTGTGTGTGTGTGTGTGTGTGTGTGTGTGTGTGTGTATACGGCCTGTACCGTATATAAACACACACACACACACACACACACACACACACACATACACACACACATGCGTGAATTATTAGAGTGGAAAAAAGTAATATCCCTAGAGGAATCATTAAAGGATTGATTATTTATTTATTTGTTTGTTTGTTTGTAAATCACTTACTAACATCAACAGACATTTTGAATTGTTTTTATAGGACAAGTAACCCAACAAAGCCCTTACCTTAAAGTGTTGTGAGCCTATGTGGTTGCAAAGCACTCACATACAAGTAGATGTGGATATGAAAGTAGTCTCAGTATTAACATCTGTCATGATGCTACAGGTCCAGGCTGGGTTTGGATAAAGAGCAAGGAATGATTCACCTGGAGATCAGTGTCTCTGATGGACGTGAGTAATATAAAATTGTGTTACTAAACAACACAGAGGTAGACTAATCCACATCAGATTTCCTATACTTTTGATGTGATTCCTCAAACTTAATGAAGAATAAAAAAAACTGTGCTGAGATTAAAGTTTTTTCTTTTTTTTTTTTTTTTTTTTAATTCTCTCCACTTAAATTTTCGTCCCCATCTGAATTGGCTGGATGGAGACTTCATACGATTAAACTAATTAATTTTTCAGGGGCCAGGCTGTGACTTGGCTCTTATCTTGGCCACGGTGCTGAGAGGGCGGCACTTCCATAATGCCTTGTGTGTTAATGCCCTGTCCCGGGGGAGCTTGCTTCATTTGGCTGATGTTCTGGGACAGCTCTCTACTTTATCTGAGAGTGAAGACAGGCCTCCAAAATTTTGCCTCTATGGCTCAGTTAATGGCATCAGCATAAGTAATCCTAAACCTTGATTGCAGCGTACAGAAAATTATTTATTTACCTCTATAATTTTTGTTTACCACAGGATCACAGTACATAACATGTAAACTTCAAAACTGCTCTGACGGAAACAAGGGCAAGCCTTTCCCAGGCTCCATCATCCCTAATTCCCTGGTGGTTCAGGATGAATATGTCTTCATCCAGGTGGGTTTTTATTACAAGGTCTGACTTCATTAAAAGACAATTAAAAGCTGTAAAACTGCTGCACTGCATCACATTTTAATGTACAGTCATGTTTTTCATTAACTAAAAGGGGCCATTATCCTGAGAACGGGTGGCATGAAATTGAAATCACTGTGTTGTGTATGAGACAACAACAGAACTCTGGCATAATGCATAAGAAATTAGAATTCAACCAAAACTTTTGATGATTTTTAATTTTATGCTGCTGACAATCAGTGCACACAGTGAAGCTAGTATTTATGTGAAATGTTTTGATCTAAAAATCCCTCTTTATTGTTTTTTCAGGTGCCAATAGGTGGAAAATCAGTCCATTATGTGTCCTATAAAAGAAATGCTTTCTACCCAATGAAGCTTCCCAAGTACACTCTGCCAAAGGTAAGACCGGTGGAAAGCATGCTGTGTTTGGTGAGTAGCCGTGGAACATTAATTTTACTGTGAAACACACTTTTGAAAGATTTTACTCCATTAAAAGCTTTACATGTCATCATAATTAATCGGTTGCAAATTGATTCATTTATGAAGGATTATATATTTATAAATACAACCCCATGCATAGTTTTTAATCACTTTTTAATCATCACACCCTCAAGTGAGATTTACTTAAAAAATGAATCTGGAGTCGTGCTGTCAGCAGTCCCCAGGACTGCATAGGAACTTCCATTCACATTTCGTTTACTGAAAGTATAGCAGTCTTAGCCCAAACAACAAGAGAGAATTAATGCTCACTTGGTGTTTTGATCAAACCGTCCATTCATCCATTCATGTATGCTGTCAGGTACCTTGAGAAGGACGCACATTCCCCTCCCTTGCTTCGCTCTCGATAAAGGATTCAGTAAAATTAAATGGAGCCTTCCTTCATTTTTAGTGCATGCCACGAAACCCCTGAGGTCTATTTGCTGCTGAATCATGTCCAGAAGTGCTGAATCGATAGCTTGCTGTTCGCGGTCCGCAACCGCTATGAGGTCACTATCGTGGAGTTTTACTCTTGCTGCATATGTTGAAAGAACTCATTCAAATCAATTCTTGATGTGCTCACAAATTCTGAATGTCTGCAGGACTTGCAGATAATCAGCACAGATGATAACCAGGTGGTGGCAGCGATTCAGGACTGGCATCAGAACGACTCCTATAACCTTTACATGTCCGAGTCCAGGGGGCTGTTTTTCACCATGATGCTGGAGAGCGTTGTGAGCAGTGGGGGGCCAGAGGGCAACATCATGATAGACCTCTATGAGGTGGGCAGAGCTGTTGAGATGAGGCTGTTATCTTTTTCACATGTTGCCATGGTATTCAGGCATGCTGGAACGACTCTCTGCTCTTGTTACTGCTGCATGTTTCAGGATAATATTTCTTGTTCATTATTAACTATTGCAATAGTTGGTGCAGTTTCAAAATCATGATTTTTTTTTGCAATGTTATAACTATTTTGTGCAATTTTAGATTCATATTTGCATGTAATATATGTGCCAAAGCCGATCTGAATTCAGTGTACATTTTGTTAGTGCTGAAATTAGTTTGAGGATTAAAAGACAAAAAAATCAGTCAGCAAACACATCATTTATGTGATTTCTTTTCTTCCATTATGTTATTATTTATCAAACACCTGCAATCTCCAGGTTCTCAAATTTGTTGTCCAATTTTTTAGTGTTTATAATTGCAAGTTGATTACTTTACTATTTTAAAGTGGAAAACAAAATAAAGTTACAGACAAACATTCACTAAATCACCAATTGATTTATTAAACATAAAAAATAGTTTTGGCTTTAAGTGGAAAAAAATGCTAATACTGGTAATTTATTTTTGAGCCCATGGTGATAGAACATTAGCAGGACCACCATTTGTAAACATCATTGATTAATAACTTAACATATTTGACCATCTAATACTAATCAATTAATTGGCTAATTCTTACAAGATATGAAATGTGAAGAAGTCACAGTGTATTCTGACGATCTTAATTCAACCTGTGATTTGTGAGTAGGAGGAATCAATATGTTAAATCCACCTGCTGCAGCATCAATATGTGAGGATCAATACGTTATCAAAATTGATTGATATTGAAATTAAAATTCTAGCTACTAAACTTTATTCACCGATTTACACAATGGCAGATGCACTTGTGATTCTCAGAGTCAATGCTACTTTTTGTTTTCACAACGAGAAACATTGAAATATTATGAACACAAAAGATCCCATTTACCAGTGAGAGCGTCGTACAAATGGAAAATCCTTGTTGCTCAGCATTCATGAACAATTAAACAGACTGTTGTGTGAAGCATGAACAGTCAGTCTAAAACTTGTTAATCTTGATTTTCCTCCATGTCTTGCATGTTGTTCACCACAATGGAACAGATGTTGCTGCATTGTCTTTTCTTGTGCAGCATCTTAGTGTTTCTTATATTCATCACTACATATTGTATGGAATTACATATACAAACATTGTGTAGCCTCAGTCTTTAGAAAACAGCATCTATACAGTCATTTGAGCACAATTGGAGCTTTAATGCAGGTCCTGAACATCACGTCTGTGTTATCTGTCATGACAGATGTGCTGTGAGGTTGCAGTGACTGCACATGTAGGCATCACTCTAGATTATACTCTCCTGCACCCAGCAGTAAATGCATCACACTTTTACACACACCTAAGAGCAGTACTGGTTACCTTCTCTGCTCACTGACCTGCACACACACTTTATGCTCGGAATTACAAAGGCTAGACCAGTACATGATAGGAAATGGTCATTCCATTGACAAAATATGTAGTTATACCTAAATACAAGCAAAACTTAAGTGGTAGAGACACATGACAATCTGCATCTCCGTGCATATAAACACAAAGAGAAGAAATATCTCAAGGCTGCAACATATGTTGTTTTGATTCCGCAGTTCTACAGATGGTCCAAAATAGTGCTCCCTGTCAGAGAAGCTATCACTTTTAAATATCTCTCCCTCTCCGAACTAGGGCTTCAGCTGTACTTAAGTCTGAATAATTTACGGGTGTTCTTTTTTCTCTCTTTTTTGTTATTTTTCCCCCACTGCTCATGTTCACAGGTTGCAGGGATTAAAGGGGTGTTCCTGTCAAATAAAGTTGTTGAGAACCAAGTGAAAACTTACATCACATACAACAAGGGGAGAGACTGGCGTCTTCTTCAGGCTCCAACAACAGATCTCCAGGGAAATAAGTTCTATTGTGAACAGGTAAGTGGGCCACTGAAAGAAAGAGATATGGTTATGTGGATTTTCATTCCATATTCCACCAAACTCAAATGCTGGATCATGCAATGGCCAAAAAATGCCAACAAATGTGAATCGCATTAATAATCCTGCACAACGAATGTTTATAGCTTCAAATAATATCCAATGATGAATTATGCTCATGAGTTCACAAAAGGTTAAATGAACATAACCCATCATTCAACTCGCTATTACTGTACTGTGCAGATGATCATAAAATGTTACCACTGCATCTACCACTGCATCTACCACATCTTTTAAATCAGTTTTTCAATATCTCAAAATAATCATAGCAATTGTAATAATACCCCTCATAATTACCGCTTATACTATATATATTTTGTTCTTTCCAGTTTTGTAGTAAGCATGAATGTAAATAAGTGGTTTAAGAATGGCTAGCATAAATTACACTTTATGATGTTTGTATGTGACTACATGTATATGATATTTTGAAAGGCAGTTGTTTTGAAACCTTTTATTTTCTGAACAAGGTCAAAAATTACATTTGACTTTGGCAAACTCATTTCCTCTTTTATTCACAGCCTTACTGTTCATTACATCTACACCTTCACGTATCAGAAAATCCTTACACCTCAGGAAATGTTGTCAGCAAAGACTCGGCTCCAGGAATTATAATAGCATCAGGTGAGGAGATTATTTGATATGCACTTTGATTCGCACATCCATACCGTTGTTTCCTCTTGATCTTATCCTCCAATGCTCCCAATCAAATCTGTTTCGTTACATCTGTTCACAGTGCTGTCTTTTTCAGCTGACAGCAGTTTACAAAATGAAATGAAATAAGTTTTTTCTGCACATCTGTTCTATGTTGCTCCAGTGGAAAGAATAACAAAAAGACCTTTTGTCTTGCCTGAAGAAATACCCAAATTTTAAAACAAGCAACTATACTCTTGTCTGTGTAACAGATCAAGTGGCATGCTTGAAATACTGAAGTGCTCAAATACTGCTCCTCTACCTTTAGGTGTGGTTGGACCTGAGCTGACCAATACTAATGTCAGTATTTACATCACATCTGATGCTGGAAACACTTGGAGGGAGGTACGTTATGGCACCTCGGTGAACATTTTTTGATTGTGGTTCCAATGCCTGCATTTCTGGAGTCCAGACATTGGTGGTGACGGATTACTCTGAAACTGTTAAGGTTATTTTGGTGAATCTGAAAACTCTGGTCACTGATGAACAGGTGAAGAGCAGTTATAACAACAGCTGGAATGAATAAGCTGTATAGTTGATGAATACACCTGATATCTCAGCTTTCAGCCCCAGATGATGGCAGGAAATGAACCCTGAGTACGTGTGAGAGGTACAAATGACAAGGTTGTTATGAGAGATAGATGATGGCCTAAATGTGCAAGGGGATAGTGTTGGATTATGTTTCTCTACATACTTTCTTCCTACCAGTACATTTCCTGATTAAGTGATAGATGCTGTTTCCCCCTGAACATTCTTTTCTGTATAACAAGATTTTAAACATCTGTAGACAGGAAATATCTGAATAAAAACAAGGAGAACAAAAGCAGGAATATGATGCATATTTTAATACCAACTTATTGTTATTTAGAGTAACAAAGAACTAAAGAGTTTTTGACAACCTGCTTTGTGTGAGACATCCTCAACTCCAGGCTGTGAAACAAACAAACCCAAAGAATTTTGAAATCCGACTGCAGAAATCAACACTGACATTAAAACCTGCTGCAGTTGAGACTTCTTTTTTTATGAACAGTTGAGGTTTCTACTTGTTTGGAATGTAAATGTGTGGTTACATATTCCTTATGTTGTCACCATAGTTTTCTTCAGTTCTCTCAATAACCTGAAGATTTTGTCTGCAGGTTTTTCAGGAAGAGTACAGTGTGTTTTTCCTGAATCAAGGGGGATCTCTTGTGGCCATCCGACACACACCTCTGCCAATTAGACATATTTTGTAAGTCCCTCCAAGGAAGTGCCATGTCTATTTGGAGACTATAATCTATCTTCACACCAAGGAGGAAGACTGCTTTTCTGCTGAGGCTTTGAATTCAGCTCTATTTGCGGCTGGTCTGTCTGTGATCCAACCATTGTTCTTTTCCTCAGGCTGAGTTTTGATGAGGGCAGAAACTGGGACAAATATAGCTTCACCTCGTCTCCACTCTATGTTGATGGTGTGTTGGGGGAGCCTGGAGAGGACACCCTCATAATGACGTAAGATATGAAGGAACAGCAAATAGCGTACATGTCTCTAGTCTGATACTAGCTGCTCTGGCTAATTATTATATATCACCCTGACGAAGTGTGCATGAATATTCGTGAGACTATTTAATGACGGTTTCCAATGGTTTCATAAGCCCCCACAGAGGTACATGGACAAATGTCAATGCTTTAAATCTTCCCATCGGACCATATGTTTCTGACTTGTTTTTTTCTGACTTACGCAGAATATTTGGTCATTTTAGTCATCGATCTGAGTGGCAACTTGTCAAAATTGACTTCCGGTTCATTTTCCAACGACGATGCACACCTGAAGACTATCTGACATGGCAACTAGACAATGAGGTAGTGTCTTGCCTCTGCTTGTCTGTCTGTAACGTGATTCAGTTGCAGATGAAACAGTAGTGTACTTCTTCACAGTCAAACAACAAAAGCAAGATGGTATACAAATAAAAAGAAGAACCTCTGAAATGTTTATGATGCATTATTTATCAAAGGGCGAAGTGTGCATCATGGGAATGAAGAGAATCTTCCAAAAACTGAAAGCAAACGTTCGATGTGTCAAGGCCAGAGATCAGTATGTTTCCCAGATGTCAGACTCCTGCCTGTGCACAGACGCAGATTTTGAGTGGTGAGTTCCTGCTCTGCAGCTACTTTTTTCACTTCATTAAATCCAATCCACAGCACTTTATCAATCTCCAGAGGCAGAGTCTGTGAAGCAAATCTAAAGCACAACAAGAGCAGTGTTGGAAGACTTATATATTATAATTTGCAGCTAAGAATCATTATTACATTTTAGAGCTGCACAGTATATTTACATGCACGTCTGTCTAATTTTGTTATACTGCATATAATGATATGGAAAATGTGCGTGCAAACATGTGCACAAAAAGTCAAAAAACAACTGAACTGAAAAAATTAAACAAAGATGGAACAAACAGCCAATTATATGACATCTTTCACTTACATCAACTTCTCTTCATTAGTTTCAAATTCACAGCAATTATAAAATACTCATATAGATTTCAGGAGGAAAAAGCTGCTTTGCCTCACAAAATGTTTCTCTCAAGCCTCTGTTTAGAGTAGCCTTTTGACTTTGTATCACCAATTCACCATCATTAATTATGGTAACGTCCCAGTGTTATCTTTTCTCTTTGCTTGTCCAAACTGAAACAGCGACTATGGGTTTGAGAGGCAGATAGATGGGAGCTGCAGTCCGGCTTTCTGGTTTGTTCCTTCAGCCACATCTAGAGACTGCATCACAGGGGACACTTTCTTCAACACGACTGGGTATATCTCCTTCATTTTTACTGACAGGAGTAGTGGGTGCACAAAGGCCCTCGGTTACAATTGAACTCTGCTTTCATGAAGATCACCTGCTATTCTGCAGGGATGTAAACTACACTGCATGTACTCAGTTTTTCCATACCTGTTTGGTGCCGCTTCTCTGTCTTCTGTGTACATATATATATATATATATATATATATATATATATATATATATATATATATATATATATATATATATATATATATATATATATATATATATATATATATATACACAGTATACACATATATACATATACAGTATATATATATAAATAGTATATATACTGTAAATATAGTGTGTGTGTATACTGTAAATATATATATGTATATTATATATGTATATTTTATAATATATATATTTTACAATTATATATTTTATAATTATACATATATATTAGTGCTGTCAGGCGACTAAAAAAATAATCTAATTAATTACAGGATTTGTCATTAATTAATCTAAGTAATTACATTTTAATCTCATACCTGCTCTCAAATAAAGAATTTGAATTCTAGGACATTACAAAATTGCATGACTAATCAATAGAATGCACAAAGAAGAGAAGATTTGAAATCCACATTTTTATTGGTTAAGTATGATTTATAAATGAAATTCAAAAGAAAAAAGGCCAAGCGTATCAGCAAACCAATTAGGCCAGGTGCATTTCTCAAAAATGCAATACGAATACAGTTAAATAAAATTCCGAAATAAAATAAGGCTGAGTCTCAAATAGGCACATAAGCAGACTCTCAATCAAACTGAATACTAAAGCTGACTCAATACAGCAATTCAAAATGAATAGTATAACATGCCTCTAAATAAGGCAACATCAATAGCAAGATGCCAACAGGCTTTTCCTTTAAAAGGGTAAGCTAACCTTCAACTCTGTGTCCTTGACATGTTTTGCATTTAAATGATACGTTAGGCTGGAGCTGCTTTGGTGATATGAAAATGCACCTGGCCTAATTGGTTTGTTGATGTGCTTGGCCTTTTTTCTTTTGAATTTCATTTATAAAGTACACTTAACCAATAAAAATGTGGATTTCAAATCTCTTCTTTGTGCATTCTATTGATTAGTCATGCACTACAATTTTGTAATGTCCTAGAATGCAAATTCTTTATTTGGGGGCCTTTAGCAGATATGAGATTAAAATGTAATTACTTAGATTAATTAATTACAAATCCTGTAAATAATTGATTAATTTTTTTAATCGCCTGACAGCACTAATATATATATATATATATATACACACACACACACACACACACACACACACACACACACACACACACACACACACACACACACACACACACACACACACACACACACACACACACACTTTATAAATGCTGTTAAAAGTTGCTGTGCTCAAATGTGTTTTTTTTTTTGGGGGGGTGTCCTTAACAATTTCCAGATATCGCAGGGCTTTGTCTAACAACTGCACTGAGGGAACCCTGTTAAAGTACAGCCCCAGGCGGCAAAAGTGTCCCAGTCAGGCCCCCAAGGGTCTCCAGCTTTTTACCAGTGAGGGAACACTGGTAGCAACATTGGAGAAGAATGTCACATTCTTGGTGATCCTGGAAGAGGTGCTGATTTTATTTCACCAAAGCAGCTGTGATTAAATAGTTGGCCTATTTGTTGTGTGATTTTGTTATAATGTCCTCTGAAGCTTCAGTGGAAGTGACAGTTAAATAACTGACTTTTATTTATTTTTTAAGGGTCTCAGCTCAGCAACAAGCATAACGGTGGACTTTGGCGATGGGACTGCCATATCTTATGTGAATATGAGCTCCATCGATGACGGGATCAAGCATGTCTACAGTAAAGTTGGCATCTACCAAGTCTCTGCAACAGCAGCCAATACTCTGGGCTATGACAGAGTGATCTTGTACCTCCATATCTCCTGTGAGTCAAAGTCATGCAAAGGTTGCAGCTAAGAATGAAACAAGTTTTTACTATTGTTACATGAGGAAAAGCAAGTCTGTGCTTGCATTATTTTATCAGTAAGACATCTTTACTTCAAGGGTGGCTTTAGTGTAAAAGTGTTGACTTGTGACATTGCTTTCTATCAATTTGATTTTTGTTTAAGTGAAAGTGACCGAAAAATGAGCTCTTTTCTTTTAACTGTGTCATGGCTGATCATAGATGATGAGATTCAGCAGACTAGAAATTGATCAAAACACTTTCTACCCTTTGATCAAATATGCTTCCGACTCTGCCGTACTTTCAAACCAGCTCACCAAATTGAATCTCCATCCTGCATCCCCATCCAAATGTTTGAATGTTACTCACCTGTGAAAGGGGAACAGACAGTTGTTTGTTATCTCCTCGTTGTCAGAAGGGCAGCAGTGGTCAGTGTGAATCCATCTCCTCGTAATGAGTCCAAACAGTGACATTTAGCATCAGAGCATCCACAGATTCTTGACAGTGCAATTAACTTCTCCACCATCTTTCTATGTGCTCATTGTGTATAGTAAAATATGTGTTTTCTGTTGGAAAATTGAGGATCATGAATTCTGCATTTAGACGTCATTTTCGTTTTTCATGTTTTCTCTCTAAAGGTCAACTGGAACGTGTCCAGCTTTTGACTCCTTCTGTGGCCATCAAAGGCAAAGCAGTAAACCTCACCACAGCGTTACACCCCACCAATGTGGGGACAGTCACCTATTACTGGTGGTTTGATAACAAAACAGAGGCAAGGCTCACTCGCTCATTCTTCATGGTGTAGGTCATTAACTGAATGATGGATGATAGATTCACAGCATCTCTCTTTTTCTTTTAGCCTGTTGTGACCCTGGAGGGAGTGATATCCTTTACCTTCTCAATGGAAGGAAGGCACAAGGTTACGGTTCAGGCTTCAGTTGGCAACACTGTCCTTCAGGACCAAATGACTATGGCAGTTTACGGTGAATCATTGTATACTGTACACACACACACGCACGCACACGCACGCACACACACACACACACACACACACACACACACACACACACACACACACACACACACACACACACTTTGAAATACAGCTTGAAGTACAACTTTAAACTTGTTTAAACTTGTGGGAAAGGTTGTGGCTTCATTATCGTAATATTTTATTTGGCTTTGTGATTCAAAAGTGTGCTCTTGATGAGTCATGAGATGTGATTGAGAGGTATGAAGTATAAAGACCTTGTAATTTGAAATATTTTTTCAGTTTTACTCTTTAAAGAGCAAAGAGGATATATTTTTCCATTTAGTATTTTGACTGAAGCTTCAAAAGAAGCATTCATCCTTACAGTTTTAATATGTTTGTTTATTGATTTTTACTATTATTTTAATAAGAAATTTATTTTTGTCTTTATAACAGATAAAGTTAAGTTTCAATAATATTGGTAAATTCTTGCATTTGCAGATTTTTTTTAATGGCAACATTATTTCCAAAATTTATTTTACTGGTTGATATGTTTGTTCACATTTGCAAAAATGACCTGACATCTTCAAAAATGTTTGGACAGAACAAAACTGTCATCCTGAAATAGCTGAGATTAGGAGAAGTTCACAACACAGTGAAAAGCAAATTCAGACATTAGCATTGAAAGTAAAAAATTGAAATGTACATAGAGATCTAAAGATTCCATATAAGGAAGAAGAAAGATTATGTGCCTGTGTGGATTTCAGATTTTTTCAGGTCACATGTTTTGGGTTTTTCTTCTAATTTGGATGATCTGAACCCTGGACTGTCTGAGTGGAGAGAAGACATTGGCAGAGTGGTGAAGAGTTCCATGGTTCAGGTCAGTTCTACAGCAATAAGTTGGTATTATGAAGACTGGAGAGTAAACAAGAAAAAAAACCCCACCAAGACCTCTCTCAGTGTAATAACAGCCTGCAGAGAAAACTCTTTGGCTCCCTGTCTGGTGAGCCAGCGCTGTTTCCAGTGGTTGTATTTGTAATGCGTTCATCTGGTTTGATATCAGGTAATTCACTGTCTTTGACTTCTCTCACTTCTTGTGTAATTAGCTGTTAGCTTCCACACGCTGGTTACTGCATGTCACCTAAAATCCTTAATACCACTGGTATTAAAGATTTTGTACTGTACTGGTACTAAATATTGGTACAAAAACCAGTACAGGCTATCTACTGAACTTGTCAAAACAGTTAAGGGCAGTAAATGCACCACTATGACAGTTACCAATATGAAGACCTGATACCAATGCACCAATTGAATGTCAGAACCTCGAGCAAAGAGCTTAAGATTGGTTAATTACATCTGTTTTAACCTCTCACAGGCTCTGTAGAGATGTAAAAAAAAGAGTTAACAAAAGAACAGTAGACTGTGAAGAAGAACTGGATATATATATATATATATAAATATATATCCTGGAGTAGCCCTCAGTATGAAACATTCACTTTGACCTTCTGTCTTGTCAGATGCGGGCATGGTTTGCACCAGGAAACTGACAGGAGACCTCTGGTTATGGCATAAATGCACTAAAAGCCTTGGCCTTTACTAACGACTGTCAAAGTGAACTTGCATGTTTCAGCTGATCCGTGCATTGTGTGTTGACAGTGACTGGTACTTAAGCAAATGATATACGTCCCATGAAGCCAACAATTTTTACTCATTAATACAGCTGAGCCCTGATCACATTTTAGGACCGAAACTCAGAATATCACCCCAAACAGTGTTGGTAAAAAAATGTTTTTAATGAGGATTTGTTGCTGTTATTAAAGGTCACAGGGATCAGGGAGGATCAGCTCCTGGTCACAGTGTTTCCCGGTTTACCAACAACAGCCGAGGTTTTCATTGTGCCTGATAAGAGGTCAAGACACAGGCTCACCAATGAAAAGTGGGGGCACCTGGATCAGGTATCATCTCGTCAAAACAGTTTAATGGCCTCTGGCATGCACTGAGTACAACATGGTAGAGATGAGAATGTGTCTGGAGGTGACATCCCTGGGGAATATTTCCTTTCATTTAAAGTATCATTCCACAATGTTGAGTCAGATTCAGTGCTATTGTCGGATCATACATACGCTGTGATATTTTCTATGTTATGAAGGTGTCATGTTGGGACATTTTGCTCACCCTTAAGAATTCATCTTGTTTTGCAGCTTTGTTTTTGTTCATATTTTCAAGCACAATGCGTGGGATGTCAGAAGCAGCACAGAAGTACACAAGGATCGTCTGCTATTGACTACATACACACGCCACATGATTTATCTCAGTATTCATATATTTGCTCACACTGCAGTTTGAAGTTAATGGTCATTTTATTTTCTAGCACTTTATGTTACAAACATTTGCTTACTCATTGTTGGATACTTCGCCAGCAGCTATTTGTGTATTATATTTGCTGCTTAAGGCAAACAAACCCCATTCCATGAGTTTATTCAGGATAACAAATGTATGAAAACAGCCATTCTATCTCTTTTTTTTTTCCCATTTCATTTTTAATCGTTATCAGGTTGTTGCCAGATCTCATTGCAATCATCATAAAATCCCTCCAGTTTTTCTTCGACAAAGACATTTGAATCGTTTTTGCCATTTTGTTTTCTATTCTTCAACCTTGATTGGATGTTGTTTTTCAATCATGTCTGTATTGATAACTAATTAAATATATTATTACAATTGACTTCACTAACTTTAGCTTGTTTAAGCACTGATGTAATTTGTTACCTGAAGATGCCAGACAAACATGCATCATGGTTACGTATACTTGCAAAGAAAATGTTAAATCCTAACTGCTCTGTTTTGTGCAGTATATTTGCACACATACAGATGCCTCCAATCTTATCTCAGAGGTGGGAAGACGGCTAAAAGCCAGTGTCATTTTCTACATGTATTTTTTTTTATTTATTAACAGATGCAAGACATCTTTTTTATTTAGTTGGAATGCAGAGAGTCAAAAATGCTTATTTATCCTGTATTATTTTCTATTTCTTTTATGAAGCCTTTCACATTTGAATTCATTTCCCTGCCTTCTCTGCAGCCACTCGTTGCCATTCATTTCACATAAAAAAATCAACTTTTAGGAAAATTGTTTCAGTGAGGCAATACATCACAATAAGCACCGTGTCAACATTTGTTTTTGTCAAAGTTGCAATATCATTGCATGGTAACGCAAGTTTAAGTGTAGCTTTATTTGGGAAGTCTACAGTCCATTGTCACTCTGCAATAAGGTTAACCTGGTGATGGATTAAGTCAGTCAGTTTAAAGCCTCAGCAAATGCGTTTTCATACCCCAGTGAGATAAATAGACACTGCTGGCTGTGAGATATGTGGGAGGGAGGGAGGGAGACTATGCTGTTCCTAAAGGTCAGCAGTAATGGAAAGTGTAATATTTTGGTAGTAATTGGGGTAACAGATACAACTCGGGATCATTAAGTGGAAGCACACAGAGAACCAGAGGAACATGTTCCTGTGCCACTGTTATTAGCATACAGGCAGGTTACATCTTATAGTTCCTTAAAACACATTTACTTCCTACACTTGGAAAAAAAACACATTTCCCATGGAGTCATTACATAAAAATACCTGCTTTTTGCTTTTATGTTGTTTATGGTTTTATAATGTTTCATCAATAGTTTTTTTGCACCAAAAACAAACTAAGAAGCGCAGTTACACTCATTCTATGACAGATGATAAAGCTCAAAACAAAATTAGAATTTGTGCCTTTATTGCTATTTCGTGCAAATTTTGTCCACCGTACATTCCCTTTGTATTTCAATGTTCGCTAAGAAGTAATGCTGACCATGAACACTAGAGGGCAATGTCTACCCACCTAAAAGCATAGACTGAGCGTCCATCAAACGCTGGACTGACGCACAAGAATCACTGCCTTTTGCTCTGCGTGTTCTGCACTCAGTGCCTGTTTGTGGACTTGCATGAACCGTAAACTATTAACAGCATTACGTTAATCGTTTCAAGCCACCATGCGTAATGGTTATTATCTGCTAAGCAAATAATCCTGCATTTTCAGAGATGATCAATTATTTATCACCATGCTATAGAACGCAATTAAATGTAAAGACTATAATATAATCAAGAGCAAAACAAACTCATTTATTTTGCATAACGGAGAGGACCTTGATGTATCACAAGTAAACATAATTTTGCTGGCTCACATTCAGTCTTGAACTATGTTAATAGGTATTTAATTACATTGATGCATCATATAATTGGCACCATCAAGAAAGGAGACAAACTGGGGCAGGCGGCCTAGATTTGGAATTAAAGAGATGTATTTATCTAAAGCCTGTCTGATTACCTGGCAGACCCACAGACAATAGAGTAATAAATCTTCAGTTCACTGTTCTCATCTCCAGTGAATGACTTGCAGTGGATGCATCAACTGAATGTGTGCCCACACACACACACACACACACACACACACACACACACACACACACACACACACACACACACACACACACACACACACACACACACACACACACAGACACACACACACACACACACAGACACACACACACACACACACACACACACACACACACACACACGTGCATGCATTGTGAGTGTATCTATGTAGCAGCTTATTAAAATGTGTAATAGATTTGCTGACCCTGATATGCCACTAGAACAAAAAGTAATTATTCATACTGTGTAGAGCAGTCTAATTTTAACCAGTGGAAAGATTTTAGAAAGAGCAAGATGGAATTAGTGAGGCATGGCTAAGAACTCAAATGGGCTCTGGTAAGGCATTTTGGTGTCTTGTTAAATGACTGCTTCATCTAGGTGTGAAAAACGGGGAAACTTGAGGCACTTCAGGGAGAAAAATTAAAACCGCAATTTCCCGACACTAAAACAACTTTGATTTCCAATGGCTTTGCCTCACCGGGCTTGTAAACCATTGAAACCTTGTGAAAATGTTCCTGTTTTGATGGAAATGGCAAAAGATTAATTTTCTTTTAAATGTCACTGCCACTGCTACCATAAGTAGCTTGCCCTTTTACCTATGAAGGTTTCCATAGCTTCTAAAAGTTTGGGGGAAAAAGGTTCTAGTGAAGAAGGTTTGATTTTATCATGTCATATCAACATTTGCTCCTCTTTAGAAAGCAGCAAAAATCCAGATTCATAATTCAGGCTGTCGGATGAAATGACTGCAATTGAAATATTGATGACTGTGGAATATTGGTGTGCAGCTGGCGCTAACAGAGTCTTCTCTGCTCTGTCACTCCTCCTTATAGCTTTCTCAGGTTCTGCTAAGTGCTTTGAACCAAGACCTCATCCAGTTCACGCTTAGAGCCGGGGTGCAGGTGAACGTGTATGCCACACGCCTGTCTCCAGGTGAGTCTTCTGCCTCTGCCACACACCTACCCATACCAAAACCATCTCTGGGGAACGGGGAGCATCTCAGGAGATTGTTGTTGTTATTTTAGTTTTACATTTTTTTAAGCTGTAAAATATAAATTGAAATCTGTGCAACAATCCTGTCCAGACTTTAGTGTTATTTCTTTGAAAAAAAAAAAATGGTATATGTACCAAGAACTCCCTCTAGAGCAGCATATGTAGTGAATAGAATATCATGCATGAAGACAAGATGATGAGTTGATTGGACATGAGCTCTTAAGTGATTACTCCTCACTATTGTCATGAAAAAAACAAGCTGACAATGATTCTGCATTGTCTATAACAAGATTGTTATAAAGCGTTTATTTATATTGAAAAAAAGAAATGCTTTTGTCCTCATTTGCCTTGAGCACCCACTCAGTTTATCTAATTTTCTTTTCCCTCAAAGCTCCACTTGTGGACAGTAGTGACAGCGGCCACAGCGGCACTGCGGTGATCATGCTCGTGTCAGTCGTTCTCCTGGGCTTGGCCGTCTTTGTTATATATAAATTTAAAAGGTACTGTATACTGGATAACCTGTTTGGAACCACACAGGGCAGATCTAGTTTGAAAGTGACAAGATTAATGCCCTGATTATCACACTCACATCAATGGAAATATCTACAAAAGATAGATGTTTTGTTTGTTTGTGTTTGTGTGTATTGCATAACGGCTATTTAGAGTTGGGACCATTATCTACAAGCAGCCTCGATGCTGAACTCCTAAAACACCCTGCAAGTATTCAGACTCCATATATCTCAGAGCTATGGGCATTTACGTCACAATAATAGCTCGAGGAATAAGACAATTCCCCTCTGTCTCAATCTGCAGAATATTACAGGGAATGACAGTCTAATCAATTCTCCCAGAGAGCTGAATGGGTGTCAGAGTCCTCCAGTTATCAATATTCATCTATCTGACAATGTGAGGGTTGACCTTTTGGAAATGCTAAACACAACCATTCAAGGTGAGGCGTACTCTGCAGAATGGCAGGAAAGGTTGAGGAGATAAGTCCTGAGACAACATATATTATACAGTGAGGGACATACAGTAAACAGCATCCTCTGCTGCAGGTAATCCCCTGCCAATCACTGAGGTTATAGTTAAATTCCTCTGGAATAAATAAAATTTTACTCACACAAATGTACAGCATTACTTAATTTTAAGAATTGTAATTACAGCAGTAGAAAATCAAGTTTCTCTAAAGCTGCCTCAAATGTCATGGCACCAGCTGCGGCACAGAATCACAGGGGGAAAGATCTGAAATTAGAAATGCTGTTAGTTTTAAGCAGAATTGGGGGTGCATCTGAGGGGATGAAAAATTGATTGAAAAGTGAGGTGAACAATATGAAAGTGAGAGAGCAAAGCCCAGTGGAACGCAAAATGCCCTAGTTTCCAGCTTTCAAGCAATCCTCTCTCATCCTTAACAGTTAAAAATAGTGTGTGACACATTATGCACAGTGGAGGCATTAGTAAAACAGACCTGATGGCAGGTTTCCATTAACTTCCCTTACTTACTTACTTTTCTTTTGCCTCTGGGTGACATACAGGAAGATCCCGGTCATCGACACATACACAGCGGAGCAGCCTGACAAAGAACAAGAGGTCATCCCGACAGTGACCTCCATAGCCGTCCCAAAACCTGAGGCGGACAAGCTGACCTCGCAAGATCATGTGGATATACAGCTGAACTCCAAAAGCAGAGGTATTAATATGCCGGTTTCTTCCTTTAAGCAGCAGCAGTTCCTCGAGACTATGCGAGGTGTATTCAGATTGTTAGTTTCAGGTTCTCATCCTCAACAGTGAAGGTCTAGAGAGCCAGTCGTCCCGCAGCGTTGTATTCTCTCACATTTAGATAATTGTCAAAGCAATTGCCTTAAATGTGTGTAATAGTTCTGAAAATGATTGGTAAACTGCCCAAATGAGAGAAACCCACTCTCCTCCATTATTATTAAACATTACTTTTTCCTGCAGGGACTGGAGCCAATCCCAGCTGATATTTTCCTAATTATATTTAGTGGTATCCAGTGGTTTTATTTTTCCGGGTCTTAAGATATCCATCGCTGAGATTTCTGCAATTGAATTTTATTGCCAACAGCTATAAAAAGCAACATGTAGGAAATTCAACACCATCATCTCTCTTCTGGAACAGTTTCCCTATTACTTTGGATAATCTGCTACACACACTGTCAACTGTTTTTTTTTTTTTTCCTCAAGGAGGACGTCATTTGAATAAAACCTGTTCACAGGGAACGGTGAAGGGTAGAGGCGTAAAGACACACACAGTTCCATCACTAAAGCTGAATCCAAGACCTGATGAAATCAAGGTTGTGTTTCTTCTCCATGAGCTCTTGGAACAGAGTTCCATTGAACTTTTTCAGGAGACTTTGCAGAAGCAGTAATGTAGCATGTTTAGAAATGTCACAATTATTGTTGTTAATTAGTGCAGTAGAGTTGAGTAACATTTAAGGCTGTCAGTTAATTGGAGAGTGCCTGGGGGATGAGAAAAGAGGCCTTGTATTACGTTTAGATGTCTACTTCATACATTTCTTAGCTCTGCCATTGATGTTTAGCTCCAGAACATGTTATTTAGAACTATAGGGTAGTACATACAATACTACTACTTACATTTTCCTTTAAAAAAAAAAAATGTGATTATGATTTATGGCAGGACAAATCCTAACCAATTACAAAAATTCCTATCAACTTGTTTTGCTCTGTCACTTTATCAGATTACAAACTTTAGCCTTGATATCATGAACCATTCACCCCTGGTCTTGTTTTGTTTTGTTTTTTTAACACTCTATATTGTGATATCACTTTTTTTGGTGGGTTGAACATTGGTGTTTAGATTTTATGGAAAGCTCATGTGACCCTTCCCTTAATCAGAAGGCTATTTCTATATTCATTTCCAGCAACTGGGTAGAAACGTAATTTGTGTATTTTG